>SZWC01000778.1:57755-69812 GCA_023375785.1 Penium margaritaceum | reverse complement strand
CTCTCTCTCTCTCTCTCTCTCTCTCGGCAAGTCTGGAGGCGGCTGCAGATGAAAGAGAGTGGAGCCAGTACTTCCTGCACGGCTAGACATCAGCCGCCAAGCCGAATGGGCAACTGGGCCTGGCGTTCCACATGTGCCACCGCTTGTCTCTCCCGTAGCTTCTGTACATCCTACAACTGGACCAATCACCAGAGACACACCCCCACGCACTCGTCAAACTCCCGGAGTTGAGTAAGCCACCGCTCTGTGTGAGGAGTCAGCTGTGTGAGGTGCTGTAAGCGCTGCATGACAGACTCATGTCATGCAGCATTGACACAAGTCAGAGGCTGCCTGTGCATCAGGCAGGTCGGGCAGCAACCCCATCAATGCCTCCACCGCTCCTACAGACTCCTCCAACCGCTCCTGACAAAAGGCCTCCGTCCCCAAGGGTGCCCCCAAGATAACCATGCCCTCCACCACCCTGGTGACCCCCACAAGGCCAGCCGGCATCCGCTCCATAGATGCCGGGAGAAAGATCTGGCACTTGTGGGACTGGACCTCCATCCCAATCGCCGCCAACCCAGCTTGCAGCGCCATGAACCCCGCCTCCAATACAGTCGCCAACCCCATCAGGTAAGTGTCACCCAAGTATGCCATGACCTGCCCACCATCTGCCATCGCTGTCTGAGCCGCCTCAAGAGCACCCTGCTCTGTCAGTACATACAAGAGCAAACCTATCGGGTCCACCTAGTGAACCCCCCTCTCTGACTGTAGAACCGCCAGCCTAGCCCCTCCCTGGTAGTACAAGTCCGATGGCTGATGGTAGAAGAAGGCCAGTGTGGGGATGAGGAAAGAAAAGCCCGGATCCCGGAGCGCCCCAGAAATCACCGCTCGCTCAACTGAGTTTTACACTTTCCGAACATCGATGCCCAGTAATCCCCAATCCGGACGCGTATCCAACTGCTCCGATATGGTGTGCACAATCATGTATGCTCTCGCCTGCACCCACACCACTTGCTGCACCGGAGCCATTGCCGCCTGCATCTCTCAACGCTCACTAGTGACCATCCACCTGTTGAAATAGTATGCACCTTGTCCACTACCTAGCGGGCTAGCTGCACATACAGACAAGGCATGCACTGCTCTATGGAGTACTTCCCCTTGGTCTGTTCTGAGATGGCCAGGAATGTACTGTCCATAATGGGTATGTCCCCTGGGGATCATCTCAGGAATCACACCTTTGTAGCCTAGTTGGAATAGGCATCGAAGGTTCAGACAGGAGATTGTGGGTTCAAACCCCACGATGGCCGCAACTTTCTTTGTGGCCTAAAGTGGGACAGGAAGCTTCTAGGAAGCTTATTAGAGCCTGCCTTGAGGATTATACTTGGCGGTCTAAGGACGCGCCAAGTAGGACTGTAGGCTGAGGTTGGCTCCAGTGGAGCCACTACAAGCAGAAGTAATAGCAAAGCTCTGCAAGTATAAAAGCATGTACCCTGCATGCATCCATTTACAATTCTTGCGTTTGAGACTCCTCACAGAGTGTCCAACCAAAGGTAGATACTAAAGACCAACATGCGGACTTCGTGAGGTTGCAAACCAAACGAACCTAAAGTACAGATCCCTCGTTTGAGGGTGATATGCAATCTTGGTTGCAATACCAAGAGCGGTTGGCGGCCTCCCATGTCGGGACCCGTTTTCTAAACCGTTGCTATCCGGCACATTGACAAAGGGTTATGGGCCCATACTTCTCGTTCTAAGGCACGTTTCCAAGACCGACTAGCGTGTGGTCTTGCAAGGTGCACAGGTGCAACAGGGACACGAACATCGGACGGTTCCATCTTCTCCATCGGCTCCATCGGCTTCTTCGAGTAAGGTGCACGCACGTGGCGGACTAGGGGACAAGGAACAGCTCTGTCCATGTTGGACAAGACCCTCGAGCCCCAACGGGATTAAGCTCCACCCGTTTTTAGAAGGTGGTACGACCCCGATTCCGTTCTCTCACGACGGCACCATCGCCTTAGGCGATCATCGACGGGAGGGGTATGCAATGGAACCAGCTGCACCTTTGACAACGGTCTCATTCAGCAGGCTCATCAGTCTCATCGGCCTCAACGAAGCAGAGTAGGAGTGAATCAGAGAGGACGAGCAACCGCAGGAAATGGCGGATCCGACTCAAGCCCGCCTTGAGTCGGGTATGTCCAAATTCACGGGGAAGGTTTTCGTTTGTGGAAATGGCAGTCTAAAATTGTCCTGAACGTGTGTGGCTACCTCGATTTCCTAAAAGGGACCGAGACAGCACTCGCCAATGCGACAGTGACCACGCATGCGGCTGACCTTGCAGCATGGACGATGAAGAAGAACATGGCTCTCGCCATTCTTGTGACATCCATCAACGAGACTCAACACTCCCATATCACAGGATGCGCATTGGCTGCTGAGGCCTACACAAAACTCGCACGCGTGCATCCGTCAAACGCCCTAGCAAACCGACTCTTCATCTTCCAAAGGTTGATGTCGATGAGGGTGAGCGAAGGAGAATCGATACCCACATTTTTGCAATCGTTTGACGACGTGCTGCAAGAGGTCCAGAAAATGGAATGGAATCTTGATTCCAACATGCGTGCCAGATAGCTGGGTGCCCTTGATCACCGTACTTGGTGGTTGGAAGGAGGCAAAACTGACATATGAGGCTCTCGCCAAACACGTCCGCAACAAGTCTATGCAACACAATAGTAGTAAGGCAAACATCTCAGCCTATGCCTCTTGCTTTGGTGGACAAGCTCTTGCTTCAATCAAGGCAACAGCGGAAGCGATGGCGGTGGAGGGAAAGGCAATGGTGGCTGGAAGAGTTCCAAGAAGCTCGGCAACTGTCATAATTGTGGCAAGGCTGGGCACTGGGGTAGGGACCGTCGTAGTCCCAAGAAAGAAGGTGGGAAAAAAGGTGGGAAGGAGAAGAAGGAGCTCACTAACATGATGGCTAGAGGGTTACCCATGAAGGGGGTCAGTGATCCTTAGGCCCGGGGCATTCGCCCTTGACTCAGGCACCCACCACCACTCATCAAAAGAGAAGGGTGGATTTGTCTAAATGGCTAAATCTGTCATGCGCATGAAGTGTGCAAATGGTGGCGTCGTCCAAGCCATGGACGAAGGGGACAAGGTGATCACGTTCAACGTGAACGGTACGGAGAAGGCAGTCAACCTTCAAAAGGTGGTGTGCATGCCCTCCTTTGTAGCCAACATGTTGTCAGTCTCACAAATCACCAACAACAACATGACAGTGGTGTTTACCAATAAGGAAGCTGTGGCCCTAAAAAACGAGGACATGTAGATTTTATACACCAAAGACAACCTCATGCTTCAAGTTCAAAGATTCGACGGCCTCTACGTGCTTCAAACTAAACTCACCAAGACGTTGGATGAGGGACTCGCATGTGCCACCAAGACAGTGACACTTGAGCCAAAGGATGCACCGTCGGCGACCGTTGCGGCCGCCACATCAACCAAGAACACTGACGCTGAGCTGTGGCACTGGTGATTCGGCCACGTAGCCAACAGCACGCTGCACAAGATGCAGAAGAAATTGGTAGTCCGCGGAATGGAAGGGTGCACCATGAAGCATGGAAAACGGTGTACATTGTGTAAACCATGCCTCCAAGCGAAGGCAAAGAAGAAGCCGTTTGGGAGAGGAGGTCAACGAGTAGAGCATGTCTTGGAACTGATACACATTGAGGAACCCTTCCGCACAACGTCTAAGAGAGGAAGCAACTACTTCTTGACCTTCATTGCCGACCACAGTCGCAAGTTGTGGATCTACTTCCTTGAAACAAAAGGGAGAAGTCAAGGAGAAGCTCCTTGAGTCCGTCGCCATGGTAGAGCGGCAAACATCCAAGAAAGTGAAGACGCTCCAAAGTGACAATGGGGATGAGTACGAGGCATTAAAGCCTTGGTTCAAGCATCATGGCATCCGCCACGAGAAAACAACCCCTTACAACCCCCAAAGCAATGGCGTTTATGAGAGGATGAACCAGACCCTGCTCGGCATGGTGTGAAGCATGGTCTTCGCCGCCAAGCTCCCACCTCCCTTTTGGACAGAAGCAGCAACAACGGCCTGCTACCTCTTGAACGTCACACCAGCAACCGCCTTGCGGAAGCATGGAAAGAAGCAAGGCAAGCAGCTGAAGACCCCACAACAAGCATGGTCGGGAAATAAAACCAACGCATCTCATCTGAAGGTGTTCGCGTCAACTGCATAGGTAAAGATCCAGTCGGGAGAAGGTGGAGGCAAGCTCGACAAACATTTCAAGAAGTGCGTCATGATTGGGTACGTCATGTCACACAAAGCCTATCCGCTTTGGGACCAGGCAGCAGGCAAGCTCGTGAGGAGCCGCAACGTCATGTTTGACGAACGCACCCTTGGAAAGGGAGAGTTACTGGACCTGAACCTCGCTCCCAGAGCATGAGAATGGATAGTGTTGCTTGAGTCCGGAGACCAAGCACCCGAAAACTGGCTCGTATTGCCAGCAGGTCGTGGGAATGGGAGAGCAGCTATGCAAGATGACGTAGCATCTGACATGGACACGGATACTGAGGTGTCCGGGGCTTCAGAGTCTGACTTGGAGTCTGACGGCTCTTCTGACGACAACAACAATGACACACCACCACCAGTGGAAGCACCAGCATCAAAGCAAGAAGCTGCACCAGCACCCCGGCACAGTTTGCGACCAAAGAAAGCACCTTTGCGGTATGAGGACCATTGGACTGGCCTTAACTGGTTGTGCATGACTCAGGGAGAGCCATCCACAGTGGCGGAGGCGATGAATGGCCCAGATGCAGCCAGGTGGAAGGAGGCAGTGGACAGCGAGCTTGTGTCTACTGCTGCGAACAGCACGTGGGTGCTAGTGGATAGACCCGACAAGGCCCACGTGGTGGGATCCCACTGGGTCCTCCGAGTGAAGAAGAAGCAAGACGACAGCATCGACAAGTTCAAGGCAAGGGTAGTGGCTAAGGGGTTCTCTCAACGCCCAGGCTCTGAGTACGATGAGACGTTCGCACCCGTCGTGACCTTTGTCTCCATCCGCTCTCTCCTAGGCATTGCAGCTACAAAGAACCTAAAGATACACCAGATGGATGTCAAAACAGATTTTCTTTATGGGAAGCTCAACAAGGAAGTGCTAATGGAGGTGCCCGAAGGAGTCAAAGCTCCCAAGGGCAAGGTGTGCAAGTTGGTGAAAGTGCTCTACGGGCTGAAACAGGCCCAAAGGATGTGGTTCAAAGAGATGTACGGTTTCATGACCGGTCTCTCCTTTGTGCATTGCGAGAATGACCCGAGCATGTACGTGCGCGATGATGGGAGATGGCTGATGCTGGTTGCACTATATGTGGATGATCAGATCATCTGCTTGTCTTCGGTCGAGCTGCTGGATGAGCTGAAGTCTGACCTTAGCAAAAGGTTTAAGATGAAGGACATGGGTCCTCTCGAGTACTACCTCAGGATTGCCATCCATTGCAACCGAGCAGCAGGCACCATTGAACTCAACCAAAACCAAATGCATCGGTGAGATGCTGAAGCGCTACCACATAGAAGTTTGCAAACCTATTGGCACCCCAAGGATGACTGATACAAAGCTGAAGGCCTCCAAGCATCGAAGCAGAACAAAGGGAGATGCAAGACATCTCCTACTAGTCTGCCGTGGGTAGCATCATGTACGCCATGGTAGGGACTCGTCTGGATATCAACTATGCTGTGGGACAAGGGAACAGATTTGTGGCCAACCCATAGCCACAACATTGGCAGGATGTCAAGCGCATCTTGCGCTACCTGCAAAAGGCACATCACATGGGCCTTGTCCTTTGAGGCCAAGAAGGTACGGACCCCCTCTGCCTGAAGTGCTACACCGACACTAACTGGGAAGGAAATCTCGATGACCGAAAATCCACTTCTAGATACGTGTGCATCTTGAATGCCATCTAATTGGCCAGCAGGAAGCAAGATTGTGTTTCTGTTTCCACAGCTGAGGCGGAGTACGTTGCTCTGTCTGAGTTGTGCAAGGAGACTTAGTGGCTCCGCAGCCTGCTTGGCGAAATGACAGTGCCACAAAAGGATGCCACGGTTGTATACGTGGACACCATGAGCGCCATCTCCATGGCTAAGGATGAGATCATCTCTCGGCGAACGAAGCACATCGACATACATTATCGCTACTCACGTGACCTGGTCATGAAGAACGTGGTGGACTTAAAACACTGCAGAACCAAGAGCATGCTTGCTGACAGCATGACCAAGCCGCTGGAGAGCGACTTGCACTATGCATGCATTTATGTATTTGGCATGAGGAGTGCGGTAGAGGAAGGGTGAGCCCCAAGGCATTGATGGAGCCCAGTGAGCGACAGATAGACAGAGGTGCAAGGGAGATATTTGTTGCAATGGTATGCACCTTGTCCACTGCCTAGCTGGCTAGCTGCACATACAGACAAAGCATGCACTGCTCTATGAAGTACGTCCCCTTGGTCTGCTCTGAGATGGGCTAGGCATGCACTGCCCATAATGGGTATGTCCCTTGGGGATCATCATAGCAACCACACCTTTGTGGCCTAGTTGGAATAGACACCGGAGTTACAAATAGCATGTCACAGGTTTATACCCCGAATTGCCGCAATTTTCTTTGTGGCCCAAACTGGGATAGGAAGCTTCTAGGAAGCTTACTAAAGCCTGCCTTGAGGATGACACTTGGCAGTCTAAGGACGCAACAATTAGGACTGTAGGTTGAAGTTGGCTCCAGTGGAGCCACTACAAGCAGAAGCATTAGCAAAGCTTTGCAACTATAAAAGCCTGTACCTTGCATACATCCATTTACAGTTCTTGCCTCTGAGACTCCTCACAGAGTGTCCAACCAAAGGTAGACATTGAAGACCAACATGCGGACTTTGTGAGGTTGCAAACCAAACGAACCTAAAGTGTGGATCCCTCGTTTGAGGGTGATATGTTATCTTGGTTGCAATACCAAGAGCGCTTGGTGGCCTCCCATGTCGGGGCCCATTTTCTAGACCGTTGTTATCCGGCGCATTGACACCACTGTGTTGTCAGCCGCCACAACGCCTCTCCAATCGCTATTGGCCAAACCCCCCCATCGGGCTTGGCCAAATCAATGAGCCTACTTACTGCCATGAACGTCCATGCCATCGGGTGCAGCCGACCTTAGGAAATTGCCGCCATAAACCGGGCTAGCAGCCGTGTCAATCTCTGATCTCCCACCACCACCTGGCATAGGTGATCCAACGTCAACCCTGATGGCCCAGCTCTGGAACCGCGGCTGCTGTCAAGGAGTGCTCGGTGCACTCCGTCAGGGTCTAGCACTCCTGCAAGCGCTAGGGGTGCCGCCTCTGCCATCCAAGCCGGAATCGGCCACTCGACCTCCGGATGCTTGGCTCTGAGCTGCTCTAGGATAGCTCGGCTAGGGGGGGGAGGGGGGGGGCTAGGGTTGAGGCCACCAAGGCATCACACGCTTTGGACGTAATCCCCCGCCAAAAACACTTCACGGCACTCTGTAATCGTTGTCCCTGAATCTTTGCCTTCGAGTTTTGTAGTCGTCGTGGTGGGGGCGGGCGCCCTGCTACCCGCGCATGAGCCACAGCCTCTTGCCATAAATCCTCCCACTCCCCAGCCTGAAACCTCTTTGCTAGGCCTCTGACCCAATCTACATCGGACTCCCATCGGTGCGTAGGGCGTACCCTCAAGATGAGGCTAGGAATCGCCTGGAGGAGGAGGAGCCCTGCAGCCTCCACTGGCTGCTCTGCGCATCGGAATAGGGGCGCTCTCATCGCCGCTCGCACCGCATCCACGGCGCCAGTAGGGATCCGTGAGAGCATTTGCAGAGGAAGCATCTTCAGCCCAATAGACGCCCTAAGTCCACCCCCCTCTGCCCAATGCCATATTCTCTCCTACCTCTGTCCCTCCCTCTCCGCATCCCCCTACTACTCTCCCCCCTCAAGTGCCTGCCTGCTGCAGCTATTGCCCCTGTGTGCCCTAATGCTGCTGACGAGCTGGCTGCTGCTGCTGAGACCGGTGGGCCTACTGCTGCTGCTGCTGTTGTGTCTGCTGATGTTGCTTCTGAGCCTGCTGCTGGTGCTGGGTCTGTTGCTGCTGCCGCCGGGCCTGCTATCGCTGGGGCTGCAGCTCCTGCGAATCCTGCACTAGTGTCCCCTCCTACAGGCGTCGGGCTGGTGCCTCTCTCCCCTGTGGTGGTCGAGCCCGACCTGGTGTATCCTGCTGCTGCTGACGTGGGGCCTACTGCTACAAGGGCTTTCCCCTCTGCCAGCCTGGTGGCTGTCGTCGCTGTTGCTGGATTGCCTCATGCTGGTGGCGCCAACGCTAGTCCTCTTGCTGCTGCTCTGCTGCCACTACCGCACCGCCACCGCCAACTCAGGGACCAACGGGGACCCTACGTTGTGTTTGACCCTCGCTCCCATGTGCCGTCTGATCCTGGGGTGCCACACCAAGTTATCGACATGGTATCCCCTCGCATCTGTGGAGGAGTCCTGCTAGCCTCTACGGGTGGTAACGCCAAAAGGGGCTGTCCCAGGGATTGCGGCTGTAGTCCTCCACCGGCATCCTCCCAAGCCCCACCCTCCTGATGCTCCTGTCCCATCGGCTCCTCGGCACCCCCACCTCCTGTGCCTGACCTAGCCTGGCCCACAAGTGGTCCGACCACCTCACAGGCATGGGCTGGCTGAGCGGTCGGATATCTGTCGACACCTGTCCCCCTCATGCCACCTCGGGACGTCTTCTGTGGAGTCTGACGCGAGGGGTCCGTACTCGCTCTCGTGGCTCTCCCCGCACCGTACTCCTCATCTGCCATCTGGGGAGACCACTAGCAGAGGAACTCCTCCACCACAATGCATGTCTGCTCCTCCTCTCCTAGACTCGCCTCTCCCGGTGCTCCAGGGGCTGGTACCGGTGCCGCGCTGGGGGGTGGTGTGCCACCTGTCCTCCCCTCAGCCTCAGCCAAGTCCCTAGCTCCCATCTCTCACTCTCTGAGAGATGGGAGCTAGGGACTTAGCTGTGAGCTAGGGATAGCTCACTCCCTCCCCCGCCACTCCGAGCCTCCCGTGTGAGACGGTCTCGCATGCGTTGGCCCGCATCGTACCGCTGGCGACAGAGGCGTCAAGCCTCCTGCTGTAACTGCCTTGCCTTACATCTCCGTCGCTGCTCTGTCTACCACCCCGACACCCCATACACCTGCTCCAGGTCAGCCATCCCTCCTGGTGCCCGGTGCTCGGCCAGCCACGCCTGCCGCTCCGCCGCCTCCGCCGTAATCGCCGCACAACTCCTGATTGGGTGGTCACTCCGTACCTCCTCCACCAATGCTTCTGGGATTGGGTCTACCCGCCGTTGCTGAATCCCCTGTAGAGCAGAGTGAAAGCACCACCTATGATGGCTGCGATACCAGTGGAAGCATCGGGAGTGCTGCAACTGTCCCTCGAAGCCACATCCCATCCATGGGCATTGCCGAGGACATCCTCGATCAAAGATCGCCTCAACTCTCGTCGGCTCACGTTCCTGTGGAGTCTTAGCGTTCACGCCATCTGCCTCCGGCCCCACTCTCTCATCGCCATCGACAGCTTCCTCAGCTCCTTCCAAACCGTCTGGGGCCTGGGGTACACCAGCTCCATCCTCTCTCAAGGCCCCAACTTCTGGTCGAACTTCTGTCGTGCCCTCCTCATCCGGGCTGTCCTTTGGAGCACTCATCCTTGGGTCATCCTGCCGTCGTGCTCGCCAAATACACCGCATCTTCATCCGGACACGGCGGAAGGGAATGCATGGTGGACAAAGTCTCCCATCCATGGACTCTCTGCCCACCCCATCCCGAGCTGGGCCTGCCCCTACACGGCCCGAGCCAGGCCTGCCCCTACACGGCCCGAGCTGGGCTTGCCCCTACATGGCATCTTCATCTAGACACGGCAGAAGTGAGTTAGTGAGTGAGTGAGTGAGTGAGTGAGTGAGTGAGTGAGTGAATTAGTGAGTGAGTGAGTGAGTGAGTGAGTGAGTGAGTGAGTGAGTGAGTGAGTGAGTGAGTGAGTGAGTGAGTGAGTGAGTGGGTGGGTGTGTGGATGGGTGGATGGGTGAGTGAGTGAGTGAGTGCGTGACTCACGCAGCGTGAGTGAGAGAGTGAGTGCGTGAGTGAGAGAGTGAGTGCGTGAGTGAGAGAGTGAGTGCGTGAGTGAGAGAGTGAGTGCGTGAGTGAGAGAGTGAGTGCGTGAGTGAGAGAGTGAGTGCGTGAGTGAGAGAGTGAGTGCGTGAGTGAGAGAGTGAGTGCGTGAGTGAGAGAGTGAGTGCGTGAGTGAGAGAGTGAGTGCGTGAGTGAGAGAGTGAGTGCGTGAGTGAGAGAGTGAGTGCGTGAGTGAGAGAGTGAGTGCGTGAGTGAGAGAGTGAGTGCGTGAGTGAGAGAGTGAGTGCGTGAGTGAGAGAGTGAGTGCGTGAGTGAGAGAGTGAGTGCGTGAGTGAGAGAGTGAGTGCGTGAGTGAGTGAGTGGGGGAGGGAGGGAGGGAGGGAGATAGGGAGGGAGGGAGGGAGGGAGAGAGATAGAGAGAGAGATAGAGAGAAAGAGAGTGGGAGGGAGGGATGGAGGTACATAGGGAGGGAAGGAGAGGGTGAGGAAGAGGGTGCATGAACGCGTGCTACATGCATTCGACACATAGAAACGCAGGCATGCTCGTACGCATGTGTGCGCGTATGCACACGCGCACGCACGCATGTGCATAGGCTCACATGCGCGCACCCACGCAAGCGTGCACGCACGCACGCATGCACGCATGCACGTACGCATGTACCATGCTTGATTTTGTGTGTGCTTGAAGCACCCCACGCACAAAAGGCATGGCGCACGTGCAAGCTTGCTCGCACGTACTCAAGCATGCGAGCACGGCACGCATGGCATGCGCACATGTATGCGCGGAATGCAAGGCACGCATGGGAAGGAAGCACGCACACACATGCTTGATGGTACTTCTGTTGCTGACATTGTCGGTGTTATTGCTGCTACTTCTGCTGCTGTTGCTGCTGCTTCTGCCTGTGATGGTGCTACTGCTACGATTGTGCTTCTCAGCTGCAGTTATGAGGAATGGTGAGTGAATGGGGAGAAGCAGGGAAAGAAGCAAGACGAACACCACAGATTGGCGTTTCGGCTTTCCGAACCGCGAATCTGTGGTGGTAGCACCAGAACGCGTTGCGTTGCGCTGGAACTCCATGAGGTGTGAGTCAAGCCTCATGGTCATTGCATTGCATCGGGACAAACATCTGGATCTGAAAGGCTGTAGGATTTGCGCTTATTACTCCAGCAAGGGTTTTTCTGGAACCAGCTTAAATCATTCTAGGCTACTTTAGCACTTGAACCGAGTGTGAAGAAAGAAGAGTCCATTCATTCAAATAAAAAGAGTAAAACACTTCGTGAATGTGAAATAATGAATGAAACATTACATCAAAACATTGACTTCTTTCACAAGTCAAAACGTCATCTGAGACGAGTTGGAATGCCACACACCAAGAATTTCATGAAACAATTGAAACATGGCCTGATTTTTAGTAAATTAATACCACTAATTTCACTTTCTTGCATAGAATAACATTTGAGTTTCTCTATGTCATATGAAACTATGTTGTAAGATAATTTTCTTTAAAATCACAAATCAAGGTATAAAATTCAGCCTTCACCACTTCCCGTTGTCTTCAATTTTCATCACAATACTTCATATTCCAACAAAATAGTATTGGAAAACAAAATGCATTAAGCCTCATGAACTTTTATTCTACTCCATGCAAACAAACGTGAATTGACGATATGTATGTGTGTACGTGTGTGAATGTGTGTGTGTATTTGTGTGCTTGTATGTTTTTGTGTGTATGTATGTATGTATGTATGTATGTATGTATGTATGTATGTATGTATGTATGTATGTATGTATGTATGTATGTATGTATGTATGTATGTATGTATGTATGTATGTGTATGTAAATGTGTATGTATGTGTGTGTGTATGTGTGTGTGTGGGTGTGTGTGTGTGTGTGTGTGTGTGTGTGTGTGT
>SZWC01000778.1:34526-49653 GCA_023375785.1 Penium margaritaceum | reverse complement strand
CCCCCCCCGGGGGGGGGGGAGAGGGGGGGAGGTGTGTTGGCCGGAGCTGCGGACTAGACCTTTGGCATCGATCGAACCAACCTCGTCAACCTCGGGTCCGTACCCGGGTCCTTACGGGTCAGACCCGGGGGTCTTGACCGTCGACCCGTGGATGCTGTGGTAGAATATTATGTATATTATGCCACATGTGTGGCTCACATCCGGCATGTTGTCTTTGTTAAGGGGTCATGGGTCCCGTAGAGGCTATCAAATTACTTATCGTTGATTGTGCCTTTGAGATTTCGAGAACTCGAGTGGCGATCATTCATGCATACGTACGTACGTGGCTTTGACATGGAAATATCATATGTGACTCGGAGGCGGTCATACGCATGTAATATGGTATGTCTTAAACAAAGGTTTGACCTCTTACTGGAATGGTTTGCCAATGTGGACACCAATCTCAAGCATCTTGTGATGTGGATTAGCTGACAGCTCATCCACGACACAAGCGGCGGGTGAGGCATGTCGCGCGTCTTTGCGCGATTGGTAGCTATAAGCTGCCAACCGTGCAAAGACGCGCGACATGCGTGCATCGAACTTAGCCAGAATGTGACTACAAATGCTCACGACGGCATATTCCAGCTCAGCCTATCCTCGCCTTAGCTGTATTTTTCATGACCGGCTAGTGGTTTGCATGAGTAAACCGTGCCGCCGGCGTGACGCAGGCGTGTTGAAGGCGTGCCGCTATCGTGTTTGACCAAGGTGGTACGGTCTGTCAAGTTGAAACTTTAACACCGCTAAAACATGCACATTAGATTATAAGTTACTCAATCTATGTACTTTCAGCGGTAAACCTAGCACATGTTTCTTTTTGTGCTTTAGTCGAAATAATCAATTTTGTACTGTGGATTGCGAAGACAGTAGGGTATCGGCAACCGATGGGGGGGATGTCCAGTGCATCGGTCAGTTTGCCTTCCACGTTCTCGTGGTTGTCAGTTGTAACCACTATTTTGACTAAGTCCGCCATCTGAGGATGGCGGACGACGCTCTAGCGGATGATGCAGCTGTCGGTTTGACTCCTCTCGGTGAGGAGGACAGCGGGGACGAGACAACCGCGGGTAACAAACGGAAGGCATCAGATGACACCAGCGTCATCTGGACTGTGTTCAGAAAAAAGGATGGACCTGCGGGCGAACCTCGCGTGTACTGCAACCTCTGCCCGGCTAACTACTCAGCGAGCAACAAGTCCGGCGGGAGCACGGGCAACATGTGGAAGCACATGCGGGTGCAGCACAACGCCACGTGGAAGAAGCTGAAGGAGGATGCGGCGGCAGCGACTCTACGGGCTGCCACCATCCAAGTCGTCACCGTGGCTGCCGAGGTGCAGGGCGTCAACCCGGAGAACACTGAGATTGCGNGCTAACTACTCAGCGAGCAACAAGTCCGGCGGGAGCACGGGCAACATGTGGAAGCACATGCGGGTGCAGCACAACGCCACGTGGAAGAAGCTGAAGGAGGATGCGGCGGCAGCGACTCTACGGGCTGCCACCATCCAAGTCGTCACCGTGGCTGCCGAGGTGCAGGGCGTCAACCCGGAGAACACTGAGATTGCGCACGGTGTTTCGGCTGTGGGCCAAGTCTTCAACAAGAAATACTTTGTCTCCTGCATCTGGAAGCACGTCATCGACAAGAACTGCTCCTTCCTCTCCATGGAGTCGCGCTTGCTACAGCAGGCCCTGCTTCACGCCAATCCTGCCGCGGTCTTGCCTGGACGCATGACAATCTCGCGCCAAATCGTCATCGCAGCTGCGGCCTACCGAGCACGCATCAAGAAGATGCTGACAGAGGTAAAGTCAGCGGTAAGCTTCACCACGGACGGGTGGAAGGGAGATAACCGCATGAAGTACCTGGGTGTCACTGCGCACTGGATGAGTGACTGGAAGATTAAGACCATGGCCCTGTCTTTCCCACCCATCCCTGAAAGTCCGACTGCTGCAAGGCTGTTTGAGGTCTTTTCTGAAGCACTGAAGACTTGGGGTCTCTGGGACAAAGTCTTTTGCCTGACTGTTGACAACGAGAGCAGCAACGACAGCATGATTGACAACTTCATTATCCTCGTTGTTGACTGCACCCTTGAGAAGGCTGGGCACATCAGGTGCCTCGGCCATGTCATGAATCTTGCTGTCAATGACCTGCTCAGTTTGCCTGCTGTGACTGACATCATCGCAAAGGCACGCAACATTGTTGTTTTCGCAACCAGAAGCACACCTCGTGAACAGTCTCTGATCAACCGCGCCACAGCTGTGGGACTGACATGGCAGAGCCTCCACCTGGACACAGAGACTCGCTGGAACGCCACGCTGGACATGATGACGCGTGTGTTGCATCTGAACCCGGTCCTGCCTGGCTGGCTGGATGGGTATGGCCGGGACAGTGAGGGCCTGAAACCCACCACGGACCAGTGGACACTTCTTGCTCTCCTCACGGTCATCTTGCGGCTCTTCAAGGCCTACACAGACGACGTGAGCGGGAGCAAGTACCCGACGCTAAACCTTGTTATCCCATTCTTTGAGAGCATGTTCGACAGGCTCCACGGGTGGCAGGTGAAAGCAGTAACAGGAGAGCAGAAGAGAAAAAGGAGAGGCGCAGCGGGCAGGCTGGACGCAAAGGAGACGCTGCTCTGGGCGATCAAGCCCGGGCTTGAAGCGGCCCTGCAGAAGCTCGAGAAGTACGCGTGTCTCCTGAGCGAACGGCATATCCTGGCCACCGCAGCTGACCCGCGCTTTCGACTCCGCTTTCACGAGCACATGCACAAGCTCATGGGCGTTGCCAACACGGCCGCGCTGCACGCAAAGGTGCTGGAGCTGTTGCGGCCACATTATGCCAGGGTCGAGGAGCGGCGAGCACCAACAGCTGAAATGGCAGCCGCAGCTAGTGAAGGGATGCAGCGGCAAAGCACTGGGCACACGGGTGGCAGCCAAGAGTCATCTACAACCGGGGCGTCGTCCTCAGCCTCAGGGCGACAACTCCGACCGCGGCCAGAGCAGCAACGTGCTGAGGACGATGCCCTTCTGCAGGCTGCCCTCACAGACCCAATGGCTGGCATGTTTGAAACTCCTGAAGCGGCTCCTGAACTTGAGGA
Source organism: Penium margaritaceum (assembly GCA_023375785.1). NCBI lineage: Eukaryota > Viridiplantae > Streptophyta > Zygnematophyceae > Desmidiales > Peniaceae > Penium > Penium margaritaceum. The sequence continues at coordinate 46,529 of SZWC01000778.1, read as the reverse complement.
GCCGCTTACAGGTGTGGAGGAGGAGCTTGACAGGTGGTCGAAGCTTCCCAATAAGAGTTCAAAGACGCATATCCTGAAGCACTTCAAGAAACTTGAGCACAAGTTTCCTTCTCTGTATCTTGCAGGACAGGATGTCTTTGCAGTGCCAGGCACTTCAACCCCCTCTGAAAGCGTCTTCTCATTGGGCAGGCAAGTTATTACGGACTTTCGGCACTCCCTCGCGCACCTTACCATGGAGAACCTCCTGACGATGAAGAGCTGGATCAACGAACCTGCACTCTTGGATTTCCCCATCAGCAGGCATGGGCAGGTGGCAGAGGAGTTTGCTGTAGAAGTGGCTAGGATCAATGCACTACGGCGAGTAGCTAGGGATGAGGAGCTCGTTGGAGAGGCTGCTGAGGAGCTCGAGGGGCTTAGCCTCTACGTGAATGGTGAAGATGATGATGCAGATGTTAGGGATGGTGTTGGTGAAGGTGACGATGATGATGGCATTCCCGATGATGATGTCGTTGAGATGGGAGTCTGACAGTTGATAATCAACTTCCATGTTCCATTTCCATGTTCCATTTCCTTTCTGCATTCCATGTTCCATTTCCATGTTCCTTTTCCTTTCTGCAACTTATTCAGAAATGTTACCATGTGTAGTACACCTAAGCACATGACATGGAATTCAAAAACCAATCAGAAATGATACAATGTATTCAGAATTGACACCTAAGTTTCAGAATGCATTGACAGTTCATTCAGACTTAAAAACATGTGAAGGAAAACTGAGGACATTACAGGATAGATGTAAAGCACATAATACATGTTTGTCAAGTGACTGTATGATAGATGTAAATGGAATGATACAGAGAGCATACATTGGGAAACTTGTTCCAGAGTGTTGGACTATCATAGAATGTTAAGGAAATAGAGATAGAGAGAGAAAGAGATTGAGGGAGAGAGAGAGGGAGTGAGGGTGATGGGGAAGAATGGACTCCCCACAAAAATGACGAAATTTCATGGGCAACATGCCTGGAAAATATGCGGACACGGAACCGACCACATCGATCCGATCACATCCGCGGATCCACTCGAACCGCGGATCCAGACCCGGATCCGCGGTTCCGGTTCGCCTGATGTGAACCAACCCGCGGATCCGGTTCCATTCTCAGATCCGCGGATTTGACCCGGTGTGCACGCTTACTGGGACCTGCAGTGGAGCCGTAGCGAACGGTGGCAAGTAGTGCAAGGGTAGCCCATAAGGCCCAGGCCGTGGCATCATCTGCTGCAGTGGCTGCGGCTGAAGCTGATGCTGAGACTGTAGTCCAAAGGTGGCTGCTGCTACAGGATGGTAGGGTTGCAGCCCAATTGGTCCATGCCCCCCACAGTGCTGCACCGCGGGAAACTGCTGTAGTGGCTGATGCTACTGCTGTGCCTGCCTCTGCTCTTGCTGTGCTTGCTGCTGCTGCTGTTTCTGTATCATCTGCCGCTGGAGGGAAGGGCACCAGCGCCAAAAGTGCCCAGTCTGGTTGCAGTAGCTGCACCTCTGGTTACCACGGCCGCAACCACTGCCACCAGATGAGCCACGACCCCCACTAGAGGGTTCTCCACGAGACGTGAATGACGTCTGGATCACTGCAGCAGCAGCGGAAGAGGAGCTCTAATGTGCATATGCTGTCGGTGGCGCCGCTGTCATGTTGCGAGCCTCGCCCTTCAATATGTCTTCGTAGTTACGCAGCTCCTAAAAAACGGAGGCGAGGTCAATGAGCTCGATCTCAGCGACTGGGTGGCAATGCAGTTGGTCACGCCGGAACTCCTTGTACTGCTCGCAGAGGTGGTGCAGCACTATGTCCAGCCACTCAAGGATGGAGCACGAGGCAACTAGACCCAAGATTCGTCGGCGAATGTCCATGGCTTCATCCCAGAGCTCAGCGATTGGCACGCCTGGTTTAGGTTAGAGGTTGTGAAGGTAATCTCTCAGCGTCACGACGAGAGTCATTCCCTGTTCTTCTTGTCGCGTGGACAGGAGGTACCAGGCATCATGCGGTTGAGCTACACCACTTCGTGGATCGGAGAGATCCTCACCTCAGCCGCCAAAGTGAAAATGGCGCATAGCGTAGGCTTGTGGGTCTGGCAGTGCGCGTGTTAGTGCATTGAATGTGCGCAGTAGCATGAGGTCGGTTGCTGCATCTGGAGGTGGACGAATACAAAGTTCCTCCAACCCATGCTCTGTCATCCAGGACAAGAAGATGTCCCTCCATGCCAGGCAATCCCTCGTTCCAAGCTGCGGAGGGGACAGTTGCTTTTGGCCTAGTCCAAGCTGCGCCATTGCGGTAGCAGTGAGGGTGACATTAGGAACGTTGCCACAACTACCAACGTTGCCGGCATTGATTATTGAGCCATTCACCATATGACCTCATGTCATTTTTTTCATCTCCCTCAGCCCTGTCAGCTCAATACGCTTTGTGCACACCGGCCCTTGGCAACTTCTCCATGTTCAGGGTATTGGTGTTGTTCATTTCACAGGGCCAGGTGGAGACTTCTTCCTCCCTAACACTATGCATGTTCCTGACTTGGAGGCCAACTCGCTGTCTGTGACCACCCTAGACGACCACATTATGAACTTTGCATCCAGTCGCAGCGTTGGGACTATGTCCATTCGTTCTTATGGCAGAGTTGTGCTCCGTGGTCTCTGCTTTCATGTTCCAATCTCTCCCCCCACTTCTTCCGCAACATCTTCTCTTGTTACTGTTGTACCATCTCTATCACCCGAGCACACTCGGCTCTTGCATCACTGCCTCCATCACATTCACACTGCTGTCATTGCATGCATGCTCCATATGCCTCTTGCGATCGGAATTGAAATGGCCACATGTCTTGCTCCGTGTGGTACAGATTGCCTTGACTTTACTCAGGGAAAGATACATTGGTTTCCATTTAGCACTGCACATTATGTCACTTCTCACCCCCTTGAACTTGTGCATGCTGATGTCATGGATCCTTTGCCTTATGAGTTCTTGGGGGGTCTAGGTCATTATGTCTTGTGCCTCACTAATCATTTATCTCGCTACTGCTAGGTGTATTCCCTGTCTCACAAGAGTGATACTACCAATATTCTTCAATGTTGACTCACATAGGCTGAACGAGCCTATGTCAGCTTCGTGTCTTTCATTGTGACCGTGGAGGTAAACTATGTGGTCCCAATTTGTGGTTACTTTAATCCTATGGGGTGCGTGCGCTCCTCAGACACTCTAGCAGAATGGTATCTCTGAACGGTGGAATCGCACTCGCGCTGATAGTGTGTGCCACCTTCTGTCTAAATTCGGTCAGTCCCCTCTCTTAGCATTTGAGGCCATGTCCTAGATGACTTGGCAAAGGCAGCCATGAGGAACCAAGTTCCTCATGGCCCTCTCCATCGCTCCATCACACCGTTTCAACATTGGACAGGTTGCATGCTGACGTGTGTCTCACCCGCATGTAGAACTCTGCTGCTACTGTGTGGCTCCCCGATAACCATCTTGAGGGAAAACTTGTCCCTCGTGGCTGCCTTTGCATTTTCCTCAACGTCTCGCTATTCTCTAAGGCGTGACATTTCTGAGATCCTACTCGGTGTTGTCATTTAGGCAAGGGTTACTCTTTCTTTCCAGGATGTACTTGAAGGTGATTTGCCCCGTCTTGCTTCTCCCAATACTCTTGACCTACTCTCTTGGCTTGGAGGAGGTTGTTTTCCAGATACCTTCGTTGTACCCACGGCTTCGGTTTCAGTGGTCATAGTTTCACTTAGTCTGTCTTCTCCTTCAGAAAGGAAGCACTCAGATTCCTCTCGCTAAGCTTGTCACACTACCTCCTCTCTCTCTCCGCACACAGAAAGCTCCCCGTTGACGTCCATTTTGCCTGTCACTTCCTCCTCTTCTCCTATGTTCACTACGTCTTCTCCTTCTTCTGCATATCTATTGGGATCCACGTCTTCTCTCCCTGTACATCCTTTACCCTCTTCCTTGACGGAACTCTCGGAGTCCTCAAACTCTCCTTCCTCACATGTCTTATCTTTTGCCTCCTCATCAGCCCCAGTGTCTCCCTACTTCCAAGGTGGTTCCCCCATCCAGCGCTGTACGTCATCTGGATCTGAAGGTCATTCTCTCACGACCCTATTGCACTTGCTCACACTACCTTGTCTGGTTAGCCCAGGGTTTGAGCCCTGGGGCTTACCACATCTGCTCATGCTTTCCCCTCTATGTCACGTGTGCATCTTAGCTCTATGCTTGGCTACACTCTTGTAGAGCATGAATTTCATCGAGTCCTTGGCACGTCTTTCTCTGGGTATGTGGCTCATTGTTTTGCTTCTAGTGGTCTTTCCCCAATGCCTCCAGAGCCTATGACCATTCACAAGGCACACGAAGCAACTGACTCCCCTCTATGGGGAGTTAGCAACTTTTCATAGCCATGCAGGATGAACTAAAGGCCTTGAATGAGCAAGGGTTGTACGAGCTCGTTGATCTCCCACCTAGCAGGCAAGTTGACTCAGCAAAGTGGGTGTATCGCAAGAAGTTAAACCCTGAAACTTTAGTGCAACAATGCAAAGCTCGTCTCACTAACACGGGATTCTCACAGATCCCCAGCATTGAGTTTGATGAAAATGTAGCCCCAGTGGGCCACTATACCATTGCTCATGATATTGTGTACTCAGTGTGACCTCTCGGCTCACGTCCTTTGTCGTGCAGACCCCTGATGAGGCGGAGGTTACGAAAGACTGGGGGAGCAGACAAGAGTCTGCCGAGCAGCCACCGGGTACACTCTAGCCGTCTTCATGCATGTTGGGTTCTCTCCTGGAGTGCTCATACCTTGTCTCAAAACTCGTGCATGTTTGAGCTGCGTTGGCTTGCTGACATAGTTTTGTGTTACCTGTAAACCAGTGACAGTTCACTCTGGCATAGTCTAGGCCTAAACGTTCGTTGTGGGCTTGTGAGACCTAGGAGGGGTTATTCCCCTTGCTTTTTGAGTGGGCACCGGTGAGCCCCACGTCACCGGCCGATGGGTGGGCTTGGATAGCGAGCTCCACCTGCCGTCACTTTCACTCTCGCTCCTTTTCCCTCTCACGTTCACCATGGTTGTCCGTTTTGACTGTCGTCACTCTTGTTCCAACCACATAGTTGTGCTCCATGTGGTTGTGTGAGGGAAGAAGGGCAGGGCAATCTTGTTTTGGTATCAGAGCACGACGAGCCAATGCTTGTTGCATCGTGCACGAGAAGCACGGAGTCCTCGGAGGGCTCGACGAAGCAGCCGCGGCGATCTGCCTGCTACTGCCGTTGCTGCTTGGAACAGCAACGGCAGTAGCAGCCGTGTGATGTAGCAGCCGTGGAAGTAGCAGCGGCAGCGGCAGTGTTGCATTAGCTCGGCCCCATTGGCCAAGCCGCATCACCACTTCGCAGAGCAGTAGCTGCAGTGGCAGTTGCGCGGAGCAGCGGCAGCAGTGGCTGCAGCAGTGGCGTGCAGCAGCGTGCGGCAGCAGCAGCCAGTAGCAGCACCAGCCAGTGACGGCTGGTCAGCTGCAGCGGCAATAGCGGGCAGCTGCTGCACTGGCTCAGCCGCAGCAACGGCTGAGCAACATTACTGGCGGCTGCGCAAAGTAGTGGCTGCAGCGGCAGCAGTGTGCATCAGCGTGCAGCAGCAGTAGTCAATAGCCGTAGCGGGGTGCAGCAACGGATAGCTGTGGCGGCATGGTTGCGGCAGTGGGTTGTAGTAGCAGTCAGCCACAACTTCAAAGGACACTACATTGCAGCAACAACGACAACGGCAGCAGCAGCAACAGCAGTAGCAGCAGCAGCCTTCAAACCTTCTTTGGTGTACCCTTCCCCCTTCTGGTTGGGCTCCCCTCTCTTCCTGGGTTAGATGGGGATGGTTTAGGTACCCACAGGACGTCTCACAACCTATCCCAGATTTCCCATGCCCACTGGGGCAGGGGAAACGCTGCCAAATGGTGGCTTCTTAGGCTGAAAAGGGCCTCGTCAACTTACCCATGCCCACTGGGATGGGGGGAACGCTGCCAAATTTTTTCGGCAGGGTGGGAGGGGTCCAACAACTGTCTTTAGGCTGAAAACGGTCTTGTCACACGTTCCACGCCCACTGGGGCGGGGTGAACGCTGTCGAAATTTTTCCGGCAGCGTCCATCACTCAAGGCCATGCCCAAGGACACACCTGTCGGAGTCAGCAGTGCCGGCTCCACTATGGACGCTGGTATATCCGCCTCTGGTGTAATTGGCGGCACACTGGGCACGACGCGGGATGAATCCCCGTCTAGCCCCGGCTCATTGGCTCGCGGACTTTGCAAGCTGCGCAAGCAGCAGGCCCAACAGGCAGAACAAACGGCCAAGCAGATGGCTGACCTGTTCAAACTGTTTTGTGACGCAGTCCAGCGAGAGCAGTAGCAGCCGCAGCAACAACAGCAACAGCAACAGAAGCAGCTCTGTGATGCATTGCGGAAGGGTAAAACAACAGTCGAGAGTGCACTTGCAGTCGATGTTGATGCAGCATTAGGAGCGTTCAACGCCAATCCGTCTGACAACCTTCCAGAGTCAGACTCAGAAGCTAGTGACGAGGAAGGTATCTTACTCTTGCGCCTCGCACAACTCGAAAAGTGGCGTCGAACCCGCTCAAAGCACAAAGGAGTACCAATCGGCGAAGTAGGCCCTAGCAACGTGCCTAGGACAACTGCACACCCGGCTTCCCTAGAGGACCAACTGCTTTGCATGAGTCTGGGGTTGGAGGAAGGTCCCCCGTCACCGTCGCCAGCACAAGCTGTCCCGGCAGCATTGCCGATGACAAAGCCACCCAAGTAGTTTGAGGCCGAACCTCCCGCCTGAAGTAGGACAACAGCTACACCACGTGGGAGTCACGATTCCGAATGTGGGCAGTCAGTGAGGGTGTGTACCCGTACTACACCATCTAGTATCAGACAACAGACCCCCAGCATGAGGCAATCGCCGCTCGTGCCTCCTATGGCCTACTGAAGGCCATCCCGGAGGAGTACATCCTCGACTTCGAACCCTTCGTTGGTGATCCCCACACCAGAGCTGGAGCTAATCCGCTCAAGGCATGGAAGCTGGCGACCACTCTTTTTAAAGGAGCTAGCGTGGCAACAACATCACAGCGTCTGTCAGACTTCAACTCCCTTCACCAGGGCGGACACGAGGCGCCAGCCGAGTACTGGCCGCGGGTGATGCAGCTCTACAGGGCCCTTGGAAAGAACGGACCGGGCCAACTCATGGCATTCAACACCATCAGAATCGGCGTTGGGCGCGAGTACGCCAAGACATTCGACAACTTCAGCCTGAGCAACCTTCAGGAGATGGCCGACAGAGGCCTCCTCTTGCCATTGGCCACAAAGCACTTGCTACACGTGGCAGGAGTTGGAGCAGCAAATGACGCCCGTCATGGCGCGTCAGCCGCAGCTGTCACAACAGTGCAGACATCACGCACCTTCCCCCTTTCCTCCATTCAATCGTTGCTGCCGATGACAACAACAGCAACAGAAGCTGGTTCAGTTGCGGCAGTTCAAGGGAAGAAGCGAAAGAAAAACAGGAGGGGTGGCAAGGTTGGCAAGGACCAGACGGCTTCGAGCACACCGTTACACGAAGTGCAAGCTCCCTAAGAACTGGACAAATATTGCACAAGGGGTGCAAGAGGCGTTCGAGCAGCGTGAGCACGCCTCCGCCCACACCACTGCACCGACTGACACGCAGTTTCCACCAGGAGCAGATGCAACTGAAGTCAGCACCAATTGCCTGATACCTCTGGAGCAGCAGCTGGCAACCCAGGCCCATGACATCGCCGAGCTCCGCCAGCTTCTCCGACTCACCACTCAGGGAGGTGCGACTGTATTGAATGAGCCGAGGGGTTCCACTGTTTGGTCTGTCGAGTCTATGACGTGCAGTTGTGATGGTGGCGATGGGGCATAGTGCGCTGTTGAGTCAATGGAGTCGTTCGTTGCATGCGATGATGCTGGTCTGTCCGTTTTCTTTGTCGCAGTATGCACAGGTGACGACCACCTGTCGTGGCTTGATCATTTGCAAGTGTGTGTCGCTTGTACGATTTGGCAGTCGTTTGCAGGGTCACCCCTTCCCATCGTCTGTACTATTGGCAGCTGTTCAGTCACATCGCCCGAGCGTGTGACGGATGCCACTTGGATCCTAGATTCGGGTGCCACCCATCACATGACATGCCGTCACCGTGATTTCATGGTCCCTTGGTCCTGTTGGCTCTGTGAAGTCTGTGCGTACGGCTGCTGGGAATGAGATTCCTATTCAGGGTGAAGGTGTCGTGCAATTCCATGGACCGTCTGGGCAGTTTTGCATTTCAAACGTGTTGTATGTGCCTGGCCTAGAACTCAGCTTGTTGTCTGGACGTGCGTTCACACGGATGGGTCTGAGTGTGGCATTCACATATGAGCATGCCACTATCTCCGTCTGTACCACTGCTGAAGTGGTGCTCTGTGGCAAGGTAGTGGGGGACTTGTACCATGTCTCCAGTTGCCCCACGTCGACCACCATTACTGCATCCCCCACTGGACGAGTATTCATAACAGGCACGCTGTTGCCTGAGCATCGGCGTCTACTACATAGACGCTTGTGCCACATCCATTTGGATGCCGTAGATCGTCTGATCCGTATCCAACCTGTACTCCGTCTTGACGCAGTGTCCTTTGTGGCACCGCCCAAGACTCATTGCCTGCAATGCGCACAAGGCAAGATGCACCATGCCACATACCCCCTGTCTGACTTGTGGACCCTTAGGCCCGTTGAGCTGGTCCACTCTGATCTCCAGGGGACCGTCCCCGTGGAGTTACACGATGACACAGGATGTTATGTCCTGACGATCACGGATGACTTCACCCGCATGCGGTGGGTCTTCAGTGTGCGACTGAAAAGCGATGCTACGCTTGCTGTGTGAACGTGGCTTGTCATGGCCAAACGTCAGTCCGACCATACCCTCCAGAAATTTCGTTCTAATCGGGGCGATGAATATATGGGCGATCTTGATCGCTACATCACCACAGTGGGAGTGTTTCACAACCTCTCTGCCCCAGTCACGCCACACCAAAATGGTGTGTCTGAGCGTTGGAACCGAACCATGGCGGATGCGGTTCGCTCCATGCGGGTGGACAGTGTCATATCTGAAGCGTTCGCATTCAAGGGCATGGTCTACATGACATGGGTTTGGAACAGGATCCCTCACGACCCCCTCCCAAACACACATACGCCGTTACCAACTGTGGTACGGTCATTGTGCCGACCTCCAGCTCTTTTGGGTGTAGGGGTCCCTTGCTTGCGTATGGTTTACACCAGAACAGCAAGGGTCCAAATTCTCCCCTAGAGGTCGTGTCTGCATGTTTATAGGTGTGGCTTCATGCTCAAAGGCCTGGCGGTTTTGGGACCCCAATCGGCATCGCATTGTCGAGTCTCAAGACGCCCTATTCTTCGAGCGTCTCTCCTTTAGAGATCTGCCCGTCGTCGACACCCCGCAGTCGCATTCACCTGGGTGTGGTGCGATTCCACGCGTAGAGGAGGGTGGGCTGACCTATGAAGCCACTGGTATGTCTCATCCACTAGCTGAATCGCCAGTGTCTTTAACACCGCGCATGTTGACTGCGTCGCCTATCCTCCCTGTGTCCACCTTTCCGCCAGCATCCCATGTAGTACGAGAGTCTGTGTCACCTATCGCGTCACCCGTGTTGCCTCTGTCCCCTACATCTCCGTCACCGACAGAGTCACCGATGTCACCTGCGTCGCCTGCACCACCTGTGCAGTCTATGTCACCAGTCACATTGCTTGTGTCATCCTTACCCTCTGTCCGCCCAGTTGACGCACCGGCATCACCTGGTGCTTCGCCAGTCATCTCCTGTCGGACAAGTGTCTACCACCTGTCCTAGCTACACCATCACCGGAGCCATACTGGCAAGATGAGGGTGGACGCCTCCGACCGCGTCCCACTCATAACGTGCGCAGCGAGGACCCAGGCATGAGGGCCTTGGGTCTCAGTGCGCAGGGGCTCACTGAAGTCCACCTCGGATGTGATACAAGCCTTGCTCTCCTCGCTCATGAGTGTCAACTTGCGGTGGACTCCGCAGATTCCACCGTCACCATTGGCCTCCCGTCTACGGCCTATGCCTTGGCCACGCGCGGTGGAGATGCTGCAACCCCAGACTCTAGTGTGGTGGGAGTGACACCAGACCCCAGCACACTGCGTCAGGCTCTGGCTGGACCCGATGCAGCACTCTGGCATGCAGCATGCGAGTCTGAGCGGTCGGTTATCAAGGAACATGGGCTTTACGATCTTGTAGACCTGCCGCCGGGACAAAAGACCAAGTGGGTCTTGCGGAAGAAGCTGAAGCCGGACCACACAGTTGATCGCTACAAAGCAAGGTTGCCTGCGAAGGGATTCTCTCAGGTGGAAGGGACTGACTTCACTGAGACATTTGCACTAATTGGACGCACAACCACGGCCTTGGGTCTGCTGTTCCAGGTGGCCCAGAACGACTGGGAACTCCACCACATGGACGTCAACAAAGCATTCCTACATAGAAAACTGGAAGAAAAGATCTACATGATCCAGCCCCAAGGATTCGAGAATGGCAGCGTACGTGTGTACCGGCTACGGAAAGCGCTATACGGCCTGAAGCAGTCGCCTCGATGCTGGAACAAGGAGATCACGGACACGCTCCTGCAAGCAAGCTATGTCCAGAGCACGACGGACCCATCGCTTTTCTTGTCTCAGACCACTGTGCCCTTTTTGGCCATCCTGGTCTAAGTTGATGACCTTCTGATTGCCTTGCTAGACCTGAAGGCTGTCGAAATAGCCAATGGCATGCTACAATCAACATACAAAATGAAGGACCTAAGAGAGGCCGCAGTGTTTCTGGGCATGCAGATTGTCCGTGATTGCGCTTGTCGGACGCTCCTAGTCCATTAAGAGCGATACGCCCTCACTCTGGGGGAGCGTTTTGCCGAGCTGCTCAGCCGCGTGTGCACGTCGTCCACCCCGATCACCCCAGACGGACAAGACGCCCTGAAGGTCGATGATCCAGCAAAGCTGGGAGAATTGGTCGACGTGACCCTGTACTTGCGGATCATTGGCTCGCTCATGTACCTGGCCACGAAGACACGTCAGGACATCGCCTTCACGATCAACCTGTTGGCATAGATCTCTCAGGCGTCGCGCAGACGGGTCCTTGAGGCCGTAGTTCGATGCGTGCGGTATGTTGTTTCCACTACCCGCATGGGACTTCATTACCAAGGGCATACCTCAATGGTCTTCGATGGATACACATACAGTGACTGGACGTGGAGTCCGGACGGTAAGAGTCGCACCGGATACATATTCCTCCTTGGGGAGACAGCCGTGTCATGGCACAGTGGCAAGCAGGGTTGCATCGCTCCCCGCATCGCAGAAGCAGAGTATGTGGATCTGGGTGCTGGCGCGACAGAGACTGTCTGGTTGGTGTGTCTGTTGCGTGAGCTAGGTCAGTCCATGCCCCTGTTGACATGGTGTGCCCCTTGCCATGAGTGCCGTTGATCATACTCCCTGGTTCGACCACTAAGGAGTGGTCGAAAATCTGATCTGACTGAAGATTTGGAATCCTTAGATTTTTCCATGCAGGATCGAGCTTTGAATCGCTCGATTTGAGTGACTATTCATAAAGTTAGCCTAGCCCGAAAATCGGGTGTTGGGCGTGTGGAATCTGGCACCCGCCATAGGTGGCGGGATAATCCACCGCCAGTGATCCTAGTTCGTCTCCAATGAGCTCCAGAGACACATGGGCCATGAAGGAATGAATGTGGATGGTCCCCTGGACCAAGGCATACCCCTCCCCACGTTGGGATGACAGGAAGGGCGCTTCGACAGGCCACCGTCGAAGCGCCTCCCGTCACTCCCGTTCGTGGGTATGGTGGGCGGCTCGGCTCCACCAAGGGTTACTTCGACGGCCGTAGCAGGGGCTCTACTGCTCCGATTTGGGCGTGCTTG
>SZWC01000778.1:21888-31936 GCA_023375785.1 Penium margaritaceum | reverse complement strand
GTCACCTTCATCGACGACCACAGCCGCAAGCTCTACCTCTACATCATCAAGAGGAAGAGCGATGTCTTGTCTTGCATGCAGGAATTTGTGGCGGCTGTGGAGCGTCAAACGGACTTGAAGGTGAAGGCATTCCGGAGCGACAACGGCGGCGAGTACGAGGGCTGCTCGGCATGGATGAAGAGCAAGGGGATCGTGTGGCAGAAAACTACACCACACTCTCCGCAGCAGAATGGCGTTGCTGAGAGGGCAAACCGCACCATCCTCAACATGGTCCGGTCCATGTTGAGTGATGCCGGCCTCGCGCAGCGGTACTGGGGCGAGGCGACACGGTCAGCGGCGTACATCATGAACCTGATGCCGACGAAGCCGCTAAAAGACGCGGAGTCCAAGGTGTGGAAGATGCCACAAGAAGTGTGGAGCGGGAGGAAGCCAACTGTGGCACACCTACGCACGTTTGGTTGCGTTGCACATGCGGTTGTGCAGGCACAGGAGGGGCGGGGCAAGCTCGACCCGCGGACTCGCCGGTGCATCTTCGTCGGGTACGAGAGCGGGAGCAAGGCGTACCGGCTCTTCGACCCGCGGAGGTAGCAGATCGTGAAGAGTCACGACGTCACGTTCGACAAGGACAGTTGTTGGACGGACAAGGACGCGGGTCTCTCCAAGCGGGGGGAGTGGCTACCACTCCTCGAGGGGGAGACGCCGGAGGACGCAAAAGAGGGTGACGTCCCATCGGCTCCAACCGGCGATAACCATCCGGGGGATGGAGGAGCGGCTGATTTGCATTCAGCCGAGTCGGACAATGAGTCTGAAGCGCCAGCAGTAGTGGAGCTGAACGAGGAGGCGGGGAATGAGCCCGCATCTCCACGGTCCCCGAGAGAGGGGGAGCAGGCCAGCGGTGCAAGTGGCGCCGCGAGAGGGCAGCAGCAGCAGCAGCCTCAACAGCAGCAGCCCCGGAGAAGCGGACGCGCAAGGAGGACGGCAAAACGGTACGATGCCGCGCAGGGCACCTGGATTGGGTTTGCTCGAGCGTTCTTTGCGCAAGAGGAGCCCTAGACCGTCAAGGAGGCGTTGCAGCAGAAGGATGGGGCTGAGTGGGAGGGAGCCATAAGATCTGAGCTTGCCTCCCACGAAGAGAATGGCACTTGGCAACCAGACCGGAGGATGCAAAAATCATTGGCTCCAAGTGGATCTTCAAAAAGAATCTCACCAAGGAGGGGAAGGTAGAGTGGTACAAGGCGCGGCTGGTGGCAAAGGGGTACGCCCAGCGAAAAGGTGAACACTACGATGAAACCTTCGCGCCAGTGGCGAAGTTCGCCTCCATCCGTTCCATCCTCTCGGTGGCGGCGGCACGCGACTATGAAGTCCACCAAATGGATGTAAAAACCGCATTCCTCAACGGTGACCTGGATAAGGAGGTCTACATGGAGGTGCCGGAAGGGGTGGACGCACCGCCGGGGAAGGTGTGCCGGCTTCACAAGGCGCTCTACGGGCTGAAGCAAGCGCCGCTCATGTGGTACCTGAAAATGGACGGCTTTATGGCTGAGCTTGGCTTCAAGCGCTGCGAGGCGGATCACAGCGTGTACGTGCGAAAGCAGCTGGGTTGCACCAGATTGTGGTTCTCTACGTGGATGACCTCATCCTCGTGTCATCGGACATGGAGGAGTTGGTGAACCTGAAGCGGCAGCTGGGCGGTCGGTTCAAAATGACCGACATGGGCGAGCTTGAGTACTACCTCGGCGTCGCCATCAAGAGGGACCGCAAGGCACGCACGCTCGAGATGGGGCAGGCAAAGTACGTGCAAGAGGTGCTCCGCCGCTACAACATGGAGGAGTGCAACTCCATTGGCACAGCCATGACCACCATGTGTGAGCTGAGCTCGAGCATGGGCCCGAGCACGGACGAGGAGAAGGAGGAGACGGCAGGTGTGCCATACCAGTCCGCAGTGGGGAGCATCATGTACGCCATGGTGGCGACGCGGCCTGACTTGGCCTTCGCGGAGGGCCAAGTGAGCCGCTACGTTGCTGACCCCGGGCCGCTGCATTGGCAAGAGGTGAAGTGGATCCTCCGCTATCTCAAGGCGACATAACAGTCGCGGCTCGTGTTTGGAAAGGGAGCGCGTGATGACTCCCTTGAGTTGGTCGGCTACTCGGATGCCGACTGGGCTGGTGATGTGGATGACAGAAAATCAACGTCGGGGTACGTGTTTCTGCTTGGTGGTGCAGCAGTTTCATGGGCAAGCAGGAAGCAAGACTACGTGGCGCTGTCCAGCACCGAAGCGGAGTACATCGCGCTCGCGGAAGCCGCAAAGGAAGCGGTGTGGCTACGGCGGCTGCTTAAAGAGATCGGCGTGCCGCAAAAGAAGCCAACGGTCCTCAACGTTGACAACATGAGTGCCATCAGCCTCACCCAGGATCCAGTGCTGCACAGGAGGACCAAGCACATCCAGATTCGTCATCACTACGCGCGAGACTTGGTGGCAAAGGGAGATGCAGCTATTGTGCATTGTGGCACTAAGCGCATGCTCGCCGATGCCAGGACCAAGGCACAGCCCAAGGACAGGCACGACCCGAGCTGCATGGAGCTCGGTCTGTGCTGTGAAGTTTAAAATGCTACAGGTTCCAAGGACAGACATCAAGGCCGCGGTGCAAGGGGGAGATTGTTGACATGGTGTGCCCCTTGCCATGAGTGCCGTTGATCGTACTCCCTGGTTCGACCACTAAGGAGTGGTCAAAAATCTGATCTGACTGAAGATTTGGAATTCTTAGATTTTTCCATGCAGGATCGAGCTTTGAATCGCTCGATTTGAGTGAGTATTCAAAAAGTTAGCCTAGCCCGAAAATCGGGTGTTGGGCGTGTGGAATCTGGCACCCGCCATAGGTGGCGGGATTATCCACCGCCAGTGATCCTAGTTCGTCTCCAATGAGCTCCAGAGGCACATGGGCCATGAAGGAATGAATGTGGATGGTCCCCTGGACCAAGGCATACCCCTCCCCACGTTGGGATGACAGGAAGGGCGCTTCGAGAGGCCACCGTCGAAGCGCCTCCCGTCACTCCCGTTCGTGGGTATGGTGGGCGGCTCGGCTCCACCAAGGGTTACTTCGACGGCCGTAGCAGGGGCTCTACTGCTCCGATTTGGGCGTGCTTGGATGCGTTGGAAAGCTAATATCACAGGCTATAAGAATCTGATGTAATCTCATTATGCTAATGAACAAAAACGTGTTTCTATTCAGATCTACTGAATGCGACGTGTTCTGTCCACTCTCACATCCGTGATCCTTGTGCTCCACACTCTTCACCATTGGTGTCCATTGGTTGCCCAAACCTTGGTAGCGTGAACAAGTGAGATCTAGGCATCCTTGAGGGTGCCTCCACACCCACTAGAGCCAACAGTCCCCCGTTGTGCTTCAGTGTGACAACCAGAGTGCAAAAACCATCACAAAAAACTCCGGCGTGTTCCATGCACGCACGAAACACATAAACGTCGAGTACCACTACATCCGGAACCTGGTGGATCAAGGTGCGTTTCAGGTCATTATGGTCGGCACTGACTCGCGGCGTGCTGATTTTCTAACAAAGGCCATTAGTCGTACGAAGTTTCTAGCGGCTGCTCGTTCTGTGGGATTGCACCCTGCCTGCGCCGTGAACTGAACTCTGCCCTTGAGTTGTGTTCATTGTTGTTTCTCATCGTGTTGCTCTTCTGCTGTTGTACGCAGTAGTGCTGCTATGTGTATGGACTTGTTTACCGTGTAGTAATGGGGGAGTGATATTGTGTACTCAGTGTGACCTCTCGGCTCACGTCCCTTGTCATGCAGACCCCTAATGAGGCGGAGGTTATGAAAGACTGGGGGAGCAGACAAGAGTCTACCGAACAGCCATCACATACACTCCAGCCATCTTCATGTGTGTTGGGTTCTCTCCTGGAGTGCTCATACCTTGTCTCAAAATTCGTGCATGTTTAAGGTGCAGTGGCTTGGTGACCTAGTTTTGTCTTACCTGTGAACCAGTGACAGTTCAGTCTGGCATAGTTTAGGCCTAAACGTTCGTTGTGGACTTGTGAGACCTAGGAGGGGTTATTCCCCTTGCTTTTTGAGTGCGCACCGGTGAGCCCCACGTCACCAACCGATGGGTGGGCTTGGATAGCGAACTCCACCCGCCGTCACTTTCACTCTCGCTCCTTTTCCCTCTCACGTTCATCATGGTTGTCCGTTTTGACTACCGTCACTCTTGTTCCAACCACAGAGTTGTGCTCCACATGGTTGTGTGAGGGGAGAAGGGTAGGGCGATCTTCTGTGCTTCAACTCTTCTCAGCCTTGTTGCGCAGCATGACTGGCAGCTTGAGCAAACGGATGTAAACAATGACTTTCTTCATAGGAGACCGAATGGAAAAAAAAAATCAATATCCAACCTCCTAGCTTCACATACAGCACCAACAAGGTAAGATAGTTGCATAAGGCTTTGTGCAGCCTTATCAGTGTAGGCTGCTGCGTTAGACAAGTAGGCAGCAGCTGAGGTGAGGCTTGGAAGACACCAAGCGAGCAATGGATTATGGTGGAAGTTAGAAGTAACGAGAGAGTAAGTGAAAAAAACAAGACACAGAGGTGCGAGGTCTTGGGTGACGGGAGACAAGCCGAGAGCGAGCGAGCGGCGAGCTCGATCTCGCTCTCGGCTTATCCCCTCCTTGGGGCTCGAACACCACACACACCCCATTGTCCCCTTTGAGCACAAATCATGCCATGCAAGTTTCAACCACACAAAAGTAAGCCAGGAAATGAACCCGGCTGGCACAGTACATGACACGACCGAAAGCCACGTTCTTCCATTTCTTGGTACTTGCAACTGCTGGTCCTTCACACGATGAAGTCATGTGAGATTTGATGCCTGATTGATGCCCGGCTGTGAGACTCGCTGTGCAGTCATGCCACCATGGCGTAGCAGCCAGCAGGGGTTGCCTTTCTCCAGTTAGTCACCTGTGTCAGTGAGGAGAGTGTGCAACGAGGCCAGAGGTCACCGTGTGATACTGACACAAACCCAACACTCCCCCATGACCCACGGCCGACTTGCACAACGGCACAACAGGCACTACACCGACGTCACGAGAAGTGACACGACGCAAGACTGTACACAGGCACTGGCACAACAGGTCAACCAGGAGAATTACGAGGACACAACAGACCAACAGCGTGAATTGCTGCCTTGAAGACATTGTTGCTAAGTGCCTTTGTGAGGAAGTCTGTACGTTGCTGTCGTGTGTCGACCCACACAATCTGAACATCGCCTGCAGCCACACGCTCACGCACAAAATGATGTTCCACATTGATATGCTTTGTGCGAGTGTGATGCATGCCATCATGCTCAGCAATAGCCTTTGTGCTTTGGTTGTCGCAACGCAAGGTGATGCAGCGAATGGGAACACGCAATTGCTGCAACAAACGACACAACCAGACACTTTCACAGGTTCCAGCACCAANGTACCCATCAACGACCACTGACGGCTGCGCCCGGTAACACAGACCAACGCGGGCAGTGGAGAGCGCATACCGCACAACACGTAGTGCTGCTTCCATGTGCCGTGCACGTGGTGACTGTGAGAACTGCGCAAGGAAGTTGACAGCAAAGGCTACGTCTACTCTGGTGGTGGTGGCAAGGTACATGAGAGACCCTATGACTCGCAGGTAGTCTGTCACGTCCACCGTCTCCCCCAGTTTTGACACGTCCAGAGTTTTCAACAACCTCTGCCCGGCGGGCTTCATCGGTGTTGAGGCAGTGGGAACAGACTCAAGCAGGGAAGCAAAGCGCTCCCCCAGGCTCCTGACGTACGCGGCCTGGTGGACGTGCAGAACGTGACGAGCGCGGTCACGCTCAAGCTCCATGCCAAGAAACACCCGAGCCGGACCCAAGTCTTTCATCTTGTACGCGGACTACAGCAGGGACTTCACAGTTGACACAGATTCACGACTCGGGGATGCAATAAGCAGGTCATCGACGTACACGAGGATGGCAGCAAAGGGAGCCGACCGTGGAGTGACAAAGAGGGAGGGATCCACCGTGCTTCGGCGATATCCCCCCTTCTCCAGGGTGGAGGTGATCTCCTGGTTCCAGCACCGTGGTGACTGCTTGAGGCCATAGAGGGCCTTTCTCAGTCTCCAAACTCGATTGGTGCCGTCAGAGAACCCTGGAGGCTGCACCATGTAAATCTCTTCATCCAGCCGACCGTGCAAAAAGGCATTGTTTACATCCATCTGCTCGAGCTCCCAGTCGTGGTGTGCGACAAGGCTCAGGAGGGCTCGAGCTGTGGTGTAGCGTCCGACGGGAGCAAAAGTCTCGTCAAAGTCAACGCCGGGGACTTGAGAAAACCCCTTTGCTCTAAGCCGGGCCTTGTACTTGTCGAGCTCGCCGTTAGGCTTGTACTTACGACGGAAGACCCAGCGGGCATCGATCGCCTTGCGGCCTGGTGGGAGATCGACCAGCTCGTATACGGCGTGGTCATCCAGGGCTCTCAGCTCGTCTCGCATGGCAGCCTCCCATTGCTGGGAGTCGGGTGCTACCCGTGCCTGGCGAACAGTGGTCGGGTCAGGCAGGACGACAACAGTTGCATTGTACTCGGCAATGCTCCCAATGATGGCGGCCTCGAGCACACGCTCATGCTCGGACGTGAGCAGTGTGTACCCAAGGACAGAGCTGGGATGCACAACTCCTGTGGCTAGGCCCAGGGCGTCCATACCAGTAGGCAGCGCTGGGGACTGTCCAGACGAGGTCTGCGAAGGTTGAGCAGAGGGCGCTGTAGCACTAGAGGAGCGAGAGGGAAGCGCATGCAGACGTCCGCCACGAACAAAAGGTTCGATGGGGGCAGGGCGTGGAGGAGCACTGGGTGGACTGGGCATGACTGGAGTGAGTGGACTGGATGGGGACGCAGCAGAAGGTGCGGGAGAGATGGACTCAGCAGATGAGGACTCATATGAGGACACCACAGGGGATGACGGAGCTCCAAGCGAGCTAGACGACACCGACGGGGGGCGTCAGAGGATGGTGGAGTCACAGTGCCGGCCGTTGGAGAACGCTCCGAGGGTGCAGGCTGCTGAGACGTGACAGCAGCAGGGACGGCAGGGGCAGACGGGACTGCAGGGCCGACCTCCCCCCAAAACCGAGAGAGCGGAAGCAGGGAGGCAGCAGACGAGTGACGATCGAGGTCACGGAGAAACACGGACTCGAAGAACAAGGCATCCCGGGACTCAATGACGCGCTGACGCTCTGAGTCCCAGAAGCGCCAGGCTTTTGACTGGGAGGAAACACCCAAGAAGGGGCAGAGACGTCCACGCGGGGAGAGTTTCCCGTCGCGGAGATCCTCTGGGAGCCAGACAGACGCAATGTTACCCCAGACGCAAGCCAGACGGAGGTCAGCACGGGAGCCGTACCAACGCTCAAAGGGCGTAACGGTGCGGGGAAGAGGACCGTGAGGGACGCGATTCCACACCCAGGTCATATAGCTCATGGCCTCAAAGGCAAAGAGAGGGGAGAGCCCAGATTCAGACAGAAGCGTGCGGACACCATCGGCAAGGGTCCGATTCCAACGCTCAGAAACTCCGTTTTGCTGGGGTTTGTAGGGAGCCGAGGTCTCCAGACACACCCCTTGGGACTCAAGAAAGTGGGCGGTGGGTCCAAGGAACTCACCGCCACGATCACTGCGAAAGACTCGCAGTGAACGCTGACACGCACGTTCAGCCTGAACAAGCCACGACGCGATGACAGAAGCAACATCACTCTTCTGACGAAGAGCGAAGATCCAACGGAAACGGGAAAAATCGTCAGTGAGGCACAGGACGTAACGCCCCGCCCCCCCAAGAAAGTCATGGGGAAGAGGCCCCATGACGTCGGCATGAACAAGATCGAGAGGATGAGCGGACTGGGAGTCCGAAGAGGCAAAGGGTGAACGATGCATCTTGCCTNGAGCCCAGATTCAGACAGAAGCGTGCGGACACCATCGGCAAGGGTCCGATTCCAACGCTCAGAAACTCCGTTTTGCTGGGGTGTGTAGGGAGCCGAGGTCTCCAGACACACCCCTTGGGACTCAAGAAAGTGGGCGGTGGGTCCAAGGAACTCACCGCCACGATCACTGCGAAAGACGCGCAGTGAACGCTGACACGCACGTTCAGCCTGAACAAGCCACGACGCGATGACAGAAGCAACATCACTCTTCTGACGAAGAGCGAAGATCCAACGGAAACGGGAAAAATCGTCAGTGAGACACAGGACGTAACGCCCCGCCCCCCCAAGAAAGTCATGGGGAAGAGGCCCCATGACGTCGGCATGAACAAGATCGAGAGGATGAGCGGACTGGGAGTCCGAAGAGGCAAAGGGTGAACGATGCATCTTGCCTTGGGCACAGTCCAGGCAGTCAGAGGGGCATGGCGCAGGGAAGGTGGAAGGGGACAAGCCAACAGCGGGTTGAAGGCAAAGCATGCTAGTGAAAGCATCAGTGTGCACATGGCCAAGGCGGCGACGCAAGAGCTGGATATCAGCAGGAGAAAGGGAAGGCGCGACGTGAGCAAGGGACAAGCCAACAGCAGGTGCAGAGGGGGCATGAAGGGGAACACGGTACAGCTTGGCACACTTAACCCCCCGCAAGACGACGCGACCAGAAGAGCGAAGACTGACAGAGCCCACGCCCTGACTAGCGGAGAAATCCATGCCCTGATCGTCGAGCGACGGCACTGACAGCAGGCTGAGTTCCAACGAAGGCACGAACAGAACGTCAGGCAGAAACAGCACGCCACTGGGACCGACAAAACGGACAACACCAATGCCTTGGACGGGAAGGAGCTGACCGGAACCAGTGCGCACAAAGCGAACAGAGCCGACAGGACCCAAGGAGACAAAAGCGGACCGAACAGAGGTCATGTGATGAGTGGCTCCGGAGTCAAGGACCCAGAAGCCACCAGAGACACGGACATGGGGAAGGACGCCACAGGTGGCAACAGTGCCGACGGAGGGCGGGGATGAGGCACAGGCAGCAAGACAACGAGGAAGAACGACAGACTGCCAGTGCTCGACCCACGGGACAGACGAGGATGGCAGCCCAAGGACGTGACCGGGGGGGTCCCCACGAAGGACTATGTCAGTTTGACAGGCAAGACCTCTGGCCAACGAAGACACACTCTCACCTCCCTGATCACGAAGGTGAAGACACTGGAGGAGAGACTGCTCTAGCTGGCGCTCGCTGTCGATGGAGGCTGCAGACGATGGAGCAGGCGCGCTCGAGGGAGAGGCGAACCACGGAGGAGGGACGTAGGCCGAGGAAGGTGGGCTCGCGAAGGCGGGCGCTCCATAGGGCGGTGGCCAGCCCCAAGGGTAGAGGACAGGCGGATGGACGCCGGTGACACAAGCGGTGGGGTAGGCATGAGCTGGGGAGCTAGTAGATGACGTAGAGCTGGAACTGGAGCTAATACCGGAGGAAGAAGAGGAGGTTCCGCTGGTGCGCGCCCAATGGGCATGCATGGCGCATGCGAGGCGGACGTTGTCAGGGGGTGCAGGGCACTTGCGAGCGGAGTGCTCAGAGGAGCCACAGTTCCAGCACACCACCTCACCAGGAACACGAGACGATGCAGCAGATTTGCCCTTCCCCTTGCCTTGTCCACGTCCGCGTCCACGTCCACGACCTTGGGATGCAAGGGCCGTGGCTGTAGAGGGAGAAGAGGAGGAAGAAGAGGATGGAGACGAGGCCGACGCAGCAGCGGAGGAAGAAGTGGAGGCGGCGATGGAGACGGCGGCCACCCCTGCGACTGCAGTGCGATGAAGGCGTTTGTTTTGGAGGCTCGTCCACCGCGCTGCGAGCCTATCAGCGACAAAGTCCCAGAGGGCACCAACGCCTGGAGGGGAATCGGGTGGAACAGGCTGGGAGGCAAGACACTGCAGCTCGTCTGCCTTGACATCGCGGAGAAGGTCCGACAGCTCGGGGATCAACCCGTTGACCATGGTGTGCACAGCTGACAGCTGACCTGGTGCAGCCTTATCAAGCTCGCGAAGCAGCTTGAGCCCGCGTGCCCAATAGGCG
>SZWC01000777.1:261467-295403 GCA_023375785.1 Penium margaritaceum | reverse complement strand
AGACGGGACGAAACAAGACGATACGAGACAAGACGATACGAGAGGAAACGAGACGAGGCTAGACGGAACTAAACGAGACGAGACGAGACGAGACGAGACGAGACGAGGCGAGGCGAGGCAAGGCGAGGCGAGGCGAGGCGAGGCGACGCGAGGCGAGGCGAGGCGAGGCGAGGCGAGGCGAGGCGAGGCGAGGCGAGGCGAGGCGAGGCGAGGCGAGGCGAGGCGAGGCGAGGCGAGGCGAGGGGAGGCGAGGCGAGGCAATGCGAGACGAGACGAGACGAGACGAGACGAGACGAGACGAGACGAGACCAGACCAGACCAGACCAGACCAGACCAGACCAGACCAGACCAGACCAGACGAGACGAGACGAGACGAGACGAGACGAGACGAGACCAGACGAGACGAGACAAGAGAAGGAAAGTCAAGACACGACGCAGGCACATGGGCTGTCAAGTGAACGCAACTCCTAGGCACATAGGCAAACGATGACGCACACACACGCGCACGCGTATGCACAATCAAGCACGGTGCAGCGAGCAAAGCGTGGTGAAAACCAAGGAAGGGCAAGCATGGACGCAAACGCAAGAGGTGCGCGCACGCACGCACGTGTATAGGCGCATGTACTCGTCCGGGCCGATGTTCTCGCCCTGCTCCGCCTGCCCCTCAATGACCCGCTGCAGCTTCACGATGCCCACGCGCATGCTGCTCCACCCCTCCTCCAGCGATATCGGCTGCTGAGGGCCCGCCATGGCCGCCGATCACGTCACCACCAGGTCCGGCAAGGGCGGGAGGGAACGAGAGGAAGAGTAAGAGAGGCAGCTTTATCCTGGCGCTGTCAGGACTAATGGCAATTGAGCGGGTCCGAAGCGGCACAGGAGAAAGTCAAAGAATGTGAATCTCCTATGACACGGTTTTCCGCTAATCGCTGTTGACAGCGATGTCGTTCCCGACACCGTCGGCCTCAAGTTCAAAGATTCGATCCGCTACGCTGTTGGAGATCCTTGCCCGTGCCTACTCGTGCCCTTGTCAAGATGTCTGGATCAGCTTCTTCGGGTGAGCACCCGTCTTTGCGCTTGAGGGGCGTCTTAGCTTGCGGGCAAGGCTCAGTCTGAGGGGAGAATCTGGACGTTCGTAGCTGCGATGACCGAGGCGTCCCTCGTTCGGCCGTGGAAGGTGGACCGCCGATGCCTCATGACCGCGCTTCAGATGGCCCCGAAGTCAGCGTCGGCTCACTCAACTACGCCCTTGAGCCTTCCCCTCGGTTCTTTCTGCCCCTTCTCCACAAACGGCCGGATCCGGCTCCTCTGGCAGCTCCACGTATCAAGACCGCCGTTCGTAGTGACGGCGGAGGTGACGGGGGCGGAGGCGGAGCAGGACGAGTTCCTGCTTAGCGGGGAATCGCCTGGGCATGCCCTCGCCCAGCGGTTAGAGTCTTCGAGCTGCCACTGCTGCTGCTCTTGCCGCTGCCGTCTTCCGACGATGGGCTGCACCAAAGGGCATCACGTCAACCTGCCTTGCCTTGCCGTGCCTGAAACGCTTTCGGGCGCACTCTCGTCTCGGTCAACGACCGCTTCCGTGGACAGCTGAACCGGGTGCTGGCGTCTTTCCGGACAACAAGGTGGGCGTGGCGACCGTCCGGTGGTGGGCTTTGTGAGCCTCCACTGACCGTGATAATGGCGGACAGAGGTACTTGCGACCTGCCTGCCAACTGGACTCAAACAAACCCTTTCATGCAAACGTTTCGAACTGCGATCGACAGTGGAAAATAGTCCACCCCGAACGTCCACACTTCGCATTTTGGAGAGCGGAAACCGCTCAAACCTTGCGAGTGACGCAAGGCGAATCGTCCTTGCACGCTTTTTCCACACCGAGAGCAGCACTCGGACCCGCGAGCGATTCCCGTCCGTCAGGCTCGACGACCACGACGCTCGAGGACCACACCACACCACACTGGCTCAGGAACGCCCAGTTCCTCGACTTGGTTCACGCAGCCAAGGCGCACAATGAATCCCAGTATTATGACTGATGAACCATACCTCTTGATTCCTTTTTTGAGGGCCCAAGCTGACTAACAAGGAGTGAGGACTACCTCACCACCGTGCAAGCCTGGGGGTTCCATTAGGGATGGATTTCAAGTGATATTATGAGATTATAGATAATAAAACTGCATTTTATTCCCACAATTAAGTAATTATTACTTATAAAACTCTTAGATACTCATCCTTTACTCTTTTCACTTATACTGCTTCCCACTTACATTCATTCCAGGACATGATGGTATACATTTTCATATCATACATGATATAAAATAATAGAATAATATTTTTTGAGTTAAAATGAATTCATTGTTCATGCTCGTCCAAGGGGGGGGGGGGTGTAATAACAGTGTGATGTTTTGTGCGAGTGTTCAAAACGTTGGCAAGCCCTCACGAATTTCTTCCCAAGGAGGGAGATAAAAGGTTTGATTCAATCATTTTGGCTCACACAAACCACATCAAGAACAAACGAGGTCGTGGAAAGAGGACCCTAACGTCTTTAAAGAGTGGAGGAGTGACGCTATGGGTATCCCATCATGGCATTCCTAGCTGCCTCAAATCCAACAGTTGAACACACTCCCGTTGGACTCTGCAGAGACATTCTTGAATCCTTGAGACATCGGTCTCCAGTCCTTGAAACCCTGGGGGTTATTTTTCATCGCCAACTTTAATCCTCAAATTTGCCTTTAAGATACATTTTGGGGTACACTTGCCGTATACCCACTGAATTCGCAACAAAAGAACGTCGCACCCACTTTTTGCATGTAAAGCATGTGAGGACCACTTTTGCAGAAACATGTGTATAACGTCCACAAAATGTATATAATACTTCCGATAGCCACTGTTAAAAACAAATACTTCGGATGTCCACCGTGCCAAAAATGGTTTGGAGGACGAACTTAATCTCCGCATACCCACTTTCCACACGGGCCTGCGGAAGACAACAGCATTCAAACAGGACCCCAACGTAGCCTAGCGCAGCACCGACAGCGTGGCAGTCGACAGTGCGAGTGCACCACACAGTCTCAACATACCTGTCTGACTTGGCGTCTTTGTCTTTGTGGTCCAGTATTGGTCCAGTGCAACCGCGATACTGCTGAACGTCCAATGAGCGTTCGCCGCTAAGTCGCCTATCGCGAGCACCGTCCATGAAGTGGAAAGTTCATTACCATGATAAACTCACTGCGTGAACCGTCATAAACATCGTTGAACCGACGTAGTTCAACGTCATAGAAGGGACAGACTTTAGGGTTACAGTCCGCGTCCGGACGGCTGCTCGTCCTGTCCACAACGCCGTGCGTCCTGTCCCTCGCGCTTATTACGACGTACATTGTATGGTCAATCATCGCAAACCATCAACATGTCATCCGAGGGTCGCAGGAATGGCGGAAATGGTTGCGGGTGGAGAACTGGATATTATGTGGACCCCTTTGTTGCCCACCGAGCATGGGTCGCCATTAAGGAAGCATGGGACCTCAGAAACGCACGTACCAGGAACGTACATGGCCGCCATTCGCCCCAGACCACATGGGCTGCGACTCCTGAAGCCATGGCACAGACCCTCGAATGGCCATTGCCGAGTCATAGACCATTGAACAGCCCTGACGCATGGGAGCCATGGATATCATCTGAGCCTAAACGTCCCTGCGGATGTAACCGCTCCTAGTGCATGTACAAATACGGAGGTGGCAACTATCGTTATCCATCTCCATTGACGGTGTTGTACACCGTACAAAACATGGGTGGCATGGTATATCGTCATGACGACACCGAGCCCACTGGCGTTATGGACGTGCGTATGCGGTTCTAGACCGAGCGTACCTACACGTGGGACACTGTGGCGAGGATCTACCGATGGGATCAAGTTGGCCCATGGGGTGGTGAACCTACCAGACCCTGCAGGCCACATCTCACTCCCCAACAAGTGAAGGAGGCATGGGCTAGGATCAAGCATCGCTGGGACATGCTCGTTGCCACGGAGGTCCAACCTACTTGGGTGAACGACCCATGCGAACCAGAGACCATGTGCTGGATTTTGGGTGAACACATGCCAACTCCACGTCCTCCTCACACCCCTGGGCAGTGGCTGCCTTGGGCTTGATACTCTCGTTGGTTGCTTTGCTTATGTGTTCATCATGATGCCATGAACGTACCCAATGTTGCTACTTTCGCATGCGCCACAGAGAACGCGCTGTCGTCAATTGTGTTCTGAGTATGCCATGTCAATGCTAACTGACACATAATGGACATGTGGAACATGTTCCAATACATTTTCCAATTACATGCCACTCCTGACTATCTTTGCGTCAGGTAGTGGCCTTGCTGCACAACATTGGTAGAAAACATTCACATAGTGTCCATTACTTCCTTTACCCATAGGTTACACAAGAGATGGTGGATATGGAATTCATTTATTCACAGTTTCATATACTACGAGACTTCTTTGCACCCTTCCACCCTTCTACTGTCTCACTGTGTAACATGTAACAGAATGTGACAGGTGCAAGTGACTGCCAAGTTGCGGAAAACTGTACACTATACTGTAGTCACCACTCTTACACTGGCTTAATGTCATTCATAACATTGGACTATTCGTGACAAAGGTTAATTCGCTTCAAACAAGTGTGGAAATGAATGAAACAGTAGAGAGGGGTCTGTTCCAATGATATTGTGCAGGAGTTAGCGAACGTCAAGCCCAGTACAACTGAGGTGCTAAGTCACACGTACTGATCCACAACTGAACAAGCACGGGTAAGCCGTGCACGTAACAGATGACCTCACAAGCAGGGCACTCTGCAACTTCATTAAACTCTACGCACGCATCATAGAAGACCTCCCTAAAGGGGGACACACACATGCCCGTGCATGGGTTTGCCACTTCATATCTGGCCTGCTCAACGTCTGCTCTGCCCAGGTTGAGACTAGCCATCCTGTAACACATGACTTGTGCTTCCTCCATGGCACATCCCGTGTCTTGGGCCACATGTGATCTGACCCTGTGCCGGTGCATTTTCAGCCTTGGCTGCCGCTTGACCACTGTCTTCACAAGGACATGGTTCAGCCTCACCTGCACACATTAAAAGTGAACACAACAGTGTTAAGAAGTCACAAAGTATACGAAGTACACAAGGCAGCATGAGCCATCAATGGAGGTCACACAATGTAGCTTCACCTATCCTCACACAGAACGGCCTCTGCGTTTGCGTTTGCGTTGGATGGGTTCGTCTTCCTCGGATGCGTCAGAGCGGGATGAGGAATCCATTGACTCCCACTCTTCAGTCTCACTTGCCTCATAGTATGAGGCACTGTCCTCCTCTGACCACTCTGAGGACGAGGGATCGTTCTCTGCAGGACTGCCAAGGTTGTCAACCTGCGATGAAAATGCGGGTTCCGCTGCGTCATCCGCATCTGCCATATCACATGCAGTAGCACTTGTTGCACCACTGCTTGCTGCTCCCGCTGCTGCTGCTGTTCCTGTTGCTCCTGCCGGTCCTGATGCTCCTGTTCCTCCTGCTGCTCCTGCTGCTTCAGATGCTCCTGCTACTCCTGATGCTCCCGCGGCTCTAGAAGCTCCTGTTGCTCCTCCTGCTCCAGGTGCTCCTGTATATGCTCCTGCTGCTCCTGATACTCCTGATGCTCCTGGTGCTCCAACAGCTCCAGCTCCTCCACCTGCTCCTGCTGCTCCACGTGTTCGTGCTCCTGTTGCTGCCTCGCGTGTTCCTGCTGCTGCTGATCCTGCTGGTCCAAGTTGTTGTCCACCATCACCTCGCACTCCGCGACCGGAGGCAACTTGCTTGGCACGTGTTGTGGCCACGTTAGCTACAGACAGTGCAGGTGGGTTGGTGCACTTACGCGGGCCATGTCCGGACAGGCCACAATGGCTACAGATGCGATCTCTCTTGCGACGTTCGTAGCGGTCCTTGCGCTTGGACTTGGGCCGTCTAGCGCCACGCTTTTTGCCCGGGGGTCCCCACCCATTGTCTGCGTACTGCACGTCGCCAAGGTTGACACCGGGCATGGGGTGACAGTAAGTTCTCTTTCACGCCATCTTCGTGAGGTGGATGTCCACGTACATGTCGGGGTTGACCCCAGCGTCCAGAAGTAGACTCATGGCGTGCTGGCAAGGAATTCCGTACTCGGCCCACTGTCCACAGCTGCATTTCTATGCGTTGCAATCCACCTCATGGCCGGACAGGCTCTTTGGACCAGAGACCATTCCCGACAGTGGGCCGGCCGGGATGATGTCGTACTCACGGGCCTTCTGAGTGTAGTTCGTTACCTTGGCGTCGGCAAAGGGTGCCAGCGTAGTCTCGTAGTCATGCGCCAGCTTCTGCACCCAGATGTAGAGCTGTGCGAAGCAGTGAAAGGGGTACAGGTGCCTCAAGTCCATGATACGAGCGTTGAGAGACTCGACCACGTTGCTTGTAGTGTGGCCTCCACGGGGAACGCGGATGTACACTCGGCTCCACGCCGCGAGAGGGATGCCCGTTTCTGTGGGCCCACCAAAAATGTACTGCAGTCCTGGCTCGGACGCCTTCGCCAAGTGTTCCTGTGCTCGCTTGAACTCCCGCGGGCTGTACGCATGTGCCAAAGTCCAGAACAGGTCTGCGACGACCCGGCCCGCCTTGGACTTGACGTTCTCGCGAATGTACTGCGCATAATACGTGTGTGTCGCTCCTGGAAATTCACAAGCTACAGCGGCAAGCAGCCCGCCGTCACGGTCGGAAATGATGGCAGTTCCTCGGTCGCGAGCAGTGGGGTAGGCCTGCACCAGGTGCTGCACGAACCACAGCTAGTTGTCCTTGTCCTCTTGACCGCACAGCGCCCACGCCATGGGCACGGAGTGGTTGTTTGCATCCCAGTATTGCGCAATGAGTAGAACTTGCTTGAATCCGTTTTTGAGGAAAGTCGCTTCCATGGTTATGATGCGCCGCACATGATTCCACCCCTCCCGACACACCCCCGGTGCTACGAAGGCTCGGCGGAAGACGTTCTTCTTGTCTTGCTCTGTGGTAGCGACCGTCCGGGGGTCCACCCATTTCAGCTGCACGACAACCATGGCATGGGGACGTTGCTTGAACACAGAGCTGTGTATCACTCGCAAAAAGGGATGGGGAAGCAGCGATGGAGGCTATAATGACTTACCTTCGCGACATAGCTCGGGAACAGGGACCACGACAACGCCTTCTCGCCCATCAGTTTCTCCTGGGCCGCATTCTTCGCACGGTAGACAACGGGGTAATGCACCTTCTCCCCAGTACGGGGCTCGATAATCTACTGCAACGCTTTTGTGCCCGTGGAGGGCTTCTTCTTGACAGTGTGCTCAATGTGCCCCAGGACCCAGGTAGCCCGGCGCGCCTGGTCGCCCTTCTTTCCGGTGGGGGAACACTTGTGGCCATCTACAAACTCGATAACGGCAACATTGCCGTTCTTGCGCTGGTAGCGCGCCTTCAGGAGCCACTTGCAGCCTGCTTATTTCCACAGTCCACAGCGGACTTCCAGGCGAGTTGGCTCGCTGCGAACCCATGACACCGGCATGACGTGGTCGGCGGCGTAGTCTTGCACCACTTTGCAACAGGCGTCCATGTTGCGGAAGGCGCGACCGCCAGGGAAATCAGTGCATCATCCTTTGCGTTTGCGCGCACGGGATGGAGCGGCTTCAACATCTTCGACACTGTTCTCCGGCGGGGGCGGCGGGGTCTCATCATCAGACGACCCTGCACAGCGGACGTGCAAACATACATGTCAGTCACATGTGTGGCAAATAGGCAGAAGACATAGTTCACTGAAATGGCTAGCGGACAGCGTACTTCGACCAAGCAGGAGGTCCAACCCTGTCGGCGCCGACGCCATGTCTACAAAGAAGGTGGGTTCAACCCACCGACACGGTAAGCACGATACGGACGGACACGTTGACTGCCTCCAAGTCTCATCGTGCGCTCTTCAACACGGTCTGGGGAGCGAGGAGTCATGCGCTCCACAACGTTGACATGACAGTTCCAGTCGTGTTCCTCCCACTCGGTTACCAGGAAGGATGACTCCAGGTGGTACCGGGAAACGAGGACCTCGGGTGGGTCGTCGTCCTCGTCGTCCGGGTAATCGCCGACAGTGGCGTACAAAGTGGCGGCCATGATGGCCAAAAGTGGGTATAACAATGTATGACATGCGTCGCAATATGCATCCTATCCACCATCTACACTTAGAAAACCCACCAGTTAGCGCGAGGAGGAGGACCATCCCGGAGACACAAGCCCGTGGCAATGAAGCTGCGACATTGGTACAACATGTCGAATACACATCAACAATGGAGTCAACGGTCACGACCCCTGCGGACGACAAGAGAGAACGTCCACATCACATGGCGGTTGGCCGACTTTCCATGACGGGGGAGCTCGCGTCACATGCATCCGGTGTGGGGTCGTCCGAGGGGGCTACAAAAATTAATAATCCTACCATGCACCTAGAGGAAAATGTTCGATGAGGGGAGCCAAGTCAGCTGCGAAGAAAGGACGGTGCCAGCATGTCAATCCACCTCGATTAATCCGCCAGTTGGCGCCGATGACATGTTGACGACAATAGGCAACGTCCACCTGGCAACAAATCGCGTAGTCGATGTATGCTTCGCTTAGATCCTGTTTGCATGTTGTCCTGGTTGATGGCAAGGCCCGCATAACGCAACATCACGGCACGTTCAGTGCATGTTCGGCAAAGGAACTATGTTACATCTGCTTTCGCGTGTGAGACACGTCGTGCTTTTGGCGCACATTCCAAAGTTGAGCCCCCCTATTGAAACAGTCAAATATATTAGGGGTGACGG
Source organism: Penium margaritaceum (assembly GCA_023375785.1). Lineage (NCBI taxonomy): Eukaryota > Viridiplantae > Streptophyta > Zygnematophyceae > Desmidiales > Peniaceae > Penium > Penium margaritaceum. Next base: position 286,549 of record SZWC01000777.1, on the reverse strand, counting down.
GTTCGGTTGAACACATATTTCTTCTGTTGGAAGTCGACCTGGTCATGAAGACAACGGAAAGGCATATTACCCGGGCTTTAATTTGTGCGATGTAGAAATTGTGACTGAAATCGGTGAAATGTAAAACATAATTTACCGGATACCCACATTTCACAAACTCATTCACGGGAAACCGGTCTACCGTGAATTTCTTCCCAACAGTGGGTATGGCATGCATGTTTTTCTGGAAGTGCAAAAACAGTGGGTACCGCACGCATTGTGTATGGAAAGTGAGTAGCGTGTCATTAATGTGCGAGAAGTGGCCAGCACAAAATTCGGAGGTCGAAACAGTGGGTATCGCGGAATTAGGCCGTACATTTTGGCTCTCATTTAACGGCCTTCAAATTGAAAACAGGAGAGTGACCATGTGTATACCAGCTTCTTGATAAAGACGAGATATCCACCTTTCGCACAACCTTGAAGCCATATCCAAGTTCAGGACTTTTTCGCACATCAATAATGCCATATATAGCGAGCATAAAAAAAAAGTGGTATCCAATACTACACGCTTTGTGGACGCCGCATGGCAACGTCAACATGTTGTCGTTGACAGACATCAAAGAAAGATCCAAACCTCTCTACATAGGCGTTCGTAACTTTTCTAAAAATGGTTTGCGAAATGTTTGAATGGGGGTCTGAAACACCCCATGCATTGAAAAGGGAACCTGCTCAGGCCCCGTCACGGCGGGGCCCGGGAGGAGCTGGCACAAAACATGAAAGGACCAAATGACTAGATACCCACCGTGCCCGGTACGGACCAAATGAAAGCTTCTATATCCGCAGGTCAAAGTAAAAAACGGTGTATCCACACAAAAAGGCTATGTCGTCGCTGTATGAAATACGTCAGAATGTTGATGTCATCATGCTCCACGAACAATGGACGACCCCTCTTTTGAGGGGTTTGTGATCGTTCGAGAGAGGGCTTCGCGTGGGGTTTGCGTGGGGGGTCCAAGAAACCCCATGCGTCAAAAGGGAATCTGCTAGGCCTTGCTACCGCGGGGCCCAGCAGATGCCTGCGCAACAAATAAAACCCTCAACCCCGAATGTAAGAGGGGTTGGGTTTGAAAACATTGCTTCCGCAAATAAGGGGTGGTTTGTGAAAATCTTGAAATAGGTGTTTTCGCTCGATCGCGATGGAGCGATGACCCTTTTGGTTTTTTTTTTTCCGGCACGCAAACCCCTCTATTACAATGTAGGGTTTTATGTTTTGCGCGGGCTCCGTCCACGCAAAACAAACAAAACCCTAAATCGTAATAGGGGGGTTGCGCGTCGAATGAAAAAGAAACAAAAGTGTTATCGCTCCATCGCGATCCCACGAGGGAGTAACGGTTGCGATCAAGCGACGGTCAAGTGACCCTTGTTGGTTTTTGTGCATCTCTCATTGTACTCTGTTGTGTCCTCCCGGCTTGTGTACATCGGCGTGCAGATGACTGACGGCGAGACTCGACGCTGCTGGAATGTCGCTCGATGGATCCGACACACGCTGAGGCCCACTCACCGTTCGTTGGAGCCTCCTCCCTCCGGCGATGCGCTCAGCTCCATCGGTAGGCCTCCTCGGCGGTCGGGCCGCCGGCGGTCATTGCCACTACAGATGCTGTCTGCATGCACCCAACGTTGTTTCTGGTTGTGGCATTGTGTTTGCAACATTATGCTGTGCCTAGGGTCCATGTCTCCTGCTGTGTGGCCCTGTTTGGCATCACTAACTGTCGTAGGCACTGCCTGGGTTCGGGCAGCCATAACTCTTTGCTGCTACCTTTCTAGCTGATTCTGACCGCACGACTGCGTTCGCGGCGTTTGTATTATGGTATGGTCCAGTTTTCAGGCAAAACGGACGACACCCGGATTTTGGGCTGTCGGACGTCTGGCAGGGCTCACCGAGAAAACCCTGCCCGCCAGAAAACAGGTATAGGACTATTTTCTGATTGGCTGGTGAGCTCAGTAACAAGTTCTACACTAGTGGGGAAGAGCTAGAACTTGGAGGGGTCTCCCATTGTTGCTCATTCTTCATTCCTAATCAGTCACTTTCAGTTTTCAGCTGCTTTCTGGCGCTAATACTGGCGCGCGCGTTTCTGAGTAACAAACACATAGTTTCCAAACTTAGACTCTGAAGCGGCAGACTGAGGGGGCAGCAGACTTAAGCAACGAGCGTGGAAGCCCGCAAGCTGCATCAACAACGCAGCTGCCCTAACCTGTTGCCTAGGATTTCCAGCTTGTATATGGAAATCCCACGGAGCAGGTTGGGGCAGCAGCATTGTTAATGCAGCGTGCGGGCTTCCACGCTCGTTGCTTAAGTCTGCTACCCCGTCAGTTTGCTGCTCTAGAGTCTAAGTCTGGAAGCTCTGGGTTTGTTACACAGAACGCGCGCGCCAGTGTTAGCGCCAGAAAGCAGCTGAAAACTGAAAGTGACTGATTAGGAATGAAGAATGACCAACAACGGGAGACCCCTCCAAGTTCTAGCTCCCCCCCACTAGTGTAGAACTTGTTACTCAACCCACCAGCCAAACAGAAAATAGTCCCAAACCAATTTTCTGGCAGGCAAGGTTTTCTCGGTGAACCCTGCCAGACGCCCGACAACCCAAAACCCGGGTGTCGTCCGTTTCGCTTGAAAACTGGACCATACCATAATACCGATGCTGCGAACGCAGTCATGCAGTCAGAATCAGCTAGAAAAATAGCTGCAAAGAGTTATGGCTGCCTGAACCCAGGTATTGCCTACGACAGTCAATGATGCCAAACAGGGCCACACAGCAGGAGACATGGACCCTAGGTACAGCATGATGCTACAGACGCAAGGCCACAACCAGAAACAACGCTGGGTGCATGCAGACAACATCTGCAGCGGTAGTGACCGCCGACGGCCCGACCGCCAAGGAGGCTTGCCGATGGAGCTGAGCGCATCGTCGGAGGGAGGAGGCTCTAGCGAACGGTGAGTGGGCCTTAGTGTGCGTCGGCTCCACCGAGCGACACTCCAGCAACTTTGATTCCTGCCGTCAGTCATCTGCACGCCGATGTACACAAGCCGGGAGGACACAACAGAGTACAATGAGAGATGCACGAAAACCAACACTCCCCCATGACTCACAAGCGTAGTGCACATGTGCAGGCAGAGACACAGTCAACGACCAGACTCCCCCGGGCCACGCAGAAACGCAGGCACGGACAAATAGAGAGCCACTCACGGACGCACCCCGACCGAACTCATGGCCTTCTTGAACGAGTCGCGCTTCAGTGCCTTGGTCAAGAAGTCAGCTAACTGCCGTGCTATCTCAACCCACACGATGCTCATGCTGCATCCATGCAACAACGAACGCACATAGTGATACTCAACATTGATGTGTTTTGTGCGTGTGTGATGCACGCCGTCATTGTCTGCGATGGCCATGGCACTCTCATTGTCAGAATGCAACGTGATGGATGCGACAGATTGACGCAACTCGGACATCAGACGACGCAACCACACACTCTTACACACGCCTCAGCCAAGAGCAACGTACTCAGCCTCAGCAGTGCTGTGTGCAATGCACCCCTACTTGCCACTGTGCCAGGACACAACTGTGCCGCCAATATGAAAGATCCAGCCCGTGCGACTCTTACCGTCTGGACTGCCGGCCCTGTCATAGTCGGTGTAGCCTACCACGAAAACAGACAGCTGACGGCGGAACATGAGACCTTGCCGAGGAGTCGAGATGACATAGAGCAGTACTTGGATCGCGGCCTCGTAGTGGAGGTGACACGGCTCTTGAGAAGATTGGGCGAGGAGGTTGATGGCGAACGCGATGTATGGGCGCGTCGTCGTCGCCAGTAACATCAGTGACCCGATGACTCGCAGGTATGTGGTCACGTCAACTGGCTCCCCCACAACAGCTGGGTCAGGACTCTTGAGCTTCACCTGGCCATCGGGTGACATGGGTGAGGATGTGCTCGGCACGAGTGGCAGGTCCTCCGCAAAGCGAGTGGACGGAGTCTGCACATAGGCGGTCTGGTGGATGTGTAGGATGCCCTTGGAGCGATCATGCTCGAGCTCCATGCCCAGGAGGACTTTGGCAGATCCGAGATCCTTCATTTTGTAGGCGGCTTGCAGCAAGTCCTTGACATGCTGGATGGCCGCCGTGTCTGGCGACGCAATGAAGAGATCGTGGACGTAAACCAGAACAGCAGCGAAAGTCTGGCCTCGCTGACTGAAAAATAGTGCGGGGTCAACGGTGCTGCGCTGGAGCCCGCCACGAAGGAGCATACTACTGATCTCCTGGTTCTAGCACCGAGGCGACTGGTTCAGGCCATAGAGGGCCTTACGCAGTCGCCTGACTCTCCCAGTGCCATCGTCGAAGCATGGGGGCTGCACCATGTAGAGCGCCTCACGCTCCAGTGGACAATGGAGAAAGGTGTTGCTCACATCCATCTGATGCAACTCCCACCCATGCTGGGCGACCACGCTGAAGAGCGCCCGGCTACTAGAGAACCGACCAACTGGGGCAAAGATCTGGTCATAGTCGACCCCAGGAATCTGGGCAAACCCCTTGGCGGTAAGGCGGGCCTTGTACTTGTCCAAGGATCCGTCGGGCTTCCACATGCGCCGAAAGATCCACTTGGCGCCGATGGCCTTCCGACCTGGAGGAAGGTCGACGAGGTCGTACACGTGGTGTTGTGGGATGGTACCAAGCTCATCGGCGTAGGCAGCGTCCCAGTGTGCGGCCTCAGGAGAGGCTCGTGCCTCGTGCAGGGTGGTTGGGTCCTCCGGGCGTGCTGTGAAGCAGACTGGGAGAGCGTGTGCATCTCGAGCCCCAGGTGGGATGTGCGCGAGTGCAGCCATGACAACGTGCCGATGCTCGTGATGAAGCCTGGCATAGCCCACTGCGGAGCCCATGAAGGTCCGCAATGATGGCCGAGGTGGTCAAGGCGAGGGCCTTGGTGTCGGGATTCCCACTCACGACCGTGGGAGTGGAGGAGACACGTGGAGGTACGGGGGTCGTGGCGCCACGGAGCGTGGTGCGACGTTCTGCGCGCTCACCGACGGCCTGGGTGGGAGGCTGCCACCTGGGTCACGTGTTTAGCGAGGCAGGGCAGGTGATGGCACTGAGTCCGACGGGCCAATTGAGGCGGACAGGGCTACTGGCCCGGAGGGCCCTTGTCATCATGCTCGATCAGCGTAGCATGTGGCTAATCGAGCATGGCGAGCGAGGGCCTTCGTTCCTTTTTTGCAAGAGGTGGATATGTTGTGTCAAATTTTGGACTCGCGAGTATGCCAACTTAATAGTTGGTGTGGGTATCCAGGCTATTCCACCCAAAATGAAAACCCTAAAACCCCCAGTATCATTTGGGATAGAGTTTGAAAGTAGTTGGAACGGGTTGAATGGTTATGTTCTCCGGAAAATATGGAAGATACAACATGCCCCAATCATGATCAAGCAAGAAACCCTCTCTTTTCCATATCGCAAACTCCAAATCACATCTTTTGTGTTTATGTTTGTTCGGGCTCCGCTCATGGAAACATTAAAACCCCTAATTTCCCGAATGGATAAAAAGAGTGGCCTTCCTCCCTCAAACCTTCATGAAACATGCACATCATCCTAGAATCAATTGTTGTTACGTGAGCCGTCCCCGTTCGTTTGCACATTTTGTAGCAACCTCTCATCAGTTTCCATGACTGTGTAAATTTCGAACGCAAACCGAGCTGCCATAGAGCGCCAATGGGTGATCTACCCATCCGCAACTATAGGCAGCTGCCACGACATCTCATGGGCTTGCTAGAACATTATGTACATTTCTCCAACTTTGAAGGTTTTCTCATTGACTTCCACCGGCCCCCATTTTCATTTTTTTGCGTTACTTGACCATTGGTGGACGCCAAACCTATGCATGTGTAGATTTCTAACATCCGGCTGTAGACCATCCATCTATAGGTTTTAAAAGGTTCTATGTTCACATGCTAACTAATTGCTTAGGCACTTGGTTACAGCCAAAATGTTGGTTTTCTGCTGGTTTTTGGACAAACTAACTTGCCAAATGCATCACCCACTATGGAACGCGGTAAGTACTTATGCTTTTAGTGTGTTAGTTTCTAAAAATATTCTATAGTAAGGCATTTGAAGCTTGTGACAAGATGCGCATCTCTCCTAGGCCAAATCCTTCCTATCCTTCTAGCTGTCTTGCATGCTAGCGTGTGAGCTGTCTGGACAACATTGCCACATCAACGACAACTAAGATATCAAGGTTTTGGACAATTCCTCATGATATTAGAGTAGCAAGACATCCCTCACCGAGCTCAATACTTGAGACATAGTGTTGTGAGCAACTATGAGAGTCACACATGTGCTTGTGGTATTGGGAGGACCCACCACTCCACAGGATTCCATCGTAGCAGATATGGAACTGTGACTATAGACCACCACCATTAGCAAAAACATATTTCGTCTCTATGCAACGGAGATCCTTAACTGGTGGTCAGAGTTACCACAACAAAGTAACAATAGCTATGGACCAGTTGTGCAACACTGCACCAATACTAAAGCAGTCGCGCTGCAACAACACTAAAGATAAAATTGGGGCAAGCAATGTGGCAGCATGAAAATGGTCGTAGTAGAATGGCACCACGACAATAGCAATAGGCCCTTATGTAAGTGGGGCTGTGGCAACACATCAATAGCAATAGAATAGTAATGGATTAGCGAAGTTGTGGATTAGTGAGGTAGCGAGCAACAATAGTGTAATAGTAGTTATAGAAGTATCATCTCTTGTAGCAGTTCAATAGCAGCAACGACAGTTATTACTATGTAGGAGCAAAGCAGCTATGCTCAATGTAGTTGCACTACGGTACTATAGAAGGCAACCGTGTGAGTAGGAGCTCCTATAGCAATTGCAAAGCTTCAAAACAAAGGCCACAATACCATTAATCATGGGTGCTACAAAAGGGGTTGACAAGGCCACCTCAGGCACAAAGAGCTTCCTCAGGATGCCTGACGAAGCTACGTGAAAGACGTGACCAAAAGAGGAGATGGACCTAGGAACTCATCTAGGATTGTCTCACGGTACCTTCCCAACTAATGTCTGTATCATGCCTTCTAATGTTAACATCCCCTTACTGATGTTAGTATACTGGTTGTTGATTTCATACGTGAACTATACAATTTTTTGCCAGACATCAAGATTTTCAAAGATTTCATCTACTAAAAAAATGGCAACGAATATCCCTTTCAACGGCTTTCAACCTATTCAAAGCGACTTCCCCTGTGCCTGATGTTGACAAGGAAGAGAGGGCAGAAGACCTTATCGAATATTTTGGCTGGCACAATGAGCCCATGCTCAAAGACGATCAATGACCTCTCTTGAAGTAAGATGACATGCGGTGAAAACAACATTAGCAGTGTCAATTCCTTTGGGAGACATGGGAGCAGTTATTGAGGCATAAGGATTTTCCAGGAATCAACAAGTGGAGCCAGAAGCGAGTTCCTAGGCAAGATACATGCGTTCTCTGCGATGCGCGGTACCATTCACCAACTTCTTGTCCCTATTACACTCCACCAGAACTATGTTTCAAAACCCTCAAACCACACCATGGCAGTCGAAGTGCGGTCTTCCCAAGTCCTTTGCCTTTTTGGGCTTCTCCTACATGATGTGGGTTTGGAACCGCCTTGCACACGATCCCTTGCCGGACCACGTCACACCGTAAGACGTCTGGTTTCGCTATCGTGTTGACCTCCGTCTTGCTCGTTTCTAAAACTCACTTGCTTGCATCTAGTACACTGACGACAAGCAGGGATCCAAGGTCTTACTATGAGGTTTCATCGATGCCTTTCTTGGAATCTCTCGTGATCAAAGGCCTTGCAGTTTTAAGACCCTGGTCACCACTCCATTGTTGAGTCTCAAGACACACACTTTTGATGCTATCACATGGTGAGACCTTCCTCGCATTCTGTCATTGGCCACTGGCCATGTTTGTGCAAGTATTGCTTCTGAGCGGATGCTGAAGTCTAGGCTCACGGATGGGTCCATCCAAGCCTATTTTCTTATGGTTTGGTCTCCAACCAATGATTGTCCAACCATCATGGCTGTTGGTATAGTGACCTCGTCGGTCCCCACAAGCACACCTTGCCACTGCCTGTGTCAGTTCTTAATGGCACACCTAATTCCATGCATGTGTCGGTTTCCAATGGCACACGAAGCTCTATGCCTATGTCAATGTGTACTATCACACGTGACCCGGTTCCTTTTGTCGATCCCTTCATCTTCCCCTCTTGTCTCACTTGCGGCTGTATCTATGACCTCCCCTCTGCGTGTTCATGCATGTCCTTTGGCATCACCCTCTCTCAACCTGATATCATGCCAGTTTGAGAGCGAGCAGCCTCTGCTATTATATCCTTGCCGCTAAACCCCTGCCAGACGTGAGCACTATTGACTCAAGCTTCTCTTGCAAGCCTAGCGGTCGCCTTTGACCATTGACCTCTACAGCTCAGCAAGTGACTCACTTGGAGCCTGGATGCCATAAACGTAGGGTTTACAATGGAGATTCTGGCATAAAGGACCTTTGCCTTAGTGTCTAGCTGGACAAACTAAGGTCACCCAGTGTGTCCATTTGGCCACCAGCTCGTCTCTCGTAAGTTCCCAGTCACTAGGAATGTCGTAGCAATTTTTTTGTTGTCATGGTTACATGGATCTTCCCGTCGACAGTCCTTGATCTAGGCACCTTGAAGAGGCATTTTCCATAAAGGATGAAAATGATGTAACATGCTACCTGTGAGGATGAGTTTATGCTCATCCAATATCATGGTTTCGACGAGCTTGTTGACCTTTTATCTTGGTGGAAAGCTATACGAACAAAGTAGGTATTTTCAAAGAAGATGGATCCCAACGGTTCACCTTATCGCTACAATGCTCGCTTGATAGCCAAGGGGCTCTGACAGGTTGAGGGTATATATTTCACCAATACCTTTTGCAACCGTTGGCCATATAAGCAATTATCATGCTCTATTTGGCATCCTTGCTCTGTATAACACAATAAAGAGTTACATCAATTGGATGTAAAAAACACATTCCTCCATGGAACTCTAAAAGATGAGATCCGCATAGTTCGCCACCTATTGTGGGGGTCGTTGACTAGGTCTGACACTTTTGATTGGCCTTGTACGATCTCAAGGAGTCACCCTACACTAGATCCAGGAGGTTACGAACACACTGACTCATGCCGGCTACATGAGAGAAACGTTTATCCGTCCCTTGTCCTCTGATCTATCGATGAGCACGTGACAGCCATCATGGCCTATGTTGAGGACCTATTGATCCCTTATATTTTAGCAAAGGTTGTGCAAGAGGCTAAGATATTACATGGTTTCTACACTGTACTCGAGGCTCTGCTTCCATGAGTATTATTCGGCCATGGTTGATAGCTACACAATATATGACTCAGCCTCAAGCTCTAATGGACACAATCAGACAAGCTACATGTTGTGGCAAGCAGGACTGCATTACACATTGCTCGTGAGAGGTAGCATATTTTGCACTAGGGATTGGAGCTGCTGAGTTGGTGTAACTGTAGTGCTTGTTTTGCGAGTTGCGTGAGTGAGTGCCTTCCATAATTCCGTGGTAAGCAAACCAATAGTGCTTTTGTCATTGGAGGGAAATATGGTGTGTTTCATGCATGCACAAAGTACCCTTTTTAGCATCACTTTGTGTGTGATTTGGTGAACCAATAAGTGACATCCGTCATCTGAATGGGCACTGACATGCAGGGGGCTGGCTTCCTGATCAATCAAAATTCTCTTGGACTTTCTGGGTACATAAAGTTTGTGAAAGGCATTTGTTATGTTGGACCTTTTCCCTAGCCTGAGGGTAAATAAAAGGGGGATGTGTGCTTGTGTATTGTCAATCATGTGATGATGCTTGGGTTCACTCTGTACATGTATGGAAACACGTACCATCAAGTACCACCATGGGAGAATGTTGTGATCGGAGCATTCTCTTCTGTTAGTATAGCTAATTGTTACCACTCAGTTGTTTCCACACTCTTAAAGATCCCCGCTGGAACCAGAGCACCGTTGGGTGGTGATTCGCCGATTTGCAGCTGTAGGACAACTTCCACGACGTCCAAGAAACTTGCTAGGGCACTTTGCACTTTTTTTTTAGCCTCTTAGGTTTTCTTGGTGGACTGCCCTTGGACCTGATTTGCATGTTTTTGCATTGTATACTCACTATTGAATTCCACTGTTTCTTCTGTTTCATCCAAAGCAAGGCGCTACATATTTAGGTTCTTATGGTTTTATGTTATCTTTTGGTTCAGATGCCTATGCACTAAGTTCCTGCCAAAGCACAAGTTTCGGGCAGATTTTTGGGCAAGTTGACCTGTTGCGTGTGGCAACCACCACTTGTTGTCACATGCACTTATGCTACGAGCTTATTGGTTGCAGTTTATCCTTTCTTTGAAGCCTTGGAGACTCTGCACGTCCCTCTTGGCCAAACCCTTGTTTTGATTCTTCCTTGCGTGATGGTGCATCCGCTGACTGTAAAATGTTGATAATTCAGAGATAACAGAGCTCGGAAGCTTCTAGGACACCCAATGAAGAAATATAAGCCATGCACATTGGTTAAAGTTGGTCACTCCTTGACACCTTGTGCAATCTGTCCATAGCAATATTCCAATAAAATCCACATCCCCCTCATCAGGTAGGGTGTGATATCTTGTAAGATGTAGTGTTACATTCCAAAATATTACTTTCCAATCTCGTACTGTAAAGAAAACACAAATATGTTTGATACGAAAGTTTTCTACGTGTCCTCTATCTTTCAAGTAAGCTATGGAATCAAACACATAATTTTTTCCTACAAAAGCAATGCGCATAAAGAAAGATATTGAATATGTTTGCTGTTACATATACTCATACAACATGGAGTTAATGTGTTTGATCAGCCCATGAAACAAGTAAGCAAAGTGCCAACTTATTCCATGTCACTTACTCAGGATTGGAGTGAGCATTGACCTCGTCATGAGCAAATTCGAGTTATTTGACTTGCAAACAAAGCAATGGATGTCTTTTAGTACACTAGTGTAAATGTTCCATTAATGATGCCAGTATGCTTGTCATTCATCTAGAACACCTACTGTGCCAATTCAACTTCCTTTGAGATCCTTTTGGCATGACATCAAAATTGCAGGAACACAGCAATTGACGGGGCTTGACTAAAATGTTGGTGATCATGCAAGGATGTGAAACCCTAGCACTTGGAATCCCATGTACAGAGGTTTTTTCATCGTATTTTGACCAATACAATCCCATACCTCTAAGTATACAATCCCACACCTCTAACTATGTCTGAGATAGCACAACTAGGAAACACTCAATTCTTGATTCGATTGCATAGATGCAATGACGAACATCCTAATTCCAATGTAGCCCTTCAATAATCTTGCATCCGAGATGCATGGGATGTGCATTCCCTCGTTCCTTGCTGCCATCCATCAATTACAAAATCATGTTTTAGTGAAGACAAGACAGGTACCTCTCTTGATGCAACCAATAGAGGGAAATGAAATACGTGCATTTCTTTATTCAAGGTGGAAAATTGCAAGAAAAGAGTAGTCTGAATCTATACTTTTTGCTCACTGTTGTTTTCAAGGAACTCAATCCACTCTTGAAAGGATGGAATATCTTGTTTTGCATTGGAGTCATTTTAGGGTTTGCTTCGACACACCTTGATTCTCATATTTCCTTTTGTGGCATAGCAATATGTTTTAAGATTGGTGACTGTACATTGATCAAAAGTTGCCATCTGTGTACTCTTCCTATTGATCACCTCATTAAGGATGGATTTGCGGAATTGACTGGAGCCACATTTTTATTTTGGGTCCAAAGGAGCACATGGACGCCTAACATTGTTCAAAATGGTTTTACGTCATGATCCTTCAAGAATCATATGGTCCAAGATGTGTCATTTGGGATGATAGATTGGGGTGGAAAGTATTAGGTCATGGTTGGTGACTACCCGTGAACACCAAGTTGTTCTCACACCTTGTTGCAATGGATCTCTGCAGGTACAAGCTGGTAGGAAATTCCCCAAACCCATGCCGGCCACATCAGCTTCAACCATACAAATTCACTCAGGATGGATCACAGCCATGGCATACACATATAGAGAAGAAGTAGAGTGACAGCAACCCACTGGTCATTGAAGCACTAGGGTTGATCTACTACAGGTGGTGAATTATGTTGAAATGATTCCATCACAAGATGAAATTTTCTCATAGAATTCTTCATTTGATCCATCAAACCAAACAACCTGTGTCAAATTAATTATGATATGTTTCACGTACCCTGGTACCATGAAGTGAGGCAAAGTACACAAATATCAATTTCCAACCTGGAAAGTGCATGATTGAATTCCGTACTATATAATATTCCTACAGAGGATAGTACCTCCAAATTAGGGCCAACTTCTATTTGGGATAACCACTCTTTTATTGATGGGAGATCAAGGGTACTGGAATGCCACAACAGAAAAAGATGAGCTGGCTGGGCATGAATGGCATGCCCATTTTGTTTTATGATATGACAAGCGTGCTCCAAGCCAGTTGTGGATGGGGTAGGCATCCCAGAGCTGCAAAGGTCAATGTTGGTCCGATGTTTGGTAAGTGAGAGAAGGAGGGAGAGAAGGTAATGTGATGAGTCTGGAGAAAAAACGATTTTGGAGTGTACCAGTTTTGGCGGTAGGGCCATCGTCGGTGCTCTGTAGAATGCATAGGGATAGGAACTTATTCAGCATCACACATACATCTCACAAACATGATGTCAAGGGTCCAGGCTGTCCATTTAGACATTCCCGCGTCTCCAGTCTCTGTGCACTAGTGGAAGCATTGGGAGTTTCTCAGACACTTGGCTTCTGTGCGCCAGTGGGTAGTTCCGAGGGGGTCAGGTTATCACTGTTTGGACATTTGCAGGTCAGGGGCTTGAGCCGCGATGACACAATATAGCTACGTATTTGTTTTGGAAACTTCCAAGATAGAATCACCTGGGGTGTGAACACATCAGAGTCATGGTTATAAAGTGCTTTGCAAAGTGACTTAAAAAACTCTCGAAGTGCACAGTTTCAGAACGTGGGTTCATAAACATTTTCAACACATGAGGCCTGCAACCGGATGAAAGTGAAACAGATTGAAGCTGGGTCTTGATGACGACAATATTTGCGTGGCGTTGTGTGTGTTGGACTTGAGAGACGAGGAAATTCTGGGGGTATACTCTGGCACAAAGTCTCAAGAAGAAAAGTTTATTGAGATCATAGAAGTCAGAGGCAGCCGAGGTCCTGAGAAGGTACCTGTGAATCTCCGATAGAATGGAGGAACGCAAGCAGGTCCGAGGGTGGTAGCTTCTTAACGGCAGGTAGAGGTATTTTTTCATGCTTTTCTGGAAGGTTCTAAGGTCTAGAATGACATGGTCCTTGAATCTTTCACCTTTGAAGATGTGCAAGTTGAGAAAAGCCATCAAGGTAGTAAAATCTTCCCAAGTTAGCTTGATGTTCTTGTCAAACTGGTTGAAATTGGAGAGGTACTTGGCTCTGTTTGTTGCCAGACCATAGAATGAAGCCATCGTCTGTGTACCGCCAATGGAGAAGAGCAGGAGTGCCGATGAGACGCTCAAGTTCTAGATCTAGGTAGCCCTTGAAGAATATGAAAAATCCAGGGCTACGGGTGTGCCCATGGCTGTGCCCTTGACTTGTCTGAAAATTTCTCCCATGAACTCCACATAGGATTTCTGCATGACCCATGACAATAGTCATGGCTTTGAAACATGGAAAAAAGATGTACCAGCTCTTGGACAGGTGAATCTGCATTGGTTACTCTCCGTGTACCCGTTGGAGATGTAGTATCGCTTTTCATGCACATTTCACGTGCATCATGGAACTTTGAATCGGAAAACGGATGATGAGTTTCGCAGTGTTTTCCATATTAGCCTGTTTGTTTGATTCCACATGTCGTCTTGCTGAGATAACTTTGGTGTTTTAACCAAAGTCGCACCTCATCACATGATTGCTGAAAAGTCAAACTAGAGATACTACTTGTACCCAATTGGCGGTGAGCAATCAAATACCGTATAGTCGCCCATATTTTTTCAAAGTTATTATCTCAGCTTGCCCATGTGTTTGTTAAAACATTGTAATAGGTTTGGGCAATTTCCTTTTGAAATCCCGAGCTGATTGTGACCTTTTTCCCAGCCTTTGTTGTTTAAAAAAGCTGTCAGTGTGAGCTCGCCTTCCGAATTTGTCAACATGCATGCACACATGAGGAGGCTGGCAGACCATGTCAATGGCCAGAGCAGATGGAGAGACAAACCATAAGGGATCCTCCACAAATGTTGGATTTTGGACTAAATGCACGGAACTAGAAGGTTCAGAGGGATTTTTGTTTGAATTCCTCCAAGCCAAACAAGTGGGTGAATATGAAAGCTCGGCATTTCCCAATCAAGGTAGCTGGATAAACCCTTCACTAATTTGTAGCTGGTCAATTGTTTATGAATATGGGTGTCACTTAAATCAAAACAGGAAATGAACAGATATGGATGGCAGTACAGTAATTCAAATTGAAGTCAAGGGTATCTAAGTAAGTGGTGAAGCTTGCCATATCCCGGTAAACATCACAACTCACGGATATTACCATGCTGTGACTGACTGCATAACATGCAAAGCAAGATCTGCACATCACACAACTTCTCACGATGCATGCATTGGATGAAGGGGGGGATTTCATGCACCAAAGCTCCTCTTTGGCCGACTCACCTCATCCACTAGTCATTGGATTTTGTGCTCAAAAGAAGGTACATCAGATGCTCATATTATTGTACAATCATGGTACAACATCTGAGCTATGAAAATACGTTTAGCACATAGGCTTCCCTAGTGGGATGCCAGTCCGTTCAAGGTTGGAAAGCTCCTCACTGGTTTTCATGTCGTCCGTCCCTAAAAGCACCTCTGGCTCATCATGGAAGCCTCAACTTGTACCGTGCTCAGCTCTATACAAATGCCATGTGCATTTGTAAGGCTAAACAGTGATATGGACCTCGGGCTAAAGCCCATGGAGTGCAATGAGGCTGAAGCTTCCATTGAGGAGTTATCCAATGCACCATTTGCATGTCATCGAACACTTACAAAGCATCCCCTCGAGAACAAGCCAGGAAATCCACCTAAGAAAATGCACACAATCGTGTTTGTCCCCTATGACACTCCAATGCGGCAACCAAGGGTGTTGAGCGCGATGCATTCATAGCTTACGCCTTCCTAATATGGTGAAACAACACCTAGTGAGGTGTTTGAATTGAAGAAAACTGGAAACAGTCAAGCCTTCCTAAATAAGGCTACTACCATATTACCTCCTAAATGCAAATAGGTTTTCATGGAGGACTTTCTTCCAGGGGTTTTCTACAATCCGGGGTCCATTTTCAAACCGTTCTTAAACAGTGCGCAGTCTGGACCCCCCCTGGTAAATTCAAAATCACATGCTCAACCTCTCGATGTGGCTCACGCTCACTAGAGCAGTAAGTTTGGTCAGTTGATTTTGGCCGCTAGAACATAGGACAGTCAAATTGGTGGTGACACACAACAACGGACTTGAGCGCATATGTCAAATATTCAAACACGACTTTTGAGGAATTTCCTACCATGTCACAAATGGACGAAAGCAAAAAAATTTATCCAAAATTTAGATTGTTTTTTTTGTTGTTGTTGCGAATTAAGGTAGTAGTACGGTACATGAGTTAGGTGGGTAGTGGCCACCTCCCTCAAACCCGTGGGGCTATGATGGCGGCTGGAATGACCTATGGAACAGTCCCACCTTTTTATATTGCATACGATGAACCAAAACATCATTGCATCTATGACCAGGTAAACACCACCACCATTTGTAGCCGGTATACTCCAAAGACCACTCATCCTCTTCCAAAGATATGATCATTTCTCACTGTCATGGAGTAGATTGTGATACAAGGGTACAATCTTTTGTGTGTCCGTGATAACTGTAACGGGTCGAGTCTGTAGCACCTACTCTGAATTCGTCGTCAGAGTTTGCAAAATGGTATTCTCAGTCTGTTTTAAGGGTTAGTCCCCTTCGCATGACTGAGGGGCAATCGTCATCAACAACCCAAAGCAGGGAGACTAAAATATTTTGAGTCTCCGGAGGCACATTTCCGTTTTTAACCTTACCCCTGGATTTGAGACCCAAACTGGGGGTTTTCACCTCAAACTCTTACATTTGCACGCATTTTCCAGTTTCGAAACTCATAGTTTGTCCTAAACGATCTCAAGTTTTGTTTTTGACATGTCGGTGCGAAATCGTTGCGTGTGAGCCACGATCGGTGATTTCCCGCCGATTTCTCTCATGCGCTCCTCTCGCTCCTCGCTCCCGCTATCCCTCGTCCTCGCTTGCTCGCTTGCAAGGAGAGGGGGAGTGCATGAGGCCACGAGGCCTCGGCCTTGAGGCCCTCGTGGCCCCTCAGCCGCCGATTGGACTGAGGCCACGATCGACGGCTGGCAGCTGGCCGGTTGGTGGCCGGCCGGTCACTTGGCCGGCCGCCGGCCGTCCAGCCGGCCTGCAGCCAGCTGGTCGGCGGCCAACAAAGTGCTGGCCGTCGGCCAGCCTTTATTGACGTGAGGGGTGGCGTGCAACCACCGTTTGCTTCAGCAAGGAGGGAGGGCCGAACCGGCCCTCCCGCTACATTCCTCCCCACTTATTATGAACGGTCTCGGTTCATGAACAACAAGCAGGATTGTCAGTTAGTGAGTCATCAACATTGTGAAAGAAAATTTATAATTTCAATCACCAGCTAAACATGAACACATGCCTGGCACTTTGACCTAAGCTGCAGCTTGTCGGTCAGCACGGCTAGCGACCTCCGCCCTTTAGGCTAGAGCGTCCGCGCTACAACCATGTTGGGCATCCCGAACCTCCTATGGTTGTAGTCCATGAATGCCTCCCTACGAGAATGTTGTTCACTTTTTCCGTGTTTAGGTGGTGCCCCCTGACACGCATCGATCAGTGTGAGCTGCCAGCTCGCTCCAATACTCGTTGACCACCCCTGTGGACAACCGAGATTCGGGCTCCCATGAGTTATGTTCAGGTCCACACCCGGCACAATAAACAAGGTATTCCCTAACAACCCACGACCGGTGATTACGCTCCCGGTGCTGAAGGAGGCGAAGAACCTCGTATTGGCCATCGGCAGCAAGGACTGCGGGTGGTGGGTGAACAATTCCCTCTGCCGTGTATGGAGCCAACTGGCTCGCATGAAACACATCATATATCTTCATACTCGACGGAAGCAGCAATCGGTATACCACTGGCCTGATGCGTGCAACGATAGGAAACATCCCAATCCAGTTTGGTAGAAGTTTTCGTGTCCCCGGAAACTTCAGCCAAAGATTCCTAGTGGTAAGCAACACTTTTTCACCGATGTCAACGAGCCCTTACAAAAAAAATTGTCGACATATGCCTTTTGTCATTGTCGAGCAGCTTGAAGGTGACCCTTCGCCTCATGTAAGAAGGAGTCTATACACTCGATAAAGGATTGAGCAGAAGGAACATGTCCTCCTGTACTTCTACTCTTCACCAATGAAGAGGGCACCACTGGATGCCGACCACTGTTCAACACAAATGGTGTGAATTGTGTACACTCATTTACCGAGTTATTCACCGCAAAATCTGCCGATGCTATGAATTTTTCTTAGTCATTCATGACAGGTTCCACGTACATGTGGAGAATTTGTTCCAGAGTGTATTTCACGCGCTCTGTTTGTCCATCAGTTTGAGGATGAAATATTGTTGACATTCGTGACTCAGTGCTGAAGTACTCGTGCATATTTTGCCAAAACTTACCAGCAAATTTTTTATCTCGACCGGAGATAATGCGCAACAACAAGCCGTGGTACTTTACAATACCCTAAAAGAAGAGACGAGCGGTTATCCTGTGCATTCACATCAGTGGCCACGGGCCGTGTCAGGAAGACCAGTAATGAGGTCCATGCTGACGCACTTCCATGCTGACGCACTTCCATGGAGTCCCGGGAATGGAAAGCTATTGGAGGAGTCCAGCAGGCTTCTTGTTTCTAGCCTTATTCGGAAGACATGGGTCGCATGTCATTCAATACTTACGGACATCGACACTCCACCCTGGCCACCAATAGTGGTCCGAGAGTGCCTGTCCGGTCTTTCGAGGTCCCATATGACCTGCGACCGATGGGTCGTGGAACTTGGAGATTATCTTTGCTCGAAGGTCACCCGAGTTTGGTTCAACAACTTGTTCTCAGTGCCAGAAGACTCTTGCGGCCTCCACCAAGCCATACTTGTCCAGATTTCAAGAGTATTGAAACCAATAATCCACACAGTATCCCATCCGGATCCTGTTTACAAAACCGTTGTAATGGTTAATCTCTCGTAGTGGTTGCCACAGAGGTGCAAGGGGATCTGGTGTTTGTACTGTTGCTCGTGCAATGGCCATAAAACATCCACCAACCTTGATGGTTTCTCTAAATTCCACATACTGTCGGCTTAGTGGATCGGCCACATTGATGTGTCCTGGCCGATATTCCCATGTGAATTAGAATCGGCTCAAGTATTCGCTCCAACGCACCTGTCGTCTTGATAGGTTTGGTTACGTTTGGAAAACACCAATGGATTATGGTCGGTGACCACCATCACACCCCATTCAGCACCCTCAAGGTAGCTACGCCACATCTTAAAAGCATGTACTACCGCAAGGAGTTGTTGATCCCCAGTTGTGTACCGTGTTTCCACAGGGATGAGCTTCCGACTCTCATACGTAACTAGGTGACCATTCTACATGAGAACGGCTCCGAGTCCTACTACCGACGCATCACATCGAATCTCCCACGGTTGTGATGGATGCGGAAGAGGTAGGACGGGCGCTCTGAATAGAAGCTCTTTGACTTTGAGAAAATCGTTCTCGCAATCAGATGCCCATTCCCAGTGCATGTCTTTTTGCATGAGCGTTGTTAGCGGTGCTACAAGGGTCGAATATCCTTTCATAAACCGTCGAAAGTAGTTTGAACGGCCGAGGAAAGACAAAATCTGCCCAACATTTTTCGGACACGGATAGTCTACAACGGCTTGGACCTTTCGTGGGTCGACACGCATGTAGTCCTTGCTGACAATGTGTCGAAGGTATTCGAGCTCATCTTCTATAAACTTGTACTTGCTCAATTTCACATAGAACTTCTGTTCCCGAAGGATTGCGAGGACTTTGCGCAGATGTTCTATGTGATCTTCCATTGATTTGGAGAAAACCAGGATGCCGTCTATGTAAACCAAGACAAAATGACCGAGTTGCTTGGCGAACGTTCGGTTCATTTCTCCTTGGAAGGTTGCCGTGGCATTTGTAAGCCCGAAGCATAACACTCAAAATTGATAGTGTCCCATGTGCATTCAAAATGCGGTTTTGGGCACATCATCTTCCGTGATGCGGATTTGATGGTACCGTTGAGACAAATCCAAGGATGAAAATACTTTTGTCCCTTGGAGTTGGTCAAAAGGTCCTCAATCCGCGGTAAGGGGAATCGATTTTTCATCGTCAACTTATTCAACGCCTTGTAATCCACGCACATGCGTAAACCACCGTCTTTTTTGTTCACAAAAAGGATCGGCGCACCGTACGGCGAGCTACTTGGCTCGATCCATCCTTTTACAAGGTACTAGTTGATTTGGCACTCGGCCTCTCACCTTTCTGCTCGACTAAGGCGATACATGGGTCTGAACAAAGGAGTTGCCTCCGGTTGCAACGGAATCGCGTGGTCCATGTGTCTTTCTAGTGGAAGCCCAACTTGTGTGTCTAGGAATACATCCAAGAACTCCACCAATAGAGATTTGGTCTCTTTTGGTGTGTCTTCCATCACGTCGTCCTCCATTTCCTACAACTGAGCCAAGAAGTATCAACAACCTTGTCGAATACGTCTCTTTACCTGCATTGCAGACAAGCTGGCATGGACTTTGAGTCGGGTCAGCGACAATTATATACTCGGAATCAATGTAAAGCGACGCTATCCTTTCGGAGGATCAACCACTTTGATTCAAAGCTCATTAGAGCCTTGTTTTTATAGAGCCATGGATCGCCTAGCACCACGTTAAACGGGTCAAGAAGGTTGAGTACCTTCAACGTGACACTTTGTGTGTACCCTTGAATACAATTTTTTTGCGTTACAAGTACCGATCACGGGTACCGTACGGTTGTCACCGACGACAACTGCGCCATTCAATGGCTCGTACTTCAGGCCAACCTCTTGGGTAAAGCCAAGGCTAACAATGGAGTCATCTCCTCCAGTGTCAGCAAGTACGTTCACGAGAGCACCAACTATGTATCCTTTGAACTACATCGTCATGTTGCCTCCACTCTTCGGAGTCAACAGGCTTGACGATGGCAAGCCAATTTTGTGATAAACACAGAATGTGGACGGTGGACGCCGCAGCTCCCATGATTCACCTACTCGAGTCCACATCTTGTGGGCACGTGTGAATTCGGCTAGCACCTTCCTATCTTTAAATTTCACTAGGTCGAAATCATCGACTAAAGGTACCGGGAACATGATTGAACTCATCGCTTTGAGGGCGTTTGCTTCAATCACCGTGTCACACAATTCTTGCATAGTGGTCGGTGTCGCCACCACTAAGCTGGTTTGGTCATGCATCTCGTCCGGTGATGCAAGATTTAGTGGGAAATGTCGATCAGCAAGTGTAGAATGAGGTTCCATAAGAGGCGAGAAAACGATAGAGAAATTTGAACTCGTCAAAATTTCAAATTGTTTAATATCCTCATCCAAAAACACAAACGCACACTTGTGATCCAGTTTTATCCCTCAAGGATGGGGAAAACCCGTCCCACGGCCTTGTCCGTTACCACGGGTGGGCCGATTGCCGCGACCGCGACCTTGTCCATGGCCCTGACTACAGCCTCCTACTACACCCTCCCCACGAGGTGCTGTTGTTGTAGCTAATGCCGCAGGCTCTTGTCCAACACCAGCAACCTCATGGCACTGAGCCCGAAAATGACTAGGCTACATATAGTTGTGGCAGAGTCCTTCGTAGAATGCTGTGCTACGACGCTCACTCGTTGCCTACAGCTCGTCATTGTCGCGGTTGCGCTTGTGATTTGGGGTCTTGTACCCGCCAGTCTTCTCGACTGGAGGGTTTGCAAGTTGCTTGCCCTTGGCCTCGCCCAGCTGCACGGTTGCTCCTCCAGCCCTCGTAGCATCCATGCACATGTCGCGACCTTATTGTGCATGCACGTTCGGGTAGCGCTATCTACGTGCCATTCTGCCTCTTCGACGTGGACGTGAATGACCTGCTATGTTTTGTTTCGAGGATTTTTTCAGTGAACCCTGTTTTAGTCACCAAGTCCCCAAAAGTAATTGATTAGGTTATACTTTTAGAACTCGATGACTAACAAATTTGTTAAAGAAAATTCATAGAGAAATTATATATAATCGAATATCAAACGTAGCAGGGTACTTGAAGAGCTTGTCTTCAAGTCGCGTCATGGTAAGGTCACCCCACTGAATGAGTGGAGCCTTGTGGACATGTAGAGTGTGCTCCATGCGATTCAACCAGTGGGTCAGCTTCACACCCTTTTGGAAGATATCCACACTGTGGAGGAAGGACGTGTTCATGACCGGCCCCAAATTTGCCGAGGTAGGTAAGTCGTCGCTACCACCGGCAGTGGCATCAATAGCTGCGGCGTGCTGCACTTGCTATTGCATCCGCACCTGGATCACGCTCTGCAACACCTTGTCGAGGTCGTTGCACCGGTGGCTTGCCTCGTGGGCGGCCATGCACTGTAGTTGGAGATCATGATCCAGGTCCGTGATGCTCTGCCCAATGTGGGCCAACAGGTTGGCGAAAACGAACTTGAGCATTGATGTCGTCAGAGTATCGATACTCTGACTCAAGGGCCTCACATTGTTCGTGCACCTTTACCCACTATAGGGGGGTACGGTCCGCGTACACACCTTTAAGGAGTCCCAGCTTCTGGTGGAGGCTTTCGTCAGGGATGATGCTCGAGTGGATGCTGCCCTGTCACATTGCAGCCACATCGTAGGAAGGGGGGTACGCCCCCACTTCTCCGAGTGGTGCTGTACCTCCACCGTCGGTGGTGATCTTGTGTCGACCCACCGCCTTAGCAGCAAAATCATCAAGCCTGCGGCGGTCATCACGAATTGCCTTCGCATCGACATTGTCCAGCTCGTTCTTGCGAGAACTTATTGTGTGGTTGCTTTCGACGCCTTTGCTACTCTTGACAACCTCGTTGACTTTGGCAGCTTCAGGCGATGCGGTGAACGCCTTATCCTTCTCGAGCAATCGACTCGAGTTCGCCGCACGAAGATGGCGATGGTCACGATCCTCGTTGCCTTCACCATCGTTGGCGTCATGCTCTTCGTCGGGGTCCCCCTCCGGGAGATCCTCCTCCATCGCGTCGTCCGTTGCGTGGGGGTCGCCCATGTGCGTGAGGTCGCCGAGGTTGGTGTCGGTTGCCTTTGGTTTGGCAACCGTGCTCACGGCGGCGGCTCCCAAATTTTGGAGTCCGCCAGGGGCGTGTGGTGAGACCCTCACCACCTTGCCCTTGTTGGTCTTGGAAGGTCCGGCACTTGCCATCTTGTCGCCCGTTCAACTAGCACGTGAAGATCATTGTGAGGGTCACCCCACAACTTCGAGGATGAATCGCCTCCTAAGTCTCGCTTCCACGATCGATGAGGCAATTATAAATTTAATTTCTATTATCCTAGGCCACCACGTCGGCACAAGGGCGTGGTTTTTGGAACGAGTCTTCCTAACCCGTGACTCACGGCGATTGGCAAGGGCTAGTACCTAAGAAAACACAAAATTAGAGTACAAGGGAATGACAAAAACATATGTGAGTGTTTCTCACGAAACAAGGGCAAAGATTGGGAAAGGAGCTCTAGGAAGTCCTAGCAACTCCTTCACTCCCTCTTCTACCCCCTTTTTCCTCCCTCCTTCTTCGTCGTCCTTGGCCTTCTCTCGAGTCTTTTTCGTGCCCCGCATCCCGTGGCAGTGTCTTCCTTGAACCGGCGACGTTGGAGTGCGGTCAAAACCCTTCAAGGTGACACCCTCCTTCTTTTTAGGGTACTCTAAGGTCTTCAGAGTCCCTAGTCTTGGGAAAGGAAGTTGCCATAATTTTTGGATGAGAGAGGGAGGAAGGAGTCTTGTACATCGGGATGATTTTGTGGTTTTTTAGGGTGGAAACTCCCCACCCCGCCCCACAAAATCCCCTTAGCCCCTTGGAGTTGAGGAGAGGATAGAAGTCCCCTAAGTAGAGCCTTTTTCCAGCTCTCCAACGCACTTTACCGCTCGTCAATCCGTGAAGTATAGATGTCGTAGTCCCTTCTGGCGTTTCTGTTATTGCTTGTAGCTGCTAACGACGTTTTATATACGACATAGCCGCCGTTTCCGTCGAACCCTTCGTCGCGGGGGTCGTCTGGCTCTGAGAACCACTGTAACGGGTCGATTCTATAGCTCCTGCTTCGAAGTCGTAGTCGGAGTTCGCAGAATGGCGTTCTCAGTCCGCGTGAGGGATTTACCCCCCTTCGCAGGACCGAGGGGCAATCGTCATCAACGACCCAGGGCAGGGAGACTCGAATGTATCGAGTATCTGGAGGCCCATTTCCGTTCTTAACCTTACCCCTGGTTTTGGGACCCAAACCGAGGGGTTAACCTCAAACTCGTGCATTCACACGAGTTTTCCGGTTTCGAAACTCATAGTTCGCCCTAAACAAGCTCGAGTTTTGTTTTTGACGCTTCGGCTTGAAATCGTCGCGTGCGAGGCACTATCGGCAATTTCGCGCTGACTCCTCTCGTGCCCTCCCCTCGCTCGTCGCCCTCACCCTCGCTCCCCCTATCCCTCGTCCTCGCTTGCTCGCTTGCAAGAAGGGCGGGGGGGGGGGGAGGAGGGCGAGGCCACGAGGCCTAGCCCTCGAGGCCCTCGTGGCCCCTCAGCCGCCGACCGTGGCCTCAGCCCGATCGGCGGCTGGCGGCTGGCCGGCTGGTGGCTGGCCGGTCACTTGGCCGACCGCCGGCCGTCCAGCCGGCAGGCAGCCAGTTGGTCGGTGGCCAGCGAAGTGCCGGTCGTCGGCCAGCCCTCGTAGACGCGAGGGGTGGTGCGCAACCACCCCTCACTTCAGTGAGGAGGGAGGGCCAAACCGGCTCTCCCGCTACAATAACTATTTGTGGACTGGTTTTTTTGGACCCCATCCCAAAATGACGGACAACTTTCACGATACTTTAATGGTCTTTACGGCAAAGGCACCATCATCAACCTCACAAACATGTGAGAGGTCTTCATTTTCTTGATGGAGAAGCACCGTCTAGGATAGGTAACAGTTCTTGAACCTTCTGACAACTTCGATTACTCTCGCGAGTCTAGGACAGACTCTCGACGCATTGAGACGAATATGGATTTATAAAGAACGGAACGATGTCCTAGAGACCTTTTGGTCGAGAAGTCGACCAAAAGGTCTACTCTCCGTTCGGCATTACACAGGCGATTGGTACATTACAAGACCGTCCCACGAGTATATGGCAAAAGATGATTAGTCAACGCCCGTTAGGTGAAATTTAAGTATGTTTCTGGTAGTTGGCATAGTGCTTCGGGCGGGGTATGGCGGCGCACAAATATCCCGTTTCCAAATTGCGTTTTTCTCGGGGACTTTTAGTTTTTTCAAGATTTCAGATGAACGTTCCGCAAGGCAAGGTGCTCCAAAAGTGATTTTCTGTAGCGGAAGCTATCGAAGAGCTAAGCTGTACTGAAAAACACGTAAACCATCCCCACCGTCCCCTGAACAACAATTTGCAATTTAGACGATTTGAGCGGCCATCGGATGCCGGCAAACCCGATGTTGTCTGACCGCAATCATGGTTTCGGAGCTTGGCCTGCTGCCTGCCTGCGCTTCCGAGCCTCTGTCCGCGGCGCAGTGCGGAGTGGGGTGCTGCAATCATGCGCGCCTTTTCCCTCCCCTCCTGGAGTGCCTCGACTCGAGCGAACCCGAGGACCCTTTTT
>SZWC01000777.1:225958-249580 GCA_023375785.1 Penium margaritaceum | reverse complement strand
ACATATGCGGCGATGTCTCTGAAAGCTTCAGGTAGAAGAAGGGTCCTTCTGAGGGTGCATCTGGTCGTGTGGCAAGTACTGAACTTCTTTTCCATTGGGCATTCTCTTTCCGTCCCTTCTCTTAATCTTCGGTGACTTGCACATGCCTGCACCTTCTCCTCGGGAGCAGGGCATGGTGTTTGTGTCGCTCTACTACAAGTCGTTCATGGGATCCAAGACAAAGAAGAACGACGACAAGCCGGCCGCCGACACTGTGTTGGAGAGTGGCAAGGCTGCTAGCGGGCCTGGTGGCTCCGTGGACGCCAAGGAGGACGAGCCTCTGCTGAGCAAGGCCGGCGTCGTGGTGGCCGCAGATGGGCCTGAGGGGGTCTCGCACACGCACACTTCCGGCGCCGGTTCGGCTCTTCGCAACTGAAACATGTGGAATTCGTGAAAGGCGCACCACACATGCCACACTGTGGGCTTGCTTTTCTTGTTTTTGCCCCCTCCGTATTTGGGTTGCGTTTGCTCACTCTGAAGGGAGCTGAGGTCAAGCAAAGGGAGGCTGATACTGCATGCTGTGGCTGCTCCCGCTGCTGCTTGTGCTGATGCATTGTCCCAGTGTTGCAGTTGTAAGTGCCATCCTCCTACCATCAGCATGACCAGCAGCGGTAGCAGCTAAGGTGGGTCGCGGGTGCATCGCAGTCGGAAGTGGTTTTTTTTTTTGTGGAATTGGAGCACAGCAGGAGCCTGGAATTGAAGTTGGTCTACAAAAAGCAAAGCAAACCCCGGAGTTTGATATTTTGGTGCTGTGCTACTTCCCTACAGCAATATCTGAGAATTTTGTGCTGTTGCCTTCTTCTCGACAGCATATACTGAAGATCCAAAGTGTTATTCTGCTGTAATGTCCGCTGCCCGGACTGCAGCTTCTGTGAGAGAAAAACATGAAGGTTGTTTGTGGTATATCTGCAGTTACAAACTACGGCCCTCCCAACCAACCATGAGCTTTAGTTGGCTTATTGAAGCCATTGTCCTTGGATGTTTGTGATGATCCACATGGCTGGTGTGATCTATGGAGAATGTGAGACGAAGAGTGACAGAGGGAGTGGGTGAAAATGCATGCACTACTCTGGGCCACACACACATGATATTGAGATACAAGATTGACACTGGTGAAATTTGTGGGAGGCCTAAGTTTTGGTGATGTGTGTCTTGGTGTAATTCTTGGAGTGCTTGCTTAGAAGCACCATAATTAGTGTCCATTCGTCTTGCACATACTTGTAAATGCAGGGGAGTAAATCAACATAGCTTCCATGTGAATCAACATAGTAAACAAACATGGCAAACCGAGTGATGCTTTGAGTTAATAACATGTCCAACTATCCCGCGGTTCTCATCAGCTCCACTTAGATAGTGTGTGGGCTTTTAGTTCTCCGAGTGTTAGATAGTGTTATGAAGTGAGACCTTCTTGGTCTGACCCGATGGTGCTCAAGCAACTACATAACTTCTTCCATGACGTGTATGGTGTATTCTAGCCGCCTAGTTTCCTCACTGGTCGAGTCCCGGGCACTTGATAATGTGCCAATGCTCTGAGAGACCCCTTGATGGTTTGCCGCATATTGTAGACAGAAATGCTAGGCAGCAGGCTAGGGCAGGAGCGTTGTTGATGCAGCGTGCGGGCTTCCACGCTCGTTGCTTAAGTCTGCTGCTCTAGAGACGAAGTCTGGAAGCTCTGGGTTTGTTACTCAGAAAGAAGTGCGCGCGCCGGTGTTAGCGCTAGAAAGCAGCCGCAAACTGAAAGTAATTGATTAGGAATGAAGAATGAGCAACAATGGGAGACCCCTCAAAGTTCTAGCTCTCCCCCACTAGTGTAGAACTTGTTGCTTAGCTAACCAGCCAATCAGAAAATAGTCCTAGACCTATTTTCTGGCAGGCAGGGTTTTCTCGGTGAGCCCTGCCAGACGCCCAACAGCCCAAAACCCGGGCTTCGCCCGTTTTGCCTAAAACTGGACCATACCATAATACCAATGTTGCAAATGCAGTTGTGCTGTCAGAATCAGCTACAAAAATAACAGAAAACATTTACGGCTGCCCGAACCCAGGCAGTACCTACGACAGTCAGTGATGCCAAACAGGGCCACACAGCAGGAGACATGGACCCTAGGCATAGCATGATGCTGTAGACGCAATGCCACAACCAGAAACAACGCTGGGTGCATGTAGACAGCATCTGCAGTGGCAGTGACCGCCGGCGGCCCGACCGCCGAGAAGACCTGCCGATGGAGCTGAGCGCATCGCCGGAGGGACGAGGCTCCAGCGAAGTGTGAGTGGGCCTTTGCGTGCGTCGGCTCCACCGAGCGACACTCCAGCAGCGTCGAGTCTTGCCGTCAGTCATCTGCACGCCGATGTACACAAGCCGGGAGGACACAACAGAGTACAATGAGAGATGCACGAAAACCAACACTCCCCCATGACTCACTGGCATAGTGCACATGTGCGGGCAGAGACACAGTCAACAAGCATACTCCCCCAGGCCACGCAGAAACACAGGCAGGGACAAAGAGAGCCACTCACGGACGCACGCCGACCAAACTCACAGCCTTCTTGAACGAGTTGCGCTTCAGTGCCTTGGTCAAGAAGCGAGTCAACTGTCGTGCTGTCTCAACCCACACGATGCTGATGCTGCCGTCATGGAACAACGAACGCACATAGTGATACTCAACGTTGATGTGCTTTGTGCGTGTGTGATGCACGCCGTCATTGTCGGTGATGCCCATAGCACTCCCATTGTTACAATGCAACGTGATGGATGTGACAGACTGACGCATCTCGGACAACAGACGACGCAACCACACACTCTCACACGCGCCTGAGCCAAGAGCAACGTACTCAGCCTCAGCAGTGCTGCGTGCAATGCACCCCTACTTGCCACTGCGCAAGGACACAGCTGTGTCGCCAATCAGAAAGATCCAGCTTGTGCGAATCTTACCGTCTGGACTGCCGGCCCAGTCACTGTCGGTGTAGCCTATCGCGACAACAGACGGCTGGCGGCGGAACATGAGACCTCGTCGAGGAGTCGAGACAACATAGCACAGTACTCGGATCGTGGCCTCGAAGTGGAGGTGACGCGACTCATGTGAGAAGTGAGCCAGGAGGTTGACGGTGAACGCGATGTCTGGGCGCGTCGTCGTCGCCAGGAACATTAGTGACCCGATGACTCGGAGGTACGTGGTTACGTCAACTAGCTCCCCCACAACAGCTAGGTCAGGACTCTTCAACTTCACCTGGCCATCAGGTGACATGGGTGAAGATGCGCTCGGCACTAGTGGCAGGTCCTCCGCATAGCGGGTGGACAAAGTTTGCACATAGGTAGCCTGGTGGATGTGCAGGACGCCCTGGGAGCGATCATGCTCGAGCTCCATGCCCAGGAAGACTCGGGCAGATCCGAGATCCTTCATCTGGTAGGCGGCGTATAGCAAGTCCTTGACACACTGGATGGCAGCCGTGTCTGGCGACGCGATGAGGAGATCATCGACGTAAACCAGAACAGCGGCGATAGTCTGGCCTCGCGGACTGACAAACAGTGCGGGGTCAACGGTGCTGCGCTGGAGTCCGCCACAAAGGAGCGTGCTGCTGATTTCTTGGTTCCAGCACCGAGGCGACTACTTCAGGCCATAGAGGGCCTTATGCAGTCGCCAGACTCTCCCAGTGCCGTCGTCGAAGCCTGGGGGCTACACCATGTAGAGCTCCTCACCCTCCAGTGAGCCATGGAGAAAAGCATTGGTCACGTCCATCTCATGCAGCTCCCACCCATGCTGGACAACGAGGCTGAAGAGCGCCCGGCTAGTGGAGAGCCGGCCAACTGGGGCAAAGTTCTGGTCGTAATCGACCGCAGGGATCTGGGCAAACCCCTTGGCTGTGAGGCGGGCCTTGTACTTGTCCACGGACCCGTCGGGTTTCCACTTGCGCCGAAAGACCCACTTGGCACCGGTGACCTTCTGACTTGGAGGAAGACCGACGAGGTCATACATGTGGTGTTGTCGGATGGTAGCGAGCTCATCGGCGCAGGCAGCGTCCCAGTGTGCGGCCTCAGGAGAGGCTTGTGTCTCACGCAAGGTGGCTGGATCCTCCGGGCATGCTGTGGAGCGGACTGAGAGAGCGTGTACATATCGAGCTCCAGGTGGGATGCGCACGAGTGCAGCCACGACAGCGTGCGAATGCTCGTGATGAAGCATGGCGTAGCCCAGTGAGGAGCGCAGGTGAAGGTCTGCAATGATGGCCGAGGTGGTCAGGCCGAGGGCCTTGGTGCCAGGATCCCCACTCACGACCGTGGGAGTGGAGGAGACACGTGGAGCCACAGGGAGTCGAGGTGCCACAGAGCGCGGTGCCACGGTCTGCGTGCTCACAGACGGCCTGGGTCGGAGGCTGCCGCCTGGACCACGTGTGTAGCGTGGCACGACAGGAGATGGCACTGAGTCCGACGGGCCAACGGAGGCGGACGGGGCTGCTGGCCCGGAGGGGCATGCGGATGCAGCCGGGGCTGCTGGCCCGGAGGAGTCAGCGGATGCGACTGGGGCTGCCGACATCGAGAGGCCAGTGGACGCTACTGGGGCTGCTGGCCTGGAGGGGCCAATGGACGCTACTGGGGCTGCTGACCTGGAGGGGCCAGTGGATGCGAATGGGGCTGCTGGCTGAGAGGGGCCAGTGGACGTGACTGGGGCTGCTGGCCCGGAAGGGCCAGTGGACGCGACCGGGGCTGCCGGCCCGGATGGGCCAGTGGACGCGACTGGGGTTGCCGGCCCGGAGGGGCCAGTGGACGCGACTGGGGCTGCCGGCCTGGAGGGGCTAGTGGACGCGACTGGGACTGCCGGTCCGGAGGGGCCAGTGGATGTGACTGGGGCTGCTGGCCCGGAGGGGCCAGTGGACGCGGGTGGGGCTGCCGGCCCGG
This sequence comes from Penium margaritaceum, assembly GCA_023375785.1. Lineage (NCBI taxonomy): Eukaryota > Viridiplantae > Streptophyta > Zygnematophyceae > Desmidiales > Peniaceae > Penium > Penium margaritaceum. Next base: position 244,653 of record SZWC01000777.1, on the reverse strand, counting down.
AGAGCCAGAGGGATGTGTCACCCGGAAGTGGTAGGACGGAGGACGGACTCACCATTCTCTTGCACGATGGGATAGATATGGACGAGCCGGAGCGAATGAGGTCGCGGGGAAACTTGTCCTTGAAGAAAAGGGCATCGCGGGACTTGACGATGCAGTGTCCGGATGGATCCCAGAAGCGCCAGGCCTTGGACTGACGAGAGACACCGAGGAAGGTGCAAGGACGTCCGCGGGGGGCGAGCTTGCCGCCCTGCTACGGGACGAGCAGCCACAGAATGGCCACGCAGCCCCAGACGCGAGCCGGGCGGAGGTCAGCGCGCTGACCGCACCAATGCTGGTACGACGTGGAATGGCAGGGAAGGAGACCGTGGGGAATCCAGTTCCAGACCCATGTCATGTAGGCCATGGCTTCAAAATAGAAGCCATCGGAGAGACCAGACTCGACCCGCATGGTGTGGACAGCGTCGGCCATGGTTTGGTTCCACCGTTCGGAGACACTGTTATGGACAGGCGTGTAGGGCGCAGACGTCACATGGTGGATACCGAGGGAGGCGAGAAAGGTTGTGGTCTCACCCATGTACTCACCATCGCGATCGGAGCGAAAGAGGCGAAGAGAGCGACCACACTCGGACTCCGCAAGGACAAGCCATTCCTGGATCCGACATCGCTCCTTTGCCGAAGGCAGAAGACCCAGCGGTAGAGAGAATAGTCATCAGTGAGGGTGAGGACATAACGGCCATGCTCTCCAACGGACTCGGTGGGAAGAGGGCCCATGACGTTAGAATGGACGAGGTCGAGAGGGGCGGATACACGGGAGGAAGACAAAGGGTATATGGACCGGTGCATCTTGCCCTGAGCGCAATCAATGCACTCTGTGGGGCACGGGAGAGTGAAAGTCTCTCAGTCAACACCCTTGGCCGGCTGTGTGCAAAGCATGCTATCTACAGTAGTAGAGTGGACGTGGCAAAGACGGCGGTGCAAGAGGCGGTTGTTCTGAGGAGAGAGTGTGCTGGAGACAAACACATGGCCTGTGGCGGCCAACGGGGAGGGAACTGAAGGAGAGGGGGACAGACGAGGGACATGCCACAGGTTGCCACGGGCAGTGGCGTGTAGTACGATAAGACCAGACCGTCGCAACTACATAGTGCCAACACCACGCGAGTGCACAGCGTCCATGCTCATGCGGTCAAGGGCAGTGACGGACAGAAGGCTGAGCTCAAGACCTGGGACGAAGAGGACATCGGTCAGAAAGACATCACCGGCAGGACCACAGAAACGAATGACACCGACATCATGGACAGGCAACAAGGGTCCGGAGCCCTTCCAGACATTGAAGACATTGCCAACAGGACCGAGCATGCTAAAGGCCTCTCGGGAGGCCGTCATGTGATGTGTGGCCCAGGAGTCGATGATCCAGGTCTCAGTAGGGTCCTGGACCGGGGTCGCCAGATCGCGAACGGTCACATGGCAGCAAGCAAGAGACACGGACGTGGTGGAAGGGGGCGCGAACCGGGACTGCCAATCATCAAGCCACGCAACGTCATCATGGTGGGGGCTAGAGTGGACCACAGGAGACGACGAGACAGACAAGGAAATGAGACACGAACGTAGGTCAGTCTTAGTCATGCTGGGATGGACAGGAGAGGAGGAAGTGACGCAACTCGCACTTCCCTGGAGGGGAGGGCGAGGTAGGCTAAGCTGGAGCACGATGAAATGCTCCAGCTAACGCTCGCGCAGGGACGGCCCGGGAGTGTAGACCGAGTGCGGAGTGAAGGCGCTAGAGCCTAGGTAGGAGGAGGACTGCGCCGGTGAAGGAAATGAAGACGTCGACGGCTGCGGATGGTACTGCTGCGGCGCGGGTGGCTACTGGACTGGTGGAGCTGCTAGACGAGGCTGAGGCGTCAGAGCCAGCGGAAGCTACGGTGGCGGAGGCCAGACGGTGCTCTCACTAGCGACGCATGGTGGCGATGACACGCGCCTGTCCGTCGGGAGAGGGCACGTGTACCACCTGTGCCCGGGCTGGCCACAGTTGTGGCAGACCGGACCACCACCACTGGGCCCGGTCGACGGCTGCTGCTGCTGCTGCGGCGGACCAATTCCCTTCTTGTTCCGGCGCTTCTTCCTCCCCGAAGATGATGAGATAGCTGAGGTGGGGGAAGCGACGGCCACGGAGGCAACGGCAGGGGAGGCGAGAGCCTCGGTGCGCTGGAGTCGGGACTCCAAACAAGCTTCCTCAATTTGGAGGAAGAGCTCGTATGTCCAAGGCATGAGGGTACCCTGGGCTGCCATGGTAGAGAGGACGTCTTGGGATTAGTGCACGAAGACGTCCGCGTACGCGTCGATGGTGCCGCGCTTGATGGTGAGGAGCGTGGCCACAGGGGGTGGGGCAGAGGTGCCGAGACGAAGAAGGATGTCCTCTGTCCGCTGCCTATAGGCAGTGACAATCTCAGTCTCCCCCATGTGCAAGGAGTTGAATTCCCGCGGCAGATGGCTGGTCTCAGCCTCGCTGGACAGGCAACGGGGTCGAGTAAGGACGTGCCACGCGGCTGCAGGGTCTGGGGTGGCGCCGGCGTTGAAGTCATGTAGGAAAGGCTCTAGGGCCAGGCGGGAAGCCGGAGGGGCGACAGGGACGAGGGCACGTGCAACACGACCAGCGTCATACAACTGGTCGGCCTGCGTGGGGTCATACGGGAGGGTGTAGTATGCCCGCAGGCCCTCACCCTGCGCCCAGATCTGGAAGCTGAGCTCCTAGCTCCGGAAGTACTCGCCGGCCTAAAGCGGGGTAGGCGGCGTCTCAAAGTCCTTCTGTCTGCGGCCGGCATCCAGAGTGGGGCCAAGGACGGAGGTCACCGTCTGCCGCTGGTGCTAAGTCTGCTACTGCGCTAGGTAATGCATGGCGGTGGACACAGTGGGACTGGCGTGCCCTGGAGGAATAAATGGTGGCAGTGTAGTGGTGGCAGTGTGGGAGGCCAATGGCTGCAGCGTTGCAAGCCACTACGTCAAGGCGACGAGCTGTTGCTAAAGAGCAGCCAGGGGGTCAGGGTTGCCGCCAACGAAGCCAGAGGGCTGCTGCTGCTACTGCCCATGCTGCCGCTACTACTACTTCTACTACTGGTGCTATTGTTGCTACTGCTGCTGCTACTGCTACTGCTGCTCTTGTTGTTGCGGCTGCTACTGCTGCAGCTGCCGCAAGAAAAGGGGGCTGGGGGTCCCCCCAACAGAGGAGGACCCCTTCTGAGAGGGGCTGTTAGTCATAGTGGCTTATGGTGCCTCTCTTCCCCCTTTTTTTTATTTTTTTCTCTTTTGTGCGTTACTGATGTCTGCAGTGACGTCAGCCGAGGATGGTCGATGTCTGCAGAGGCTATTGCGGTGTGTGCAGGGCTACCGCTTTTTTTTTGTGTTGTTGATGACGGCAGCACTGATGTCAGCAGTGGTTGATGTAGCTGCTGCTGCGCGGCAGTAGCCACTGTTGCTGCTGCTACTGCTGCTGCTGCCGCTGCCGCCGCTGCTGCTGCTGCCGCTGCCGCCGCTGCTGCTGCTGCTACTTCTTCTGCTACTGATAATGTTGCTGCTGTTGCTGTTGCTGTGACTGCTGGCGGGATAGGGATCTTGTTTTATTCTTCCTTGTTGCTCGTCGCTACGTGCTCGCTGCGAGCGACGAGCCGTGAGCAGTGAGCTCGCTGCTCGCTGCTCACTGCGAGCAGCAAGCTCACTACCAGCAGCTCGCTGCTCAGAGCGAGCAGTGGGCTACGGGCAGCTGCGGCTGCTGTTGCTGCTGGCTTTGGCTGCAACCGCTGCTGTTGCTACCGCTGGCTACTGCTACTATGAGCTGCTGCGAGCTGTTGTTGCTATCGGCTGCTGCTCGCTGCTACTGCTGCTACCGTGGGCTGCTGTTGCTGCAAGCTGCTACGAGCTGTTGTTGCTGCCAATGGCTACTGTGTGCAGCTGCTGCTGGCTGCTGCTGCCACTGCTCGCTGCCGTTGCAAGTTGATGCTGCTGGTGATGGCTGCTGCTGTCAGTCACACGTGGATGACGTCGCCGTGTGCGTCGTCGCCAGCAAGCGTCTGATGTGGCCTGCTGCTCACCTCCTCGCGTCAAGCGTGGGGGTCAGTGCTGCCGGAAAAACTCCGGCAGCATTTTCCCTTGTCCAGTGGCCGTGGGAAAAATTCTGACGCCGCCACCAGGCGAGTCGATGGTGCCAGAAAAAATCCGGCAGCATTTCCCCTGCACTGGCGCGTATGGAGGTCCGCCGGCGTTGTCTGGCACCTGTACGTCAGTCTTTTGCTGCTGCTGCTACGCTCTGGCTTTGGTACCAAGACAGAAATGTTAGGCAACAGGTTGGGGCAGTAGCGTTGTTGATGCAGCGTGCGGCCTTCCACGCTCGTTGCTTAAGTCTGCTGTCCCCTTAGTCTGCTGCTTTAGAGACTAAGTCTAAAAGCTCTGGGTTTGTTACTCAGGAGTGCGCGCGCCAGTGTTAGCGCCAGAAAGCAACTGGAAACGAAAAGTAACTGATTAGGAATGAAGAATGAGCAACAATGGGAGACCCCTCCATGTTCTAGCTCCCCCCCACTAGTGTAGAACTTGTTACTTCGCTAACCAGCCAATTAGAAAATAGTCCTAGACCTATTTTCTGGCAGGCAGGGTTTTCTCGGTGAGCCTTGCCAGACGACCGACAGCCCAAAACCCGAGCGTTGTCCGTTTTGCCTGAAAACTGAACCATACCAGAATACCGACTCTGCAAACGCAATCGTGCGGTCAGAATCAGCTAGAAAAAAAGCAACAAAGAGTTACGGCTGCCCGAAACCAGACAGTACCTACGACTGTCAGTGATGCCAAATAGGGCCACACAGTAGGAGACATGGACCATAGACATAGCATGATGCTGCAGAAGCAATGCCACAACCAGAAAGAGTGCTAGGTGCATGTAGACAGCATCTGCAGTGGCAGTGACCGCCGGCGGTCCAACCGCAGAGGAGGCCTGCCGATGGAGCTGAGCGCGTCGCCGGAGGGAGGAGGCTCCAGCGAACTGTGAGTGGGCCTCATCGTGCGTCGGCTCCACCGAGCGATACTCCAGTAGCGTCGAGTCTTGTCGTCAGTCATCTGCACGCCGATGTACACAAGCCGGGAGGACACAACAGAGTACAATGAGAGATGCACGAAAACCAACAATTGTCTCTGACAGGTTGTGCATTTTCCCTATGGTCGATACACGATGGTTTGTACCAGAATCTCGGGAGATTGATTGATTGAAGATTTGTTGATGTTTTTGTCAGACACATGGACCTCGTGAACTATTGTCGCATCTCAACCGTTAGATAGATGCGTCCAATTCCTCAACAATATACACCAGTTGGTGGAAGCAGAAGGGGTCCAACCCAATCGACTACAACACCATATCCACACAGTTAGTGCGCTCAACCCACCCGCATGATAACCACGAAATGGACGGACTCATTAACTGCCTCCAATCCGCATCGTCCGCTCTTCAACGCGTTCTGGAGACCGCGAGGTCATACACTCCACGACACTGACTTGACATTTGTAGTCGTGCTCTTCTCAGTCGGTGAAGAGGAACGAGGACATAGGGTGGTAACGGGAGACTAATACCTCGTAAGTGTTGTGATTTGTGACGTTCCTGTCGACCTGTACAGTTTACTATGACCACTCGGCAGTGTCCATACCCATGCAGATCCCTGAGGTGGACCCTGGTGGTACCAGTGCGGCGTCTGGTGGTGGACTACCAGCTTGGAGCTGACCGACGACCATTCCAGAGCTCCGGACACTGCCCGGGACCTCCTTTAGGTTTTTTTCAGCACGCCAAAGTTTTTCGGTGGACTGGCCATGGGCCCGATTTGCATGTTTTGCATTGTGTGTCCACCGTTTGATTTTGGATGTATACATGTGACTAGTCGTAGCTTCTGGCTTGTGATCCTGCACGTCTTGGTTCAGACGGCGTAGCGTTCTGACATGTCTGCGTAGAGTTACAGCCAAAACAGTGGGTTTGGGCTGGTTTTAGGACAGATCTTGCACTGCAATGTGCGACACCCGCCGTGCGCCGCGGCAGGTACTTATGCCATGGTCCTGTCATTTTTTATCTCTCTCTATAAATGTTATTGAAGCATTCTGACACTTTGCCTTGTGCCTCCTAGCCAGACCCTTGCCGTTGTGTGCACGACCTGTGACTGTCGTCACCGTCTGACCAAGCACTGACGCCTAGTCAGCGGCTGTGTCACTAGGAAGCTTCCATGCATCTTCTCTGTAAGGATCTTCACCGTCCTCGTTTGGATAGTCGCCTCCTGTTGCGTAAAAAAGGCTGCCATCATGGCCAAAAGTGGGTATAACAATGTATTTCAGGCGTCGTAACATGCATCGTACCCACCATCTAGACTTGGCGGACCCACCTGTGTCAGCGGGAGGAGGAGAGCCATCCCGGAGACAGAGTCCCACCCACTGCGAGGATACAGCGACATTGGCAGGACATGACGACTAGGCACAAAGAAAAGCTCAACGGTCACGGCTCGTACGGACGACAAAAGTGAACGCCCACATTGCATGGCGGTTGGCCTACTTTCCACAAAGACAACCGTTGCTAACTATGCAAGGGGTGCATTAAGAGGCTACCATGCACCCGAGACTTGAACACCGACGTGGGGAGGCACGTCACTTTCGAGTGACGGACGTTGACAACATGTTGCACATTCTCAAAATATCCACCAGTTGGCTCCGTTTGCATGTGGACGACAAGTGGCAACGTCCACTTGGCAACCTATCGCTTGAGCGATATATGTGATGAGTAGAGTCGGACCTTGTCGACATAAACGTACAATAGTGGTGATTCGTGTTCGGTAATGAGGCAATTTTATGACAGATACTGCATGAGTATGATGTCATCTTTACCTTGGTCGTCAGAGTTCAAAACACCTTGTTCAAACGATTTTGTGAAGTAGGGATCAATCGTATTTTTTTTGTAAATATATGTCCTGTCCAAAAATGTACATCGCGTCAAGTGGCTCCGACGGAACATGTCTCGGGGTTCATTGTATGGGATTTAAAACGTCATATGAAAACAATAAAATGTAAAAAAGACTATTTCGGTACCCACTGTTTCAAAATAATTTCTCCCCGATAGGTGTGGGACATATTTGTTTGCAATAATGGACGTGGTATGCATGATATGACGAGCTTTAAGAAAAGTGGGTAAAGTAGGATTTTTTTTGGTGAAGTGAGTACCGTGTTCATTTTGTGCAAAAAAAGGCTAGTAGAAGATTTGTTTTCCCAAAGAGTGGGCAAAGCAGGATTAGGCCGATGTAGCTTGCATGTGGCTGAGACCTGGATATCCGGTTACATGTTCTCGTGTATCCGGAGGTCTAAACTTGCCTAGTTTGGCCTGCCGGCAGTGTTTGTATATTACCATAGCAATGACATAGTAGTAGCCGCAGCAGTTGCAACAAATAGTGCTGGTGGCACAAGGCTGGCGAATGCCGGGGAGCGCACCGGCGATCGCACCCACGATTTTATTGGGTGCAACAGCCAAACCGGAGCTGGCTGACGAGGAAGACCAAAAAGAAACAGCGAGGACTGTTACAGTCAACAGAGGGGGACAATTTAGTTACTGCTTGGTGAGTTGTCTTACAACAAAATCCATCGGGAAATAGAAATAAGGGAAATAGAGAACAAAAAAAAATGAGGTCTGACGCACCCAAAAGAAACGTAGCAGTGAAGTAACTCATTCGACAAATCACCAGGGTATTTGGTGAGAAGAAAAAAACTAGCAAAACACTAGGCATTCTGGTCATGTTTGTGGCATGCCACGAGGCGGAGCCCGCTTGACCAACGTCTCGAATACTGATGCATGTATCACATGTGGGTGCCCAGTGAGTACTATTACATTAAAGCTGCTGCAAAACACGAGCCCCAGCAAGACGAGGTCGACCGCCAAGTCTACACGGTAGTCAGCATCCTAATCAGCGGCTTTGACGACATCCCAACGACCAACACTATACGTGGACCGTTGGTAAGCATTTCTTTTCCCTTGTTGTTCCCTCTGTAAACAGCTCACAGAAGCATCAGGAGTCATAGTCCCAGCCGTCGTCTCAGCCACAGTAACCGCAGCCACAAGCTCATCAGCCAGGATAGCAGCATTGGTAGACACCGTCCGTGTTCCCAGCGGGTCAAGCTCCTGCTGACCCCTTGATGCGTGAGGGCATGGAAACTATAGAGGCTGTTAGCCTTTCCTGTGCTCTTCTTTATGCAACGGCAGCCGTGGTACCACATTTGTAGCCAATGCTAGAGTTTTGTTTGCGTCCACATCCACCGCTTTTGGGCACGACGAGGATTTTACCAAGGCCACCTCCAATTTTGGTCCACTTGCTACAGTAGTTGTGAATGTTGCTACTCAGATTTTAGCAACAGCAGGTGTAGTTGCTATTTCGGCCACCACTACAGCCACACCAGCCTCATATATTGTTTATTCCATGAGGACTACCACTCTCTCCTCCATTGTCTCTACGACAACAACTACCTCTCCCACCACCGCTGGCGTCGATACCCTTGTTTCTGCATGTGTAGTAGCAGCAACAATCTTGATGGCTATCCTTACTGGGTTCCTATGCCTAGTTGTCTCATCTTCCGTCTACGCTTCCGTGCTTGCTACATCTGCCACTGCTGTGCTCCTGCCGCTCATAGTACTGGTGCCACGTTCTCCATATCGTATACACTCTGTCCCTACTCCTGCTCACTTGATTGGGTCTTGCACAGCATTGTGCCTCTTCATGTGCACCACTGTAGGCTCTGACTACTTCTCCACACACTCTTTCCATATTCCTATGCCCATTGGGACAAAGGAAACATTGCAAAAAAAAACTAAGCATTCCTCTTTCTTTTCATGCACAACCATCATGCCTGACCAAAAAGCAACCATTGCAGTGCTCCAGGAGCAACTTCTCCAAGCCCATATTTCCCTGTAGAGTGCCAAAGAAATTCCAACAGGATACTGGCATCTCCAAGGCTGAGTTGGAGAGGTCGACAACAGGATGTTGCCGACCTTGTCATGCAGCGCTTGCTTGCTGCTCGTGATCCTCCTGTTTGTGCTATTTCTACCGCTAGCAATGCTGGCACTGCTGACACTGCCTGCACAGGCACATCTACTGGCTCCTTTTCCTCAAGTGCTTCTTCCAATTCCTCAACTACTGTATATGCTCTTGCAAGTGCTCTCTTGCCTCAACATCAGCATTACTTTGCGACCATGCCAACGCAGTTTATACCTAAGTTTACTTTCTCATCCAAGGAAGTACGCTTCAGTGCCTAGGTACAAAGGGAGCAGCTCTGGCAGTACTACATCAAACCTGATGATTCTGCTTCTACCCCCTTTGTCCCCCTACAATCAGAGTCTTTCCGTGCTGTTTGTGCACTCATCAATGCTTGCCCTGACACTCCCGCTGACGAGATTTGTCAGCACAATGCCAACACGACACATGGCACGTCTACAAACCTTGTTGCCGCTTATGATCATATTCGCTGTCACACCACTGTCACAGGACATGCAGCAAAAAGTGCATTTACTGTTGAATTCAACCAGCCTCACATGCATGCATATGAGACTGATAATCATTACTGAGCTCACAGTCTCAGAATACTACTCGTCCATGATAAGGCCACCCCTGGACAGCTTTTTTCATTCCAGTCTATCGTCACTGGGCTGACTCCTGAACTGTCCGTTCTCTTCCTCCATGTCCTCCGCGTCTCAGTTGGCTCGTTTCTGCATCCATTGCTGCTAATGAACCGCCTGGAATTTGAGCCCTGAATGAGTTCACCTTCTCTCGCCTCACTGAATGGTTGGACAATTTGCAGAAAAGGCGTCGTCATTGCTTTGCTGTTGTCGTAGTTGCCACTGCAGTTGCCACTGCTGTGCCCCCTCTCCCTCCTCCTCCTCCTGCTCCTCCTCCTTCTCCTCCTCCTCCTCCTCCTCCTCCTCCTCCTCCTCCTCCTCCTCCTCCTCCTCCTCCTCCTCCTCCTCCTCCTCCTCCTCATCCTCCTCTAGCACCACCTCCTCCTTGTTGATGGTGCACATGCTGCAGTTGGTGCAGACTTCTGACTCTACGCCCACAAATGGCCAGCTCCATCGGCAGCAACCCTTGGCTCTCACGTCATCAGTAGTCGTAGATAGCTCTTAGGAGCATTGCAGCCAGCTCCCAAGTTCGGGCAGCCGTAACTCCATGTAGCTATTTTTCTTGCTGATTCTGACTGCATGAATGCATTTGCAGCGTGGCTATTTTGTTATGGTCCACTTTTTAGGCTAAACGGACAACTCTCGGGTTTTGGGCTGTTTGGTGTCTAGCAGGGCTCACTCATGAAATTCTGCCAGACAGGAAAACTCTAGGATTTTCCTGGTTGGCTGGTTTTCTAAGTAACAAGCATAAAAAAGCTGAGGTAAGGCTAGAACTGAGAGGGGTCTCATTCAGTTGCTTATTCTTCACTCCTAATCAGTCATTGCTTCATTCAGTTGCAGTTCTGATGCTAACTCATGCGCGTGCATTTCTCAGTAACAAACCACAGATATCAGAATTTGTCTCAAATATAGCAGACTAAAGGGGCAGCAGAGCCACTGTCGCATTGCCTTGGTGAAAATGGCAAGCAACGAGCGTGGGTTCCCGCTGTTGACATGGTGTGCCCCTTGCCATGAGTGCCGTTGATCCTACTCCCTGGTTCGACCTCTGGGGAGTGGTCGAACACCTGATCTGACTTTAGATTTGGATTCCTTGGATTTTTCCATGTAAAAATCAAGCTTTGAATTGCTCAATTTGAGTGAGTATTGAGAAAGTTAACCTAGCCCGAAGTTCGGGTGTTTGGCGGGTGGAATCTGGTACCCGCCATGGGTGGAGGGATAATCCACCGCTAGTGATCCGAGTTCGTCTTCAACGAGCTCCAAATGCACCTGGGCCATGAATGAAGTGACTTTAGGGACTTCCTTGACCAGGGTGACCTTCTCCTTAACTTCTGGGCGAGGAAAGGCGTTTTGACGGGTCATCATCGAAGCACCTCCCGTTGCCTCCCGTTGCGTGCAAGGCAAGGTAGGCGGCTCCACCAAGGGTTACTTCGACGGCCGTAGTCAGAGCTCTACAGCTCTGATTTGGGCGTGCTTGGATGCATTGGAAATCTTAGATCATAGGCTATAAGGATCGGATGAAGTCTCACTATGCTAAGTAACAAAAACGTGTTCCGATTCAGTTCTACTGAATGCGACGTGTTCTACCCACTCACATCCGTGATCCTTGGGCTCCACACTCTTCACCATTGGTGTCCATTGGCTGCCCAAAACACAGGTAGCATGCATCAGTAAGAGCTAGGCATCCTTGAGGGTGCCTCCACACCTACTAGTGCCAACACCTGCAAGCTGCACCAATAACGCTATAGCCCCAACCTGCACACTAGGTAGTTTCCATTTTGGTATTAGAGCCGTAGCGCAGTAGACACAGGAGAAACTGTGGTGTACATGTTCCTGACTACACCGCCGGACCTCCCATATAAGCCAGTGCAGGGGAAATGCTGCCTGAATTTTTCCGGCAGCAGCAACCTGCCTGGTGGCGGGGTTAGATGTTTGACCACGGCCACTAGGCCAGGGGAAATGCTGCCGGATTATTTCTGGCAGCTCTGACCCCCACGTGGGAGGTGAGCAGCCAGCACAGGGACGCCATACAACCTGCTGGCCACATCCTCTGGAGGAGTGAGTGACTAGCAGGAGCAGCAGTAGCAGCAGCAGCAGCAATAGCAGCAGCAGCATCAACAGCAGCAGCGGCAGTAGCAATAGCAACAGTGGTAGCAGTGGCCGCTGCAGTAGCGGCAGCAACTGCAGCAACAATAGCACTGGGGGCCGTAGTAGTGATGAAAGTTGCAGTTGTAGCCACAGACGCAACAGCTGCCTCTACAACAGCTGCAGCAGCAGCGACCGCAACAGGGGCAGTCGTAAAAGTAGTAGCAGCGACGGCAGTCAAAGCAACAGCAATAGGTGTAGCAACTACGCAACGATAGCTGTTGCTGCGACTGCTGCACCAGCGGTCGCAGCACCGGCGACCGCAGCGCCAGCGGCCCCACTGCATAGTGGCGGTGGCAGCCCCGCCACTGCACTGAGCCCAATCCCCTACCACGATCTGTAGGCTGAGCCTACAGGCCATGGGCTGAAGGAAAAAACAAACAAAAAGAGAAAAAAGAAACAAAAAAAAAACGTAAAAACAAACTCAGGACCCGCAATAGTTGCAAAAACATCAATGGCAGTAGCGGCAGCGGCAGCTGCAGCAACAACAACATCAGCAGTAGCGGCAATAGCAGTAGTAGCAGTAGCAACAGCAACGACAGTAGCACTATAGCAACATTGGCAGTAGCTGTACTGGCAGCGGCAGTAGCGGCAGCGGTAGTAGAGGTAACAACAATGGAGGCAGCAACAGTGGCAGTAACGATAGTAGCAACTACGATAATAGCAACTACGGTAGCAGCAAAGAAAACAGCGGCAGCAGCGGTGGTAGTAGCGGCAAAAGTGGCGGCAACAACAACATCAGCAGTAGTAGTAGTGGCTACGAAATCGATTGTAGCGGCCGCGAAAGTAGCAACCGTCATCGCAACAGTAGTAGGAAGCAGCAGCGGCAACGACTGTAGTAACATCGACAGCCACAATAGCAGCGGCAACCACAACAATGTCAGCAGAACTAGCACCAGCAGCGACAATGCCCAGCCAGGACGATGCTCCCGGCACATAGGACGGTTCTGATAACCCCCCCGTTGCAGACCCCAACGTGGATTTGCAACATTAGGTCAATCAGCTGTGCCAAACGCTTGCCGCAACTAGCACCAACCTGACTTTCCTCTCCGGAAAACCTGGTCCCCCTTTGACTGCGGCAGCGCAGACAACAGCGTAGCAGCAATTGTAGCAATAGCATCAGACATTCACTAGTGTCCTAGGAGCTGGTGCGGCCAGCCCCTCTTGGCGTAAGGACTTCGAGTCCCCTCCATCAGTACTTGTCGGAGATGAGCTGTTCCCGTCCTTCGAACTACCCTACCGCATCTGAGCACAGGGGGAAGGTTTGTGGCTGTACTGTATTCTCCCGCATGGCAAGGCCATCCTGGAGTAGGCGCTTGAGGCGGGCCGTGCAATCTGCACACTCATCCTCGCCGCACCGGATGATGGTCGTATTGCTTTGGAGCCGTTCCTTGGTGACTCCCCTAGCAATACCACCGCTGACCCCCGGCATGCTTGGGACACGCTGATAAAACCATTTTGCACCATCGGCAAGGCAGCTTTCAGCTGTCTCTTGAATGAGTTCAGCTCCCTTCGCATGAGGGAGTCCAAGTCCTTCACTGCCTACTGGCGCCGCACTCAGGATACACAGACTCAAGACAGCCGCGCCTCCCCTCGCCTCCCACGCCGAGCCCTTGGTTTATCCCAAGGGCTCGGCGTGTGACTGTCACGCCGGGCGCCCCTCGGTTCACAACGGCCAGATGGGGCACGGGTGGTACGTGTGTCCCATCCCTACTGACGAGTCCCGCATTGTCACTACTATGCGCCTTGATCATGAGCGCCACCTTGGCACTTCCACTACTGCCACCAGCACTCCCTTCTCTCCTAGCAGCACTATGACCACCACATACTCCACGATGCTTCCTTCATCCCTAGAGCTAGCTCTTCACCCTCTACCATAGCTTCCGCCGTCTCTTCTCAAGTCTCTCTTCTCTGCAGTAGCAACAGTAGTTTGCTCCACCACAGCCACCGCCGTACGCTCTGCCACTACAGTAGCAACAGTTTGCTCCATTGTAACCGCTATACTATCCCCAGCCCCCATCCCAGTGGAACTCATACCCCTCCTCTACATTTGCGACCCTGTTGTCCGTGGCGTCCATCAACTCTGCCATCCTGATTCGCCAGCTGCTTCATTACCACTCAAATCCGCATCACACCACCTCCGGAGGGAAGTACGAGTTGTGTAACTAATAACTGAGAGATCTCACACTGCCAGGCAGAGACTGACCTCCGAGGTGATCTCGGAGAAGTCGCATGTTGCTCTTCGGAGATGGCTTTGGGTGACATCGAACGGCTGGATGATTGGCATGATTGTTTTGCATCGGTCCCATCTACTCCACATGCGACCTCTGTCCCCCTTCCCGCATCCTGTTTCGTCGCTCACTGTAATGTCACGACCTCCTTCCGCGACCGTGATGGCACTTGGATCATTAACTCCGGAGCCACACATCACTTGACGTCTTGTCGATATGCGTTCATTATGCTCGGTCCCGTTGGCAATGTTCACAGTGTTCGGACAGGGTCCAGGTAGATCCTACCAGTTTGCGGTCTAGGCGTTGTTTATTTTTGTGGTCCTTCTCGTAACATCTTCGTGACCGACGTCCGGTATGTGCCTGGTTTGAACCTCGCAAGCATGGAAGTTTGACACTCCTGTGGCACTATTTCACTCCGCCCGTCTGGTCAGGTCATGTTCCGTGCTGTCTATCGTGACAACCTCCAGCAAGTCACCCGTCTTCCTTCATCCGTCTTCCCTCCCTCGTCCGACACTGCACACGTGTTTGTCACCAGTGTTCTTTCCTCCCTGCACATCCACCTTCTCTATCGTTGCTTGTTCCATGTACACTCTGATGCTATCGATAGCATTCTCTGTACCCAATCCACGCTCGGCCTTGATCCCTCCACTTTCCAATGGCCTTGTTGCACCGAGTGCATTGACTGCGCCCAGGGCAAGATGCACCAATCCTCCAACCCCACGTCCTCCTCTCAGTCTACCAACCCATATGAGCTCGCCCACTCAGACCTCATGGGCCCTTTGCCGGTCGCACCTGTTGTTGAGGATGGTTAGTACATGCTGATCCTCACGGATGACTACTCCCGCTATCGCTGGGTCATCTGTCTTCGCCGGAAAAGCAACATGGCGTCTACCATCCGCACCTAACACCTCGCGGCCAAGCGCGAGTACGGTCGCACCCTCCACCGCTTCCGCTCTGACCGCAATGGCGAGTACATGGGTGACATGTCTACCTATTTCGCCAGTCATGGTATTCGTAATAACACATCCAACCCTAGGACACCGTAACAAAATGGTGTCTCTAAGCGTTGGAACCGCACCATGGCCGATTTTGTCTGTACCATATGTGCTGAGTCCGGTTTGTCCGAAGGCTTCTTTTTTTTAAGCCATGTCCTACATGACCTCAGTGTAGAACCGTGTTCCCCATGGTCCCCTTCCCCGGCAAGCCACGCCGTACGCGTCATGGCACGGTCAGCGGACTTATCTTTGGCCTGCCCGTGTCTGGGGATGCATCGCTAGTGTTTGGCTGAACGAGGACCAGTGGTTGTCTTTGTACCTTTGTATGTGTCTCGCGTCAGTCCAAGGCCCGGCGCTTCTGGGACCCAGTCTGGCATCGCATCGTTGAGTCACGCAATACCCTTTTCTTTGAGGACCACTTCCTTTGTAACCTCCCTCTCGTCCGGTCTGCCTCCTCTCTGCTCCTGTCGCTATCGCCTCATGGGAGAGATTCTTGTCGCGCCGCTGCTCCGGCCCCAGATGAACCAGTCGTCCCACCTGCATCCAAATCCCCGATATCAGATGGCCCGGATGCTCCTCCTCGGCAATCCACCTCACCGAGCAATTCCCCTGCCACAGATATCGTGCACCCGTAGAAGACGGAGTCCTCTGCTGATTCACTAGCCGAGCTTGACCCCTGCCTGATTGACCCTCCTCCGGCCTCCGATGCACCCATCCCCATGGATTCGTCCGTGCCTAGTGCTACCCCGACATTGGAGTCAGCACCTACTCTCGTCTTGCCACCTTGCCCTCGCCGGACTCCCTTTGTCGCCACTGGCACCCAGACACACCAGGTCTACACTCGCGCTCCCGATGGCATCCTCCGGTCCCCGTTCCTTGCACCAAGGCCCCGAGTCTAGCCTCTAACACACCCATCGACACACCTTCCTTCCGTCACACTGTTGTGAGAGGTGAGCCCGGCATCAAGGTCCTTTGCTTAACGGCCCTTGGCCTCGTTGCTCAGGATATTCACCTAGGCTCGGCCCTGGGCTATGCTCTTATCTCCTAAGAGCATCATTGTGTGGTCTCCGCCACCCTGGCCCAGGCTCCTACAGGACTTTACGTCGCCTGTGTGCTGAAGGTGTTGCCTTCCTCACTGGTACCCGGCCCAGAGTGGCTACGTGAAGCCCGTGCCGCTCCCGACGTAGACCACTTGGAGGTTGCCTGTCGGGATCAGCAGGCTGTCATCGATGAGAATGTAGCATACGAGCTTGTGGAGCTTCTCCTTGGCCCCAATGCCATCCGGGCGAAGTGGGTTTTTTGCTGAAAGTGAAAGCCTGGTGGAACTCTGGATAAGTACAAGGTCCGGCTCACTACAAAGGGCTTCTTCCAGGTCACTGGAGTTGACTACAACCAGGTCTTTGCTCCAATTGGCCACTTCACCACCAGCCGGGCGCTCTTCAGCCTAGTCGCACAATATGGTGGGAGCTCCACCAGATGGACGTGAGTAACGCCTTTCGTCACGGTGCTCTCGACGGTGAGGAGCGCTCCATGGTCCAACCCCCTTGCTTTGAGGACAGGACAGGCCAAGTCTGTCGACTGAGGAAGTACAACCTCAAGCAGTCTCCTCGGTGTTGGAACATTAAGGTCATCCGTACCCTTCTGAAGGGCAGATTTATACGCAATACCGCAGACCCAGCACTCTTCATCACACCTACTAGGACACCATTCATTGTGATCCTCGTCTATGTGGATTACCTACTCATCGCATCTCCCGACCTTGCCACTGTCAAGCCGGTGAAGGAGTTCATGAAGGTGACCTACAAGATGAAGGATCTTAGGCCGGTGAAGGTGTTTCTCGGCATGGAGATTGAGCGTGATCTCGCGCTTGAAATCATGTCGGTAAATCAGGCAACGTACATTCAGATGCTAGCTGACCGCTTCGCCGATATCTTGACGACTTTCCCTAGCGCTTCCACCTCGATGACCCCAGATGGGCAAGCGAAGCTTAAGAATACTGAAACCAACACCCTGGATGCAGCGGTGGACATCATAGCGTTCCTCCTTGTCATAGGGTCACTCATGTTTCTTGCCACCACCACATGTGCCGACATCGCCTTTGATGTGAATGTTCTCGCCCAATTCTCATAGGCTCCACACCATCTGAACCTTGATGCAGCCATTCGTGTGTTGCGATATGTGGTCTCCACCCCACGCCAAGGCCTCAATTTTTGTCCCTAGTTGTCCGTGGTGGCCGTGGGGTACACTGACAGTGACTGGGCATGGAGCCCGGATGGGACGAGCCCCTCTGGTTGGATTTGGGCACTGGTGCTTGTGAAAGTGTGTGGCTGCGTTGCTTGTTCGGTGTGTTGCGTCAGCCTGTGTCATCCATCACCTTGTATTGTGACAACGAGAGTGTCGTTGCGATTGCGGACAATGATGGTGCCCACCATGCACGCACGAAGCACATCAATGTTGATTATTACTATGTACATTCCTTGTTGCATGAGGGCAGCGTTAACATCGTGTGGATCGAGACCGTGAAGCAGTCGGCTGACTTGCTCACCAAGGCGCTGAGGCGCAACTTGTTCAAGAAGGCTATGAGTATGGTCGGATTGCTTCCTTGAATGCATGTCGTGTGACTCTTCAACTTGCATGAGTTCCCATTGCCTATCCTTTTCGCACATGTGATCCATCTCCTTTCGCTCTTGCACTAAGTGTTGGGCTGGGGAGCATGGAGGAGCATTACCTCTGCATGTTCATGTACACTGAAAGACTTTGGTTCATGGAGGATTGTTGTTTTGTTCGTGCACTATCTTATTGACTCATACTGTGACCTCTCGTCTGGTTTACATGCTCGTGCAGACGACTGATTGGATGGACGCTAATGCCGACGGTACGCTGTTCATTGGAGTGGACGTGTTTCCGTGAAGCCGAGTCGTGTTTCTGACTCTACGTCCTCAAACAGCCAGATCGGCAGCAACCCTTGGTTGTCACGTCATCGGTAGTCTCACATAGCTCTCAAGAGCATTGCAACAAGCGCCCGAGTTCGGACGGCTGAAACTCCACGTAGCTGTCTTTCTCGCTGATTCTGACTACACGACTGCGTTTGTAGCGTGATTATTTTGGTATGGTCCAGGTTTTAGGCAAAACGGACAATGCCTGGGTTGTTTGGTGTCTGGCAGGGCTCACTCATGAAATTCTGGCAAACAGGAAAAAGGCAAGGACTTTCCTGGTTGGCTGGTTTTCTAAGTAACAAGCCTCACAGAGCTGAGGTGAGGCTATAACTAAGAGGGGTCTCAGTCAGTTGCTTATTCTTCACTCCTAATCAGTCATTGCTTCATTCAGTTCTGTCGCTAATTCTGGCGCTTGCAACTCTGAGTAAGAAACCAAAGCTCTCACACTTAGACTCTAGTGCAACAGACTAAGGGGGCAGTAGAGCCGCTTTCGCTTCGCCTTGGCAACAGTGGCAAGCAACGAGCGTGGGTTCCCGCAAGTTGCACCAACAACGCTATTGTCCCAACCTGCACACTAGGTTGTTTCCATTTTGGTTATCCCCTCCAGCACGTCTAGCATGGGATGTGACACATGAGAGTGTGGGGGAATCTCCACAAGACACGTGCCATGGATCATAGCTCGTGGTACCTCGGAAATTTTAGATACTTAGAACCCCCCCCCCCCCCC
>SZWC01000777.1:174501-204048 GCA_023375785.1 Penium margaritaceum | reverse complement strand
AGAGAGAGAGAGAGAGAGAGAGAGAGAGAGAGAGAGGGAGGGAGGGAGGGAGGACAAGAGGGGGACGAAGTGGGAGGGCATGATAGGGTTGGGACACAGAGGAGGGGCTGTACGTGGCAGGTGGCAGGTGGCAGCTGACAGGTCAACGTGAGACTGTCCCCCACTTTCAACTGTCTTGTTTCACACACACTCTCACCCCATCCACCCGACACTTGCGCAAGGGAGCGCAAGCCCCTCACCACAAACAGCGCACACAACCCAATGCCTGGCCGGCCGTGGCAGGGTGGCAGCGTGCCCGCCTGCGCCTGCTGCCACGAAGCCGACAGCGGGGCATTGCTGGAGTTTAGTGGGGCTTGAGCACATGGGGGTGAGGCCAGACAGGCTGACAAGCAGCACGCACGCGCACCCACCCTGGAAGATGACGATGCCGCCCTCGGCTGGGGACACTGGGTTGTGGCCCTCCAGGGGCATTCGCGTGCGTGCCCGACGCTGCTGCTGTTGCTGCTGTTGTTGCTGCGGCACTGCAGCATCCGTGGCCCCGCTGCCGCCGCCGCCGGCATTCGCACCACCGCCCATTCCTGATGGAGGCAGCAGCCCTGACTGAGGGCCTCCTTGCTTGGAGCTCCCGCCGCCGCTCCCAGGGCGCGACAAAGAGGCGGAGGAGAGGATGCCTGAGGGCGTGGCAGGCGTGGTCGATCCCCCTCCTCCCGCTCCAAAGAAGCNCCCCGCTGCCGCCGCCGCCGGCATTCGCACCACCGCCCATTCCTGATGGAGGCAGCAGCCCTGACTGAGGGCCTCCTTGCTTGGAGCTCCCGCCGCCGCTCCCAGGGCGCGACAAAGAGGCGGAGGAGAGGATGCCTGAGGGCGTGGCAGGCGTGGTCGATCCCCCTCCTCCCGCTCCAAAGAAGCTGCTTGCGCCGATGCTCAGACTCATCTTGGATTTCTTCTCGGCTGGTAGTTGTCGTACTGTTGCTGCTGTTGCTGCTGCTGCTGCTGCTGCTGCTGCCGCTGCTGCCGCTGCTGCCGCTGCTGCCGCTGCTGCCGCTGCTGATCCGGGCGCTGTCAGGCCGCGGGAGGCGAGGCAGTGACAGCACGACCAGGGCGCGAGAGCAGCAGCGGCGGCGGCAGCGAAGCTGCGTGCTTGCGGGAGGTGGAGCAAGGAGCGCGTGGGCGATCACCGCTACCACGGACAGTCTTTCAGGAGCAACCACGACGACGACGACGAAGACGACAAAGCCGCCGCCATGGCGCGACGACGGCGCGGATCACGCGAGAAGCTCCGTCTCCGTCCTCCGACACACAGGCTCCGCCAGTGACACACAGCACACACACGGGGCGATCGACGGGGCAAACATGCCAGCCCAGCAAGGGCAGCAGCAGAATCAGCAGCGGATCCGGTTGCGGCTGTCGCTGGTGGTTGTCGCTGTTACTGTTGTAGCTGTTCCCACTGGTCCTAATGCAACTTCTGCTGCTGCTGGTGGTGCTGCTGCTGCTGCTGTTGCTGCGACTTGATCCGATGAACTGCCGCCCAGTGCAGGCGCGTATGCGTGGATGTCAGGAAGAAAGCAAAAGACGGCCTAAATGCTCGTGCGTCCCAAATACCACAACAAATAATCACCACACTACCCACCTCTCAGACATGGATTATTCAAATTCACAAAAAATAATAAAACCCCAACCACTTGTTACGCCGAGCGGAACATGGATGGTTCACAGGGATGAGGTGCGGAGCAGAAGATCACTCGAGGATTTGTAACAAATGGATAATTTGTATTAGTTAGTAACTGTACTTCCATGACAAATGTCGAGTGAGTCAAGCACATATGTACAATGCCAAGTATAAGAATGAGGCATATGTCGGGTCCTCGGCAATCGGTCCGAGCGACGTGCGCGAAGCCTTGCCATGAGTTGCTATTTCGAGAAGCTCCGCCAAGAAGTCCATCGAACAATATCAAAACATCGATGTAGTTTGCGACACTTTTGTTGACCTTTCTGGAAGGTGGTCAAAGAATTTAGAAACTTCTGTTAATAGAACACCAGAATTCGGGCCACTTGGCCAAAATGCCCACAGCCGAACGGCGTATAGTCCTAAGATTGACGCGCAGTGGGCCACGAATGTAATGAGAAAAATGCCCACTCAAGGACTTCAGGGATCCGTGTACGTCAGGGACTAGCACTTTTCCCCCTTTAAGTCCTGACATTCATGCACACGAGTAGACATAGGCCGACGACGGCGAAAGTACCCGTCGATCAAATGATCGACGTCTCGGAGGTTGTCGTAGGGCTCCCTACTCTTGTGCGCGGCATCGTAGCCGTACCACTTGACCAGATACTTTATCATTTTTCCGTGCCGTAGATGTCTGGGGATATCTTCAATCACGTACTCCATATCCCCATCCACATGCACAGGGGGTGGAGGTGCGAAGTCTATGCCCAGGAAGTTCGTACTGGGGTCACGATAGTGCTTGAGTTTGCTGATGTGGAAAGGAGGATGGATCGCCATGCTCTCAGGCATGCAGAGTAGAGCGAAAAGAGGGGTTTGCATTCACTCAATCTCAAATGGTCCCAACACATCGGGGCTTGAGCTTCGCGAAGTCATGTCCTTGCATTTTGATGTGCGCAGAGCTAAGGAGGATGGGGTCGCCAACGCTTAACACGTCATCGTTGCGATGTCGGTCGACCGCTCGCTTCATGGTGGCTTGAGTTTTTGCGAGGGCCTGTTGTGTTTCCTCCCATATGCTTGTGAAGTGCCCGCGGTGGATGTCAATCGCGGGGACATTGCTCTGATCTTGGAATGCAACCTGTGTGGCGAGAAGTTTACCGCGCACCACTTCGAAGGGAATTTTATCCATTGTGCTGGAAGTGGCATAATTCAACGGTCCAATCGGTGTCGTGGGGCTCACATATAGTGTGGAGGAGTTGTTCGAGCGTTTGATTGGTCCACATGGTTTTCTCGTCGATCTGAGGATGGAACGCCGTTGATGGCTGGATCTAACTTCCATAAGGCGTCGTCAACTTGCGTTAAAAATGGCTACTGAAGCGACCGTTTCTGTCGCTAATGATGGCACCTAGCACGCCGTGCAGCCGTAACTTTTTCTAAAACAATTGTTTATTACCCTTTGGGGTGACGGTGGTCATTGTCGGAATGAAGTGGGTCATTTTATAAATTCTTTCCACCACGACGAGAATATTTTCATAACCATCGAGAGTGGCGGGGAAGTCTTTTCACAAAATCCATACGGATGTTGGCCCATGGTTCTGTCAGAATAGGTAGTGGTTGGAATGGTGGTCGCGTGCGACAATATTGTTGTCTCTAACAGGTGTCGCAGGATTTGCACAGTGTCGCCAAGTCGGTGTGCATCTTTTCCCAATAGTAGTTCTTTGCCAGTTTATTAAGCTTCTTGTCCATGTCGAAGGATCCACCTGGACCGGTGTGCTGGCATTCCTCAAATAGTATTCTTTGCAGCTCAACGTTCGGTAGGATGGCGACCTAGTGAGTGAATCGCCGTCGCCAGAAGGGGTCATCGAACCAGAGCTTGGTCTTGTCATACCCGTTGAACTCCTCGTAGCCCTTTATGAACAGCCTCGCAAGGTACGGGTCTCATTCAACAAGCACCGTGTTGATCTCGCCCATCAAAACTGGTCGTCAACTCAGAGCATCTGCCAGATTAGTTTATTCAGGTTGGTACTCGACGTCAAAGTTGAAGTTGGAATCAAGAAATTCCATCCATCCACCTTGGCGACGGCTCAGATTTGGCTAGGTCCTGAAAATTTTTAGTATGTCATGGTCGGTGCGGATGATGCATCACCGGCATTCCAAGTAACATTGCCACGTCTTCAACGCGTGCACGAATACTAGCATTCCTTTCTCGTACACTGCGTAGTTGAGTCCTGGCCGGCATAGTCATTGCAACATGTACGCGACCGGTCGTTCTCCACCGCCGTTGTCTTGGTGGAGAATGGCTCCAATAGATCGATAGGAAGCGTCGGTGGCCACAATGTAGTCCATTGTTGGATCTGCCGATCGTTAGGCTGGCGTCGAGATAAGAGCATTTCTCTTAGCGTTGAATGCTTCTTATTTGCTATCTCCCGATTCCACTCTGTAGTTTTCCGGTTGAGATCCGAGAGAGGCCACTCGCATGTAGTCCTTAACGAATGAACAAAGGATTTGCATAAGTCAAAAAAACACTTGGACGTCCCAAACATTTGTATGCTTTGGCCAATGAGCAACCGCCTCAACCTTTTTGGGTCCATGGTGATCTGCCCGACGCCAATGATGTTGCTAAATTACTCAATCAAACGGCGACCAAAATTGCAATTTCAGATTTTTCCAAAAATAATCTCTCTTTGTACAATCTGAAGAAAATTTTCAAGATGTCCATTGTACCCAACCCAGGTGCAGATGTATACTAGAATGTCGTCAAGATATACAACAAAGTCATCAAAGCACGGGAGAAAGATGTTATTCATCACCGCCATGAATGCCGTAAGGACATTTGTGAGTCAGCATGACATGACCTTGAACTTGAAGTGCCTCTATATGGTACAAAATATTATATGCTGACATCCTTATTAGATACGCTCATCTGATGGCAGCCGATGCATACATCGATTTTGCTGAAAATTTGGGCCCCACGCAGTTGGTAAAATTTTTCATCAAATCACGGGAGGGGGTAGCGTTACTTGACGATGATGTCATTCAACGCTCCGTAGTCCACGCACATGTCTTCGGTTTTCTTTCTCACAAAAAGTACTTGTGTCGCGTAGGAAGACGCGGAGGGTCGGATGAATCCCTAACCAAGCATCTTGTAGAGCTGCTTCTTGGTTTTGGTTAGCTCATGATTGCTCATCAAAAAGGAACCTTTGATTACTGGTTTGCTGTCCAGGTCCAGGTCTATCTGATGCAGGATGTTTCACTGTGGAGGTAGCTCTTGGAGTCATTTTTCGAGAGATACCCCATTTCAAACTCCTCGATGAGTGTCGCAAAATCCTCTGGTACATCTGTAAACTTCTCAAGAGTCGAGAGGGTTGTTGTCACCTTGACAACAACAATTTCTTCTACTTCTCCTATTTCCACATGGACTAGCCACGCTTGAGCTCCAAGCTTTAGGTACCTTTTGGCCACATCCAGAGATATCAGTTGGTTGATTGTGACTAGCGCAACATCTTATGTTGCTTCCATCTACGTTGCCTCCTGGAACCACCGTTGTATGTGGGTGGCTCGACCAGAGGCGGATGTCGCTTTCTGCCATTAATGATGACATAAACCAATTTTTTGCTCGAGTCAACCTACGAATCATGCTGGTATAGATCCTTTCACTCGAGGATGATTTCGTGATCAGTCATTGGACAAGCTCTCTAGACCCTTACATCGTGCAGACCTCCCATTTGTAGTCGGAGTGCTTAAAAAATTCGACCAATCTACAGTCTTCCAACAATCTTTCTTCTAAAACCCCTGGTTGGGTGTGCAAGCATACCTTTTGAACTATGTCATTGCAGACAAAACTGTGATAACCCCATGGTTGTGCCCGTAACAGTATCGTCGGTTGGTCGTCCTCGTATCTCTTGTCAAGTTATGTGATTGTAGGAACCCTTGTCTGGGGCAGTGTGAGCCGCTCAGATGGGCAATTGGTTGACACAAAGTTTTCCAACTGGATAGGAGCCTCACCATCTAATCTTATCCTTTTCCATTTCCCGACTCCTCACTCTTTTTTTGTGACTTTCTCCTCCCCTTTTGGCTTGTTTCTCCCGCTTTCGGCAGTTGAGCAAGATGTGACCCCGCTTATTACAAATGCAGTAGAGCCTTTGATTGCGCTGATCGACGGCCTCAATCTCCATCGGATATGAGGTTTCTGTTGGCTATTACTTCCCTCTGCCATGATAAGAATTGCGGCTTTGAGGTTGACAGTCATTGGATTCCTGTATCCGAGCGTTGTATTTGACGTTGTCGATGCAATCGACTGATGTGATCATTTGTGGTAGGTCATCTCGGATGCAAAAAATGGCAAGTACTCGTCCAATATCTCATTTGAGGCCATTTTTTCGTAGAAGCACAATTAATCACAAACGAGGTCACTGCCAATGATGATTTTCAAGAATCACCGATATTACTCCGTCGCGCTCGACTACTAACAAAGATGTTGGAGTTTGTATTGTGCATAAGACTTCACATTCAACTTCTCAAAGCGAGCGAGTGTAGCGTGCATAAATTCGCTCCATGCTTCTTGTGGCATAAGAGAGTCGTGCCACATTGGATTAATGTGCTCGAGAGGTAGTATTCTTGCAATCGACATTGTGAGAGCGATCGTGAGCCATTGATCTAGCCAGTCTCCTATTGCCATTGGATGGCCTTTAGATCGGACCACCAACCCACTGGCATGCCATGTAAAATCGAGGCCGTGCGCTCAATTTTCTTCTTGTCTTTGCTCACCCCAAAACTGATGAAGTACACCTCAAATATCTTCAGCCACGTCTAGACAATCATTCCCCTGGAGTTTGCAAGATCGAATAGCTTGAAAAGTGCTGGTCAAATCTGGGGTTCACTCCAAAGTTTTACATTTCTCTCCATGAGCAGTGCTTCGCGCACCCGAGAAGTTTTAAGCTCCTTTATCACCGTGTTGAGTTGTTGGAGAACATGGGTATTGAGGCTCTTGATTCCTGACAACTTATGGCACAGGTTTTTGTTGATTTGTGCTTATCAACTGGTCCTTCCCATCCATGCCAGTTGTCATCTCGTCGGGCTGCGGCGTGGACCGAGGGTTCGCCGAGCCCAAGGGGTCCGTCACCGGCTTGGCCGTCGGGTTCGTTGGTGTCGTGCTATTTGCCCCAAAAGTTACCCCTGCAATATTTTTTGCTTAGAGAATGTTGTTGTTCACGTGCTGCTGATCCTCCATCATTAGAGTACTTGTCAGGGACTGTTGCTTAGAGTCGGTCCACTCGCTCCGTTTGCTGTTGTCATATTATGAACGGTGGAGATGCGCCAAGGACTTGTGTGAGGTTGTTGCCAGGTAATGCGTCGGTTGCCCCTCTAACACCGCTATGCTCTTATAACAAGTGTTATGCCGAGCTGTATGTGGATGGTTCATAGGGATGAGGTACAGAGCAGAAGACGATACGAGGATTTGGGATAAAAGGATACACTGTATTAAGCAGTAAGTATACTTTCATGACAAATATCGAGTGAGTTAAGCATACATATACAATGCCAAGAATGAGAGTGAGGCATGCGTCGGTTCCTTGGTGCTCGGTCCGAGCGACGCGTGCAAAGTCGTGTCGTGTTAACTGCTTTAAGGAGCTTTGCCAAGGGGTCAGAGGACTACAATAATATCGAGACACATCTTTATAAAATCCCAAAACCATTGAGATGTAAACTGAACAATATTGAAACATCAATTTAGTTCGCGCCACTTTTGTCGACCATTCTGGAAGGTGGTCAAAGTTGTCAGAAACTTTAGGTCACAAAACACCAGATGTTGGGGCAATTGGCTGAAATACCCTTGGCCAAGCGTCGTCAAAATCTCGAGGTCGACGTGCAGTGGGCCACGAGTTTAATGACCAAAATACCCACTCACGGATTTTAGGGACTCATGTACGTCAGGGACGTAACACCGGTGCCTCAAATTCCTTTGTAGATTTCCGATTATTCATGGAAATGGCGGACCATGATGGATCTCGTCCATTGTCTGTCAGAGAGGAATTTTGGTATTCATTCGTTCGACAACTGTAGATGCGGCTATTCTCCAATACCACATGTGTGATCGAGGCCTGCCACGATGACGGCCGGTCCTATGTATAAAAACTACACGCATTGGTTAATTTGAAACGGGCCAAAGTCCTTTGCGAGGTGGATACTAGAACATTAGTGTTCTATAGGCGAAACTCTAAGAAATAAATTGGTAGAAGTTAGCAGAGAGATTGCAAGTTCAAAAAGAGGTTTAGTTTTGTAGTTTTGAATAAGCAATAAGTGATCATCAATGAAAATTGTGGAAATAGTCGAGCGCAAAAAGAAAACTGCCAAGACACAAATACACGTCGACAAACTCTTGGGTGCTTGATGATGGTAAAACTCGCTTTTGTGTATGTAGGCTCATGCAAGGACAAGCATGAGCTGTGGGTGTGAGGGAATAGGGGCAGTGTTGAAGTCTAGGACACATGACCTCAAAGATAGTGAGAGAATATAGATGAGCTCCTGTACAACTTAGCCGTGGGCTCTTGTGACTAGCCCATTAGGCCATGTCAGTGGGTACTATTAGCCGTAATGTTGGCGGCACATCTTTGTCATATTGTCTTCATTCACACACTATGCATGTTAGGATTTGTGAGCAGATTCGTTGAGCCACACTAGGTTGTTTCTTGCCAAGCAAGTTGCTTGTAACGGTTTTGCTATTAAGCATGAAAAACAAGATGTTTGATTATTAGATAACTCTTCAAGAAATCTAGAGGCTCGTGTGCCTTGAATATGTAACATCTGGTGCTCTTGCAAACCTAAGAGAAATACACTCTGCCACATATTCTGTAAGATTTGGGTTGGCATGCACATGTCAAGCTCTGCATGTGTGTGATGATGTCCAGTTCTCGAGTGCTGATCTTGCCAGGTTCATTTTATACAATTGTTCTGGTACCAGCCACCCACCGTTGATTTGTTGGGGCTTGGCTCGACCCAAAGGGTGGTGGTAAAGTTCGTCTAGCACGTGACATACAGGAAATCTCACTCTTTTGTCATTTTCTCTTGTTGCTTCACCCACCTATAATGACAGATAGCTTTAGCCATGGCATCCCTTCTTGCTCTCTCGCTCTCCCCCTCACAAGGTTTTTGTAACATCTAGTATCAAAGTTCCAAGAAGACAAGCCTCCTTGGGATCGTTCAAAATTCTTGGCCGGAAGCAAGGGGAAGTCTACCTCTGCATCTAAGAAATGGTAGCAATGGATACCAACACTAATAACAAACCACAACGGCCAGCCTCAGTTGCACTAAGCTCCGTCTTCAGTAGAACCAATATCGGCTGCAATATTTTCTCTCCCCCAATTTCCCTTGAATCTATCACTTGGCAGAAGCCACCCCCTCATTTAGGCAAGGAAAGCTGCGTAGCGAACAACTATTGTAGTCAGCACTAGCGTTGGCAAGCCACAATATCTAGTAATGGTTGTGGTAGGCTCCGTCTTACTCATAACAAGTCGCGGTTTCTTTAGCTTTGGCAAACCACAATATCCTCCGCTACTCTCACTTGTGGTCTCAAGGTAGTAGGTACTTCTCCATCTAAGCAAGAGCAATCTCACAGCCATCAACTGCTGCTCTTAGCATCAGCAATTGAAATCCCCAAGAGTTAGTGAATCTTACAGTTAGCAGTTGTAGTGGTAGGTCATAGCATCTAGCGGATCCTCCAGTTAGCAAGAGAAAAATATAGTTGTAAAAGCAAACATGACTTGTACAAGGCTCCGTAGCAGGTCTGCAAGCTAGTCTAGAATATCAACTATCACCTCCTCCACTTTTTCTTCATAGCAACCACCTCTGAATAAAGACCACAATAATAAGCACAGTTCTTAGTAGCAAGCGACCCTTGTTTCCATAGTGGCAAGCCATAGAAGCGATGAGTGGCTATAGCTGGAATCAATCAAATCAAGCAAAAGTAGCCAATAGTTGGAACAGTCAATAGTAGGAGCAGCAAGCCACATCGACTATGGTCCATTGCCTCCTTCACTGTCCCTCAACTACCCTACTCAACTTGATATTCAAAATTTCAAATTTACAATTTAGGGCAACCTGATTTTCGTTGCCAGTTTTTTTTTTAAGATTTGTTTAGGTTATACCTTGAAATTCGTTGAATGAAAAATTTGCAACTTTTGATTTCGACGACGGAGTTGTTCGACTCCAGCCGGGGTCTTTCGACAGGCGACCAGAAGAGTCCGTAGGGGTCAGGATCGCTGACCGGCCACGGACTGAACATGTCAGTCTGACACATCCAGCAAGCGGCCCTTTTCACGCTGTCGTTGCAGGAAAAAAACTGACACAAATGAGCGAAAATTGTGAAGTGGAAGGCCATGCTTGCGCTGATGCAAGCATGACTTGCCGTTTTCTCCCTTCTTTAGGAGGTTTACGAAAGCCTGCCAAATTTGTTTTCAATCGATTCCGGTTTTCATCGAAAACTCAATGCCTAGTCATGGAGGGAATTAATTTGGTTATACTTTATAAAATTGGTGAAAAGCAAATCCGTTGAAACAAATAGCGTAGAACATTATATCTAATCAAATATCAAGTTCAGTAGGGTATTGTTCCTTTGCAGCAGTCACCTCCACATCAAGATAGGATTACCAGCCACAAGAGGTAAGGACTGTTGTAGTCACTAACAACAGTGGCAACCTTTAGTAGTTAGAAATTGTTAGAACTAGAAACAAGAGCAGGAAAGCCATAGCTGGAGTAATCAACCATGGATATCAAACATAACATCAGGTCGCTGTCGTAGGAGTAGCAAGTAATTGTAGTGGCCGCAAAAGTTTTTGCTATTATAGCCTAAAATTCTGGCATCCCCTTCAAGAGAAAAAAACAGAGCACAACCACAACATCGAGGCCAACATTACATGCCTAACGGGGATGTTAAAAATAGCATATAATGGTACAAGTGACATAAGGAGGAGGACGTGAAGTGTTTCTACACAGACGCTGAGAATGTCGTGCCTACCAACTGTTGACCATGCTTCGAGTCCATGAGTAGACATATGTAGGCAAAATTCCTTGCTCGTGCACCTCCTCCTACACCCCCCTATAGTAGTCGTTAGCAATGGCAACAGCCTGACTTTGTCGTCTCTCTTGTTGTCTCCAACGCCAGGAGCTTGGTAAAATATAGTCAAAGTCATCAGCCTTGTAGACGCCATTGTTGACGTAACTACAGTGGTTGTTGCCACCTTTGCCGCATGTTTCACAGGTACACTGGCCAATACTGTTGGTTGTCGAGTCAGAGAGGAATTTACTCAAGCCACTACTTCACACAACTCTCTAGCCCAAGTAGCTCTCAACATTGCCATGAAGCTTGCTGCCAAAGCTAGCATTGTTTTCACTGTTGTCTCTATTACAACTACCACCATTGTACCTCCTCTCATCTCCATCCACGCCACGACCACCTATGGTCTCGTCTTCATCGCAATAGTTACCTTCCCCTAAGAAAACACGTCTTAGCTCTCATTCTCACCACATGTTTGTAATTGCAGCCACAACTATAATTAAGATTGTTTCCTTAGTGGGTAAGAAACCTTCCTATACCTCTCTTCTTGCCACCTCCATAGCCCCTATCATTTCACTCCTCTTCATTCTATTACCACGTCCACCGCATCACGAGAGTCTATTATGATTGTCTTCCACTTCACTTCGGACCTACCTCTTTTGATGTGGTGTTTTAACCAAAGGTTGTAGCTTTTATTACATTTTATTCCTCTTTGGAAATACAATCTAACAATACTTCTAACATTTTTTCACTCACAAGGATTAAAGAAATTATGAAAGAAATTTTACTTTCTTTTTCTTTTCTCTCACCCATCAACATCATGGCTAAACACTCTACATCCATAGTTGAGCTACAAAAAGATCTGTGACTAGCCCGTTTAGCCTTATTTGATGATAAGGCCCTGGAAACAGCTTGAAGATTTGGCCAAAGCTAGTCTCGCCTCTTTTTGTGTGCATGTTTTAATGAAGTGTCTGCATGAGGTACACCACCCCTTTTGTTATGGGAGCCGCCGGTCGAGGCGGTGATTACGTCATCATGCTGATTTTAGATGTAGGTTTTGATGCTCTCAATGCATTCTGAGTGAAAAATCGTGCAAAATTGACCCAAGAACCGGGTCATTCGGTGCAGGGGCGAGAAAGATATGGCCGTACAAAGGTGGGAGGCAGACATCCAGAAACAGGAGACGTACCGGTTCGACCCCGAGTACGACGGAGCGACTTTCCCACCCACTGCAGCCAAAGCGCCCCTGGATGGACGCTTAGCCAATGAGGCAAGGTTCATTGAGGTCCATGGGCGCTCTGGGATGGTGGCTGGAGCTGCATTCGCAAGAAAGGCCGCTTCGGGCGGCCGTGACCCCCGCTGGCGGTGATGCTAGCGGCAGACACGCGTGGAGTACTCAAACAGCCATAACTTAGCCTTTTCTTCCCATATTGAAGCATTCATTGATATGTTGGAAAGCTCGTGGCATCTAATACATGATGCATGTGTTATTTGCATGAATGTACCTCAGTGTATGGCTTCGGAGCGCTGAGTAGCTTTCGGCTGACTCATTGGGGTTGGTACATAAGGAAGCTTAGAGGTTGTTCTAGGCATGCCAATCTTACCAGAAACTCTGTACACGGCCTTGTACTTATCAATCAATTCTAAAGGATTCATTCCTTGCCCAACTATGCTTGTGTTCTAAGTATTGCCTCACACATGTCCATTGGATCCTACAAGTCTTCTGCAGCGCACCTTGGTGCAAACACCACATGGAGTGTCGCATTGTGGGAACCTCGGTCAGTAGTAGCGGTCTTGCTGCTAGGAGAGGATTGTGCGACATCTCAAGGGTTGGCTGGAGACACCAAGGGGGCGATGTTCAAGAGGTTTATCCCAAGGGCTCGGTGCGTGATCGTCACGCCGGGTGCCCCTCGGTTCACATTTGGTATCAGAGCCACGTGGGCACTCCCTTCGGCTTTGTGAGGATCCAAGGGAGGCAGCAGATCTGCCACAACTGCGTTGGCCCATAATGTTTTCGTCACAACCGGAAACATGGCAGCCACGACATATGACCAGGCATATCTCATGGAGGAGACCCGGCGTGCTCTTGATGAGTTGCGCCAAGAGAACCAACTACTTCGCATGGAGGTTGAAGCGAGGTACGTTGGCCAAGGGTGCAGTGCGTTGGGGAGTGTTGCATTGGCATCCGCACCTGCCTTTTATCGGCCCAAGCCAAAGGAGCCGGAATTCTACACTGGCAAGGGCAGTGCGCGTGAGTGGATCTTCACGGTGAACTTGTATTCACGGCGTTGGGCGTTCCCGTGGGAGAAGATGCCACAAGACTGGAGTATGCACCTACGCTACTCCGGGGAATGGCGCTGCAGTGGTGGTCGGTATTGTGCGAGTGGAACGCCACTGGGTTGCCGGATGGGCTGGGGGCCGGACAACGGCTTCAGTCATTGCTAAGTCTACCATTGGGGCGGGAAGTGCAATTTGGTGTGCGGGCGTTGACAGAGAAGCCACAGTAGTGGGAGTAGTTCGAGACGATGCTCCAGACGCATTTCGACCTCCTCAACGACAGACGGGTCACACGTGACAAGTTCAAGCACGTCAAGCAGGGCGGATCCGTCTAGGGCTACACTACAAGCTTCATGGCCTTCGCAACACAGATCGGCGACCTTTCGGATGTGGAGGCGTACGACCGCTATCATGACGGCCTGAAGTCGCACGTCCAACGTGAACTCGCGGTGCTCGGGTTGTAGACCTTTGCGGAGTTGGTCTCAGTGTCGAAGCGCATCGACGCGGTAAGCTAAAATGCGCGCCAGACGAGCTATGAAACACAACCATGGGTGGAGCAGCTGGGTCAGCCTGTGCCCATGGAGGTGGATGCAATCCAAGCCGGTCAGTGGGGCGCGGGTGACAGCAAGGACCAAAAAGCAAGTACTAGGATTATGGTGAGAAGGGTCATCGCAAGCGGGACTGCCCCAAGCGCAAGGGACAGTAGTGAGGAAGGGACAACCTATTACTGCAAGTCTTTTTTCCGCAAGGGACAGCACCAGCTCTGGAAGGCTTTTGCCACTTAAGGAGTTGCCTCAAGTGTTGTTGCGGAATGATGGTGAGACTCGGCAGTTTCCAAGGATCATCCTGGAGCTGGTTCTAGAGATTCTGGAGGGGAGTTTCAAGGGTCAGAGGAAGCTACATGGTCTGCAGAACGGCGGCATGGACCATAGCTTCTTCAACAACAGATTGGCGATGAGGTTGGAGCTCGCATGGCAGCCGGGGATGTCGTCCAAGGCGCAACATGTGTCTGGAGTGGTGGAGTGTGGTAGGCCTCTCGTCAAGCACAAGGTCCATATGGGTGAGTTGGTGTGTGACATGGAGTTCCATACTTGTCCTATGGATGATTACGATTGCTTGATTGGCCGGGATTGGTTGCATGCCTGGAATCCGGAGGTGGATTGGAGGTGCAACCGGGAACTCGTGAAAGTGGACCGAAAAACTCTCACTTTGCCATTGTGGCGAGGTGAGGAGAAGAAGTCGGAAGTGGCGGAAGTGGGGAAGTAGCTGCGCGTCATCAACTTGAAGCAACTGAAGCGGTGCCAGCGTAAGGGTGGCTAGATTTACTTGGCATGGGTGCGTCCACAACAAGCAGCAGAGTAGCAGATTGCAGCGGTTGAAGTAGCGGAGGGGCAGCCGATGGAAGGCACGGAAGCTCCAGAGTTGTCTCCCGGTGTTGGGGAGGTGCTCAAGGAGTTCGTGGATGTTTTTTTCGGAGGAGTTGTTGAAGGGGCCACCACCGCAGTGTGACATCGACCACAAGATCGAGGTGGTGCCAGGTTCTTCACCAATGGTACGGTCTTACAACCGCATGAGCAACGCGGAACTTGTAGAGCTCAAGAAGCACTTTGGAGAGTTGGTGGACCAAGGCTTTATTCGGCTGTCGGTGTCTCCATACACGGTGCCGGTGTTGTTCGTCAAGAAGAAATCAAGAGAGCTGTGGACATGCGTGGACAATCGGGCGCTCAACAACATCACGTTGAAGAATCACTGCCCGTTGTCACGGGCCGAGGAGTTGTTCGACCAGCTTCGAGGTGTGCGTGTCTTTAACAAACTAGACCTGATGTCGGGGTACCACCAAATCCGCATCGTGGAGGAGGATGTGGAAAAAACCGCATTCCGGACACGCTATGGACATTTTGAGTATCTCGTGATGCCTTTTGGGCTAACGAATGTTCCAGCTACGTTCATGGCGCTGATGAACCGAGGATTCCACCCGTACTTGGACCAGTTTGTGGTCATTTTCCTTGACGACATCCTTGTATACTCGTGGATGATGGAGGAGCACCAGGAACACATGTGGATGGTGATGGAACTGCTGAGAAAGGAGCGGCTGTTTGCCAAGCTCAGCAAGTGCGATTTTGCCAAGCAAGAGGTGGAGTTCCTCGGGCACATCGTCTGCGGGAAGGGGATCCACATGGACCCAAAAAAGGTGGAAGCAACGAAGGAGTGGCCAGAGCCGGTGTGCGTGCGTGACATCCAGGTTTTTTCTGGGTTTTAGAAACTACTACCGGAGGTTTATCCGGGGGCATGCAGCCCTGGGAGCATCCTTGACAGACTTGCTTAAGAAGGGACACAGATGGGAGTGGCGTATGAAGGAAGGACAAGCCTTTGGTGCAATGAAGGCTGCCACGTGTCAAGCCCCGGTGTTGGTGCATCCGGACGCGAGCAAGGAGTACGTGTTGGCGACGGAGGCAAGCAACTATGCGATTGGCAAGGTGCTGATGCATGACCAAGGGAAGGGGTTGCAGCCCATTGCATGCTAATCCAAGGATCTGAAAGGGGCTAAGCTCAACTACCAGATCCATGAGAAGGAGATGCTCTCGGTGGTCCAGGCCTTCAGGCAGTGGAGGTGCTACCTTGAGGCGCGGCGGTGTGTGGTGCATACGGACCACTATGTGCTCAAGTACCTCAAGTCACAGCTAAACCTAAGTCGTCGCCAAGCACGGTGGATGGAGCTGCTGGAGGGCGGCTTTGACAACGAGATTTAGTAAAAACCAGGGAGGATAAACCTAGTGGACCTGCTTTCGCGTAGCCCGGACTTGGGCGTGCATGCGATCACGGTGCTGGCAGGATCTTCAATCATCCGCAGCCTGTTTACACACGGATATATGGAGGACGAGGACTTTGCTGGGAATACGGTGAGACAGCCAGTATTGGCGGCATGAGAAGGGGAACCAAATTGCGGTGCTGCGGAGTGCGTCGTTGCGACAAGCACTGTTAGAAGAGGCGTACGACTCGCATTAATGTTGTCATTTTGGCCACGACAAGATCTTCAAGATGCTTGCGCGCCAATATTGGTGGACAATGATGGGAGCAGACTGCAAGGAATACGTGAGCAGTTGTAACACGTGCCAAAGGATCAAGTCACAAAGGGTACGAGTGCCAGGACAGCTACAGCCGCTACCAGTGCCGGAGCGCCCGTGGATGGACATCTCACTAGACTTTGTGGGGGGTCTTCCACAAGGTGCAACGGGCAAGACCATGGTGTTGGTGGTGGTGGAACGTTTCACCAAGATTTTGGACTTCATTCCATGTGCGGAGAAGGTCATGACAACAGAGACGGCGCAACTCCTCTTACAACACGTCATCAAACTTCACGGGGTGCCGAAGTGCATGGTCTCGGACCGTGACCTGCGGTTCACCTCCCGGTTTTAGGAGGAACTCTTCAAGAAGTTGGACACTCATGTGGCTCTTTCATCAGCCTACCATCCCCAAACGGATGGCCAAATTGAGCGCACCAATCAGACCATGGAGCAACTGTTGCAGGGGATCTTGGAGCCGGTTGGTGAAGGATGGGAATGCAAGCTCCCGGTGGCTGAGGTTGCCAAATCAGTAGTGCATGCCTCTACGGGACGGTCTCCCTTTGAAGTAGTGTACATGGTGCAGCCTGCATGTCCTTCAGACATGACAACGGGATTGGACCTACCTATTGTGCAGCAGTTTACAAGTGACTTCACGGAGGTGTGGCGCGGTGTACGAGATGCGCTTCACAAGGTACAACAGCAGATGAAGTGGCAGGCGGACAAGCACCAGATAGCCGAGGAGTTCATAGTGGGAAAAAAGGTTTTACTGAGCTCGCGGAACCTGCAGTTGGCGGATGTGGACAGCGACAAGATCAAGCCTCGGTGGGTGGGCCCTTTTTCGGTCAAGGAGAAGTGGTCCGTGGTGAGCTACGAGTTGGAGCTGCCAGACCACTACCAGATCCATCCCGTGTTCCACACTTCTCTTTTGAAGGCATACAAGGAGCCGGATGCGCAGATCGCGACGCGGGGGTAGGCTCCCCCTCCGCCGGTCTTGGTGGCGGGTGAAGAGTAGTACGTGGTGGAGAAGATTCTCGGGCACCGTCGGCGCGGTAACGGGTGGCAGTACCTAGTGCAATGGCTCGGCTATGGGCCTAGGCACAATCGCTAGATCCTCGAAGCTGATTTCCAAAGAGGCGGTGCTGTCAACACGGTCCTTTGAGCGTACCAGGAACGCACCGGGACAGCGCGTCCTCGGAGGGGGGGTGATGTTATGGGAGCCGCCGGTCGAAGCGGTGATTACGTTATCATGCTGATGTTATATGCATGTTTTGATGCTCTTACTGTATTCTACATGAAAAGGCGTGCAAAATCGACCCAAGAACCGGGTCATTTGGTGCTGGGACGAGAAAGATACGACCGTGCAAAGGTGGGAGGCGCACTGGAGACGTACCGGTTCGACCCCGAGCACAACGGAGCGACTTTCTCCCCCACTGCAACCAAAGCGCCCCTGGATGGACGCTTAGCCAATGAGGCAAGGTTCATCAGGGTCCATAGGCACTTTGGGATGGCGGCTGGAGCTGCATTCGCAACGAAGGGCGCTCCGGACGGCCGTGACCCCTGCTGGCGGTACTGCCAGTGGCAGTCACGCGTGGAGTACTCAAACGGCCATGACTTAGCCGTTTTGTTCACGGATTGAAGCGTTCTTTAGTGTGTTTGAAAGCTCGTGGCAGGTACTACGTGATGCATGTGATATTTACATGAATGTGCCTCGGTATAACACTTCGGAGTGCCAAGGAGATTTTGGCTCACTCATTGGGGCTGGTATACCTGGAAGCCTAGGGATTGTTCTAGGCATGCCAATCTTACCCTGAGACTCTGTACATTGCCTTGTACTGATCTTTTAAGTCTAAAGGATTCATTCATTTTCCAACTCTTCTTGTGTTCTAAGCATTGCCTCGCACACGTCCATATGATCGTGTAGGTCTTTCGTAGCGTACCTTGATGCAAACGCCGCCGGGAGTGTCGCACGGCAGGAACCTCGGTCACTAGCAGCGGTCTTCCTGCTAGGAGAGGGTCATGCAACATCTCAAGGGTTGGCCGGAGAAACCAAGGGGCGAGGTTTGAGAGGTTTATCCCAAGGGCTCGGCGCGTGACCGTCACGCCGGGCACCCCTCGGTTCAGACCGTTGTAGTTGCTCCTACCACTGTTGTTGCCTCTCTGATATCTTCTCCTAGAAACATTCCTGTCACACCAACTGGAAGTGACTCCATATTTGCCTCTTCTTCTACCTATGTTTTGGATGCCACTAAGTTTGCCACTTCAAAAATCACTATCTGCTTAGTACTGCCATTGCTCAGTTAGAGGGAATTGGACACACAACCATTGCAACTTACATACATGTTTTTCTACTCTTTTTCAAATTTTACTTTAACTTCTAGGTAAAAGGTCAACTACTCTGGCAGCATTCTCCTCCCACGATATCCTATCACTTCCTTCCTCTTTATGTTACATTCATTGTCATCAGTAATCTAGTTCTTCCCATATGCTTGCCACACGTCCTCTAAGATCGTTTTCCTTAACAAACTTGTTCTACCCATGCCGACCAGAAGAGGTCCACTATCCGCATCTGCGTTATCCATCATGGAATCCAAATCATGTATCCCATGTTAAACAAACATGGGTAGGTTATGGAAAAAAAAAACAAGACAAAATGATGGCACTTTGCATGTCGTCATTGTAAAGTGGTAGTCCACGCAAAAAATGGAAACGTGCTTTTGAGATGTTGCATGCACGTTCGATGCATGATCTAATAGAAGCATGCCGTCCGTTGAATAATTCCTCCTTGTTTTGAGGACGTTATTGACGGGGTCCAAATTCTTGCAAGTGATATCTCACGTCCCAATATGGGTTCATAAGACCATGTGAATCTGGAAATATTACATATGCGAGCATGTACGTATGTGTTGGAAGCCGAAGCCATGTCGACCAGCACACGGGAACATATGTGCATCGTGTGCATTGCCTGTCCAGACAAATATCACAAAGGTGAAACAAAGATGATGATTGCATGCAGCCAAGATGTTTTGTATAACCCGGTGATGCTTATTGATGAATGGAGAGCTTCTACTCTTTTTAACAGTCACGGGCACGTGGGTGCCATCAATGGCACCCTCACAATTCTAGAACCAGGGTAAGTTGTCTTGTCGCCCCATCCAATGTTGCGGAGGGGTCGCAGCTGATATAGGTAACTTCATAACGTTTGGAGCCATGTCGAAGAGAGAATTGACGAATTGACATATGGCTATCCACACCGTGGGTGTGCCACACTAGAACCGCTCCATGATTTGGCGTACGGTCAGTCCGAAGCAGATACACTGTCGATACATGAACAATTTTTCTTCCATGATGATATGTGTGTCATGGATAGAGGATCTGTCACGTAGGAAGCTAGTGATGTGCAACCATGTAGGGTGCAAAATACGCGCCATGTTGTACTGGTACATAGATTTTCCCTCGTTGATCTCAGACCGCCATGCCACGCCTATGAAGGAGCCATTCACGATTGGACGTTGTCGCAACCACATGATGATGCGTTCCACAATGTCAAGCAGAAGCTCTCTCAGTAGCACCAATAGTTGCGCATGAAGCTCGATGGACATCCTAATGAGGGCATGCCATGCAGTTGCATGCAACCGGCGGGAGTCCATGGCGTTTTCCTGGTGTGAGGGGGTGATTGAGAATGAGTGAAAATTCGCGACCAAGTACACTCTGATAATTGGATATCAAGGTACTTATACCGTTATGATGCGGTTACACAATCCGGAGGAGATCTCAACGATCGTGTCTTTGAACCAACGGATCCCAGGCTCAAATCCGGAAAAAAGGAACGCTAAGCATTAATTTTTCATCAATAACGCGAACAGGCGGGACATCCAAAAACCACCCTAAAGGAACATTGTTGATGTTTCGTATTTTACATCTAGAATTCAATAATATTCAAAGTAGAATCGAAGTCTTCAACTTAAACATTCTGACTACCTATGTGGAGAACACTCTACGATGGATTACATCATGGCTACCAACACGACCGATCGAGCCATCGAAGTTGTTCTCCTCTAATACACGGGAGGTGGAGAACAATTGGTCACGTGGATGTTGAAAATAGTACGTGGACCGGAACTCAACTACGCGGTGCAAACAAAACAATGCTCGCAGTCGTGCATGCATTTAAAATGTGGCGGTGTTACTTGGAATTTCGATTATGCATCGTCCGCACCGGCCATCTTGCCCTGAAACATATCAAGACTTAGCCAAATCTGAGCCGTCAACAAACTGGATGGATAGAGTTCCTTGATTCCAACTTCGATTACGACATCGAGTACCGACCTGGAAAAACTAATCCAGTAGATGCTCTAAATTGACGAACAAATTTGATGGCCAAGATCAGCACATTTCTCGTCGAACGAGACCCGTACCTCGCGAGGCTCTTCGCAGAGGGATACGAGGAGTTT
This sequence comes from Penium margaritaceum, assembly GCA_023375785.1. Classification (NCBI taxonomy): domain Eukaryota; kingdom Viridiplantae; phylum Streptophyta; class Zygnematophyceae; order Desmidiales; family Peniaceae; genus Penium; species Penium margaritaceum. Next base: position 183,540 of record SZWC01000777.1, on the reverse strand, counting down.
GGCGTCCCTTCCTGGCGACGATGATTCACTAACCAGATCGTCGTTCCACCAAACGAAGAACTACAGAGGATGCTATTGAAGGAATTTCAAAGCACCAGACTAGGTGGGCACTTCGGCAAGGCCAAGACGCATAAGAAGCTTGCAAATTATTACAAGTGGGACAAGATACAGGCTGATGTATTACCCTTCTACAAATTGTGCGATACCTGACAAAGACAAGCATCTTGTTGCACGAGGCCACCCGGTCCACTACAACCATTACCTGTTTGGAAGGATCTGTGGGTCAATATTAACATGGATTTTGTGACGGGGTTGTCTGCCACTCCTAAGGGTTACAATGTCATCCTCGTTGTGGTGGACAGGTTTTCTAAAACGTCGCACGTCATCCCGAAGACCACCACGGTCACCACAAAAGGAACAACGTGGTCGTTTCTAAATCGGATACCCTACTACCGGCTAAATTCGAAAAACAATTCCCTAGGCTTGACCCTGTTGCATGATTAGGTCACCCCCTTGTAGCCAATGTGTAGAAATTCCTTCCAAAATGAGTTATGAATATAAGCGGACTCCATTCATGCTCGCACGAAGCTCTCAAAGAGAGAGAGAGACCAAAAAAACATATAAGCGGACTCCATTCATACTCGAATGACTTGATTTCTGTCGTTAGTATGCACGTTTTGCCTAGACTCGTTAACATTCTTGAATTCAAGAGACCCATAATTCCCTGAGGTCTTTCTAGCCAGTGAGCAAAAATTCAGCGCCAGATGTTTGAAATTAACAAAAAAAATCCTTCACAAATAACCAGTCGAATTTAGGCAGCGGTACAGTAGTATGGCTGCATGGCATGCCACGTACCATCAACAACAAAGACGGTCCCGTCACTAGCCGTTTTGGCACAAATTGATGATGCGTTATGGCAATCGAATCCAGCTATGAATGGTGTTCCATCCTCAACCGACGGGCAAACAAACTAAACCAATCAGTAGCTCGAACAATTGCTCCGCACATTATGCGATCCATATGACATCGATTGGGCAGCCAAACTACCGATTGCCAAACTCGCATACAACTCCACCACTTCCATCGCAACGGGTAAATTCCGTTCGAAGTGATGTATGGTCAACTTCCCATAGCACCGGGCAATATCCGCGCGGTCGATATCCACCACAGGGACTTCTCAAGCATTTGGGAGGAAACACAACATACCTTCGCGCAGACATAAGCAACTATGAAACCAGCGGCCAACCAGTATGGCAACGATGACGTGTTCAGTGCAAGCGATCGTGTTTTCTTGAGCTCGGAAAACATCAAACTCCAAAGGTAGGACTATTTGAATGTCAAACTTTGGTAGGTGGAACCATTTGAGATTGAGGAAATGCAAACCCTTAGTGTCACTCGACTTTGCCTACTGGCCAACGATGTGATTCACCCTATTTTCTACATTAACAAGCTCAAGCAGTACTAGAACCCGAGCATAAAATCCCCTTGTAGAAACTTTGCACCTCCACCTCTTGTACAAGTGGACGGGGATAAGGAGTATGTGATTGAAGATAACATCAGAAATGGACGTCGTGGAAAAACGACCGAGTATCTGGTCAAGTGGTATGGCTACGATGCGGTGTATAACAACTGGGAGCCTTACGACAACCTCCAAGACGTCGATCGACGGCTATTACCATCGTCATCCGCCTACGTATGTGAACGCATCGGGACATTATGACTAAAAGGTGGGAAGTGCTATGTCTGTGACGTACACGAGTCCCTAAACTCCGCAAGTGGGTATTTCTGTCATAACATTCATGGCCCACTACCGAACCTTTACGCCGATTGGCTGAGGGCATTTTGGCCACCTACCTCGACCTTCATTGTTCTGTTGAAGAAGGTTCTGACTACTTTGAGCACCTTTCAGAAATGTCGACATAAGTGTCGCAAACCATATCAATGTTTCGATATATTTTGTTTGACTTCTCGACAGCGCTGGACTTTCATAAAAGCGTGCCTCGATATTCTCAAAGTCCCCAGACTTCTCAGTCGAGCTTCTTGAAGGAGCCAATCACAATGGAACCTTGCACTTGGTGCAAGGCTCGAGCGCCGAGGACCAAACATATGCCTCATTCTCAATCTCGGCATTGTATGTATGTGCTGGATTCACTGGACACTTGTCATTGAAATACACTTGCTCCTTAATAAAATTCATCCATTTGCCCCGAATCCTCGAATTGTCCTTTTCCCTATGCCTCATCCTTCTGAACCATTTGCGTTGCGCTCGACATACCCCCCTGATTTTTAAATTCGATGATTAGGATTTTCCAAAATATGTGATCGTTAATTTCGATGTGAATTTTGTTGTTGAAATTAATTTAGTGATCCTAATTGGTTGAATGCGTGGAAAATGGGACTTTAATTTCGACTAAGTAGGCTATTCAATATTTTGATGGTCCTTAAATTCGACTACTTGCGTCGAGCGAGTGGCCGTCGTGCGCATCCTTCGTGCATGTTTGAACCTTTTGACACTCGAATCTCGAAGTTCCAACTGTGAAACTTGCAATCCACACGTGTCTAATAGTTTGCCTCATAGCTTGTCAGACAGGCTGTCAGATAATCTGTCGGCATGTCATGCTTTGCACGACGGCTTTGTCGATCTTCTTTCTGTTTTTGGTCCATTAATCTGATGCGACACCCGATTCCGTCACGCGAAAGAGACCATCGCTCACACTACCAAGGTCACACAACACAACACAACACGTCAAAACAATGGAGACTAGCAAACCCAGAAAATGAAAATATGGGAATAATGCAAACTGGAAATTTAAATTCGATGAAATTATGATTGGATTATTTTTATGGTCCTTGAAATTCGGGGAACGAAAAATCGTATCCTATTTCGACAACTCCAAAAACAATTGAAATCGAAATTAAAAATCAGAGGGGTAACACACATTGCTTGCATGGAGCATCGCCTTAAGTATTAGCCATTCTCGGTTCTCCATGAGAGAGATGCTTGGAACGTTGTCTGCCTTATCCTGGAAAGTTGGCACATTGAGTTTCTGCAAACGTGGGGCCATATATCACACTTATCTTTCTCACACAACGGCTTCTTGGGCCTGTTATGGACATCACATAAATTATGATAAACTTTCAACGTGTTATGGCCTTAATGCGTCTTCCTCTTGAGCATTCTCCCTCCAAAGTAGTATCGTTAAAAGGTCTTAGTAGAATCGGATCGATCCATAGATTGAAGGGTATTTTTGCCTTATATCCACTATAACCGCAACTAATGTACAACATAAAATAACTTCTAACGTCCAAGAAAGGCAAGAAGTACATAGCAGGGCCACTATTGAAAAATATATCTTTGGATGTCGAACACGAAAAAGTGAGTGAAGAGAACTTTTTATACCTGGCATACCCACTACTATACCCCGTCGAAGTATGGCGATAGGATCGATAGAAGACCTCCTTCCGGACGACGGTTGAAAGTCTCTCTAGACCTATCCAATACCGAGGTACGGTATGGCTGGTGTTTTGTTTCGTACAAAAGCTGGTGGAAAAGGTTGCCTTTTCCAAATGTATACATTCTTTGAATTTGTATGTCTCTTTATTCAATTTTCTAGCTTCCCCATCGCTCTTTCCTTATCTCCCTGAAATTCTCTCTTTTTCTCTGAAGATCCTTACCTATATGCGGACATGCACCATCGATGGCCGGTATCGATAGATTTTGGCATAAGGGAGGGATCCAGTTCGCTTTCCAAAATCGCGGCTTTGATTTCGATATCGGTGTCGACACATAAACACCCCTCAACATCCGTTGTGAGCGGCGATCCATTGAACTTCATGCGTTCAGCACTTGCCACCTGTCGCCTCTATCCCTCCCCCCCTTGTGACGGTTGTTCGCATTTAAAAGGATGCGCGTGGCCGGTCACACGATGCATCGCACGCCTGTACGCCCGAAGCGAGGCCTGTTTTTGGGTTACATAGTAACCCTATTACATTCCGATCGGAGACTGGTGGATGCAAGAAAGAATCGTGATTGGTGGATCGGTCATTCTTCTGACGTATCCACCACTTAGGGTGCAAGAATTTGTAGGACTGTATGCCCCCCACATCCGCGGACGCATAACCCGGGTCGGCCCATGAGAAAGAAACCACGGACATCGACCTAGACGTCCGGACAGACCCCAGATAGTACGGAATGACCAGTCTGTCGCCAGGACAAAAGGGTAAGGACTGTACGTTGAGTTGGGTCCAACCCCTCCATTCCATTGGCGAACAAAATTTAATGTTGTTTTTTCCCCCTATGTCACTCCTCCTTAGCCTCGCCTGTCATGTTTCACGGAAGTGGTCGTCATGGTAAACTCTTGAGACTCGTGAACCACCAAAAAAACAGGGTCTAAATGCAATTGAAATAAAATAAATTCAACCACCATCATAGAAGAGGGTAAATACATTAAATTCTGCCTGTAATTACATCATCCTATTTTTCATGACATAAGGAAACATTCAAAATTCATCCAAATTTGTCAAAGATCACTTTTTCGTGAAGTTCATAATAGATGCATGAAACTAGCATGTTCACAAGACAGTAAGAAATGGATCTCATTTAAATAAATTCATCATCAGACAAAACCATATTCATAAACAAATCAAGAAGAAATGCCTTCTCAGGTTCCTCTTTGATATGTTGGTGAATTGTTATACATAATAATGTATCGTCAAGCACATTCGTTCAATTTTCGGTTGTGTTTTTTACCTTCTATATCCGCACAAGCTGGAATGAACCCAACATAGCTTGAAGAAATTTAGGAAGAGTTTGCCGAAACCATACACAATGTTTAAGGGCACACATGGGCGAAAAAAGCAAATAGTTTGAACGAATGCGGCTGACAGTTTGACAGTCCATTTACAAACAGTTTTGGCTTCCGCGGACGAGGTAAAGTCTCGTGGCAAACCTTCCATTATGTGGCCCAGATTGCGGGCAATTATTTAGCCTCTTAAGATATACTAATATTAATAATTTTGCTCGGTTACTATGTTACCCTATGCGCGCTCTGGGTGCAACACCTGCCTCTTGTTTTGCTCCTTTCAAGTCATTTGCACACAACGGTGCAAAGGTTACATGATGGTTAGACCTACTCGTGGTCGTTCGATCGTTGGATCGAATATGGGAAGACAAAGAATATTTTCAAAGAGACAGTAAATTGTATGATTTTTGTAATCGTTTTGCCTATGTAACTTTGGCCATGTTAGAAGTTTGCAAAGAGACATTTGTGCGTATATTTTGTGGAAAAACAATTGTCAAAGTCGTTCCATGTACAGATCCGAAGGCTGCCAGTTCCATGGCAGCCCGTGCAAACATGGTTGCTAGGAGGGAGGCGAAGCGAGAGAGGCCTGGCAGAAGCCCTCGCTCGCAAAAATAACAGATTGAATTGGCCACGGGTAGTGACCAACTGCGGACGACCTTACAAATTGGGGATAAAAAACAAAAGAAGGCAAAGCTTCTTCCGACGTGCAACGATCTGTCGCCAAAACGCGAACCAGCTGCGCCCCCTGACTCGTGTCAGGATGAACCGCCGTTTTGAATGGGCTTACGGGTCCAGGACCGGTAGGCCCAGTCGAAGGACTGCTTTTCTCATTCGTTAGATGAACTAGCACGTCACGTGACCGTGGACGACCATTATCGCATGGTTTTAACGGCTACGAAAGACCGACAACCACATGTCCGAGGACGAAAAAAATTCTGAGGTGGACATAAATGACATCCCCAGCAGTTTTTACACCTAAAAAGCGACCTCTTGGCAAAAAATAAGAAACGTCTGATATATGATCACATAAAGGAATGATGAACAAGTACTAAAATAAAATATTGCTCGAAATCGATTAAAATAAAAATAAAAACCATTACGTACCCACTGTTCTATAATCATTTGTATGAGACCAGTGTAGCGTGTATTTTTTATCGAAATTGGGCGCGGCACGCATGATCCGAGGTGCTCTGGGGAAAGTGGGTTCGTGGAGTATTTTTCACGTAAAGTGATTGGGCCAAATAGCCCTTTTACCCAATCCGCGAGGGGGTCAGGAACACCCTACCTAGCGAAAAAAAAATTATTGATGCCTTGTCCAACAACTTAAAAAATAGGACTCCCCTTCCCACTCGCTTCACCATGCTCGATCAGCGGCATGCGCCGCTGATCGAGTGAAGCGAGGTGGGGCATGTCCACCCCCCTCACGATTCTCGTTCTCACGCGAGAATCGTGATCGAGCGAAAACGTTAGTTTTTGAGATTTAGCGGAAACTCTCCTTTTCCCCCCCTCACACGCAAACCCTTCCAATTTTAGCATGCAAACTGTAATCAAACCATACCCAGAATTAATTTAGGGGTTTAGGTTTTTACTTTTGTGCGGGCACCTGTTGGGCCCCGTGGTAGCGGGGCCCAGAAGGTTCCCTTTCAACGCACGGGGAGTCTCGGACTCCCCATGCGAACCATACGCAAACTCCCACCATGAAAACTCACAAACCTCTCAAATGAGGGATTTGTGAATGTTCAGAGACATTGATGACGTCAGCATGTCGGTGTTGCATCGCATGCAACGTCGGCATGATGTGATTTCTCGCTGTTTGTGGGTAAAACGTTAATATTCTCAGGTCACTGGGTAGGGGAGTCTTATTCTTCCGAACGCCGGGTAGATTAGTTTTATTCTTCTGAACATCGGGCAGGGAAGTCACACAATTGTGGGTAATCCCTACATGTACCCAAAGTGATTTGTTTGATTTGTGCGAAAAATGGTGAGGAGAAAATTCGTTGGCCCAAACAGTGGGTATAACGGAATTAGGCCGCAGATTGAAACCGCTGCCTTCAACTTTAGAGGACAGGAGTGAACGTCAAGGACAGTGGAGGCTGGAGAGCGTGGAGGAGCACCATCTCGAGGATCGCGGACGCAAATGTGAGCAGAGCGGAGCCTCTGGCGAGTGCCATTCGCGCTTCGCCACGTTGCGTCCACCGAAGCGCACGCATGAGGAGGTCAAACGCAGCAAGAGTCGTCGAGGGTCGCATTCACGACCGCCAGTGTCTCGGGAACCGTCGCCGAAAACGACCTTCGCGGATGCGTTGGTCGCTTATGTAGCAGCTTCGTTGCACAGGGGCAAGGGGCGAGAGGATACCAAGTACCGCAAGCGACACAGGCAGAGGCAGCACGAGAAGGTGATGCGACGGCGGGCTCGCCCCGCGACGTGCGACGTACTAGGGCTTTCACCAGTTGCAACCTCGTAGCAGCGGCTGCGGCGGGCGGGGCAGCGGCAGGAGCTGTAGCAGCAGCAGCAGGAGCAGCAGCAGCTTCGACGGCGGTGGTGACAGCTACGGCGGCGGCAACAGCAGCAGAAGCAGCTGCAGGCGCAGCAGCTGGAGCCGTAGTCGCGTGGGAGACAGCGGAAGTCTCTCCCTGCAAGCGTGAGAGAGGGCCCCACATGGGCCTCTTCCGTCCCTTCCTGTCCTTCTGCGCTGGGACCGTGTTCGGGGTGCACCTCTCCCAGACGTACGACCTGCCGCCTCTACACCAAGTGGTGGACGCAGCTGTGCGCGCGGCCAAGCAGGTGGAGGAGGCGTACCGCAAGTCGTCGTCCTCCGACCGTGGCTCTCCGTCATCCGGCGACGCTGGCGGCAGGAAGGACAGCTAGCAGTGCAGCAGCAGCAGCAGCAGCAGGAGCAGCAACAGTAGCAGCAACAGTAGCAACAGTGGCAGCAACAACAGTAGCAGCAACAGACAGTCTTGCTCTCGCCGCGGCGCAGCGTGGTCGATTTTTTCGCGAGCACACAACTTCCATGGGTGTGCAACGGACGGAATGACGAATGGCTGGCTGGCTGCTGCCGTGCAGGCTCATATCCCACTCGCACCTCGCACTCGAATCAGGCGCTCTAACTTCTCTGAGTGGGGATCTGAAGCTGGCGCTGCAGTTCGCCGCGTGCGGCTCCCGATTGGCGATGAACCCTAGCGCACTCTCTGTGACTGATGGGATTGGTAGGGCACGTCCACCGGCTATGCTTGTCGCTGCTGCCTCCCCCGCCGCCGCTGCCGCTGTTGCTGCCTGCGGAACATGGAGGTCATCGCCAGCTGGAGCAGGGGCAGCTGCGAAGATAGCAGCAGCAGCGCAAGGGCCAGCGTCAGCAGAATCAGCAGCAGCGGCGGCGAGAGCAGCAGCAGCTGCAGCGTCACCGTTGACTGCAGGATCAGGAAAGTTATCTTTTGCGACAAGGCCAGCCTCGCGAGTGCCTCATAGCCTGAGCATGACGAGCCCTCGCTTGTCCCCTGGGACATCGCGGTCGGGGCCGGGGCGAGGCTTAGGGTTTGGATTAGGCTCGGGCTCACGGTCAAGGTCAGGGTCAGGGTCCTGCTCAAGTCCACCGCGCTCGGAAGAGTCCCGCTCTCTCCACCACACTTGCCCCTCCTTTCCCGCATCGGCGTCGGCGTCGGTGCCGGCGTTGGCGTCGGCATCTCGATCAGCCGTGCGCCGTGCAGCAGCAACCCGTGGCACGACACATGACGCCGCCTGCGCCAAGCCCTTCTCCTCCGACTTCTTTTCCTCGACCCCTGCACCGTGCACCAGGCAGCCCGTCCAGCCGCCGCTACCGTTCTCACGGATGGCGGCGGCCTCACCCCTGGCGTTCTTAGCGCCCCTGCCCCGCTCTCGAGATGCATCGTCAGTGGCAGCAGCAGCACCAGCAGCAGCAGCTGTGGCGGCGGCGGCGGCGGCGGCAGCATCAACCGCAGGGGAGGCGTCGTCATCGTCGTCGCTCTTCTCCCGCGAGGAGAAGAAGGAGCTGCTGAGAGGGGTGACCATAGAGCATGCCGCCGTTGCCGCGCGTGCGTTGGACCAGGTGTGTATGGTCAACCCTCCGCATCGTGGTGAATGGTGCCGTTGGACGGCCGTGGAGCGGGACGGAGTGGGGCGGGGCGGGCCAGGGCAGTGCGGGGTGAGGTGGGCTGGGGTGGGGTGGAGTTGGCATCAAAGGGGGAAAGGGGGAGGGGGGGGGGGGGGGGGGGGGGT
>SZWC01000777.1:106804-124974 GCA_023375785.1 Penium margaritaceum | reverse complement strand
TGCTGCTGCTGCTGCTGCTGCTGCTGCTGCTGCTGCTGCTGCTGCTGCTGCTGCTGCTGCTGCTGCTGCTACTGCCGCTGCTGCTGCTGCTGCTGCTGCTGTTGCTGCTGCTGCTGCTGCTACTGCAGCTGCTGCTGCTGCTACTGCTGCTGCTGCTGCTGCTGCTGCTGCTGCTACTGCTGCTGCTGCTGCTGCTGCTGCTGCTACTACTACTACTACTACTACTACTACTACTACTACTACTACTACTACTACTGCTGCTGCTGCTGCTGCTGCTGCTGCTGCTGCTGCTGCTGCTGCTGCTGCTTGTGCATTGTTTTTTGTTCAGGGGACTTTCCTAGTGCTCCATTGATAGGGGTATGCTGGCAAATTTTTCTCACAGCAACCGCTTACTACAAGCGAGCTCGCTGCTTGTTTGCGTGGATCGCTCTCAACTTTGCCCTTACTACACACTGACTCAATTTTGTATGCTATTTCTAGTCAACCATAAGGTTTCCCTCGTATCCTCCAACATTACTATGAATACAACCTTCACAGTTCCCCAACAACTCCACCTCCACGCTCAGGGAATGCTCCGTACAAATGTCTCCAACACGTGGTGGACTTGGGTGATGTTTCCCCCTGGCTGCCAACAAAGAATCCAGGCCAAGATAAAGCTGCAGTATTGCCAGATACCTGAGAGCAAGCTCCAGCATCTAGTATGCAAGAAGGCAGAGAGATGTTCTGTTTGTTTTGGGATCACGTGAAGCCAAAGGGGAGCCATTTGCATACATGCTTCCCAGCCCAATTTTTTTCATAACGACAGAACTCCCCTGGTGCAATTCTCGTCTTCCCTGCAGTTGCACTCACTAAAATTATCCCTCCCCTCCAGAGAGATGGAGATCCACTGCTTCCTCTTGTCATTAAATGAATGTGGCACTGATGCTGTGGTTCAGGGAGCCCAGCTGCTCCCAGGAAAGTACCTCCACTGACGGACGACTTGAGTGTAGCCACCGACAAGGCTGCACACACCACGTTCTAAAGAGGGCAGAGGAGGCTGAAATTTTAGATGATGGGAGACACAAACCAAGCAAGATAAAAAACTAGTGAAGGTCAGATCCTCACACACATACAAATTTCAATGCAGTTGTGTCACGCACTCCAGAGAAGCTCCTTTCCTCCACTTCGGAAGGAAAACTCTGAGTGTGAGCATGCCGCCGCTTGAGAAATCCCATCCTGACTTTCCACAAATGCATGAGGTGACTGGATGATGCACAAAACGATTCCCATGCCGCATCAATGAATTTGCCAAGTGCCTGCTAGTAGAAAGGATCCAGTGGCAGAGCAAAAACCTTGAATTTAGCTTGAGGGACCACACACACATGAAGCAAAGTAGCTGCTGCCTGCGGGCCTGCCAAGTGTTAAAAATCCTCGACCCCCTTGCAGGCGCTCTTTCAACCACTAGTCGGCCAACCTTTGCTGGAAGTGCCTTTTCAAGAGTCGCCAAATTCGAGTGCCAATGCAGGCACTTGGGGGGCTAGACCTGGATTTTTTGCATTTCAGCTTCCATCATGTTGGTGAAGGCCACCCCTAGCCTGTCCAAGCCAGCGTACACCATCATGTCACCCATGCGTTTCACAATGTGACTCTGAACCTCCATTTTTTGCGCACCCGCCTTGAGCACCGAGAGCAGGGCCAGTTCAAAGAGAACTGACTCTACATGTCAGGAGACAATAATATCCACAGGTGAAGATGGAGGTTACAACAGAAGAGTGTGTGAGAGGGCCATGGAAGGTTATGTATGCTTAGGAGAAAAAAGCAAGACAAGATTGTGAGTCCGGTTGGTAGGCAATAAGAGCAGCTCATTGTGAAGTCAGGCCTACGTGTATCTGGGTGTCCTGTGGACCTCGCCGCTACCTCTTGGGGCAAGCCAGACTTCATGTTTTTTTCTCCTGAAAGTGGCTACTCTTTGTGAAATCCACCAATATGACCCCAGTAGGTTCAGCATCCGGGGTCTAGCCTAGAGAATCACAAGGCTACACCTCACCTGTAATACTCAAACCACATCATCCGAAGTTGTACGTGGCACGCAGTTCACAAGTACCTAGAAAATGTGAGATGTTTTCTAATCGCACATGCCGTTGTGTGTGGCAAGATTGCCAAGGACTAAAGCATTGCATTAGGCCACCTCTCCAAGTGGGCCATGATGGTCAGGTGCCAGCTCGAGCATGTCGCTTTAGCTGCGGGCAACTCTTTTGTGTCATGTTCTCTGCCCATTTAGTCTACACATTTTTCATGTGTGTCTGGAGAGACAAACAACAACAACATGAACGTGTTGGCACAGTTGTCACCCAAGACCAACACTTCTTCCTGGCCTGTAATTGACGGACTCCGCATGCAATGTAGTAATCAAGGGCACAAAAACAATATCAGCATGTACAGGGCAGGAATACAAAAGGAGGACAATTCAAACAAAGGGCATAGGGTCCTGTGCATGCATCAGCCCAACAGAATCAACGGCGGACTGGAAGAATCCAGACAGAAACATGGTCTGTCACGCTCACATTCCATGGCCAGGAAAACCTGATCAGGACCAAGGTCCATCATCTGATAGAAAAAATGCAGGAGGATATTCACTGACTTGAAGACAGAGGGGATAGGAGAGAATGTTAGAAAATCATTAATGTAGACAATAATGGTCATGAATAATAAACAGGAGGAGATGAGGAACAATGTTGTATCCATCTTAATGAGCCAGTCATACCCTTTCTCTAGAGTGGAGTTCAACTCATGTTTCAGCATCGCAGTGACTATTTTATGCTAGACAAGGCCTCTTGCAGCCGCCAGACCTTGTCTGTTCCGTCTATGCACCCAAAATGTTGCACCATGAACATCTCCTCATCCAACTTGCAGTGGAGAAAGGAATTGGTGACATCTATCTGCTTGAGTTCCCAATTGTAGTGAGAGAGGAGACTGAGCAGGGTATGGTCCATCTCTAGGAATACCAACCAATGGGTGAAAAGGTCTTGCCATATCAACACCCAACTTTTGAGGGAAAACCCTTGGCAGTGAGACGGGCCTTGTACCGTTCCACAGAGCCATCAGGATTCCACTTGAGATGGTACGCCTAGCAAATTGCAACAGCCTTGCGACCGGCCAGGAGATTGACAAGGTCAAACACGTCTGTCTCACAGTGAGCAATGAGCTCCTCCTAAGTTGACGTCTCCCCAAAGGGAGAATTCAGCAACGCTGCAAGCCTCGTAGAAAGTTATTGGCATTCAGGGGGGAAGAGCACTGGTACAATGCAGACAGCAACATCACCGCCTGGGTCTGTGTGCTCCGTCACTTCTTGTTGGTGAGGCTAATCTCCGAATGTTGGCGTCGTACATCCAAACATTGCTTTTGGCTGTTTGCAATTGGCTGATAGGTTTGACAGTGCAATTGTTTCAGCTATGTCTATAGCTGAAACAATTGCACTGTCAAACCTATCAGCCAATTGCAAATAGCCAAAAGCAATGTTTGGATGTACGACGCCAACATTCGGAGATTAGCCTCACCAACAAGAAGTGACGGAGCACACAGACTCAGGCAGTCAGTGGCAACGCTACTCACCTATCAATAGGACTCAGTATCACAAGAGGACGGCATCACCGCTCCCTGGGTGACTGCCCCAGATCAAGAAGGTAGAGAGAAAATTCTTCCCTTGTGAACATAGGGTTGAGGGATAGCAGAGGATGCCACAATAGGAGGGACATATGAAGAGAATATATGTGAATAAGTGAGGGAGTGGAGCGAGTGATGAAAGAAGCAGGTAGAAGCTCTGGGGAGTGCGGAAGATGGAAAGATAGTGAAAGCTGAGAACTACGTGGGCGTGCAAAGAGTTAGACAAAAATGAAGTTGAATACATGTAGGAGTCAAGATAGACCGATGGAGAGGAGAGTAGACAGGGGTGCGTAAGAGAATTTTGGAGTAGAGGAGGGCACTCGGTGTGATGAGTGGATTTGAGTGGAGGAGCAAGAGTGACGGATTGAGGAGGTGCAAGAGTGAGAGCCAGGATTGGATGGCAAAGAATGAGCAAGAGAGGAGCCAGCAGAGCAAAGACACGGCGGCGAGGACATGGAACCAAAGGCAAACATGATGGAAATAACTGTTCTGGGTTAACTTTGAGGGAATAAACGTCCTCAGAATATATGGACAAAACAGGAAAAAATTGCTAGATAACGGCTTCTGCGTTACCCTGACGTGTGTGACAAGTGTCACTTCAGTAAGGGATGCCTTGATGGTTGGTTACAACGGTTGAATGACTCGAGAGACGTTGGTCAAGGTGGTTCCAGCCAAGACCTGAACCTTGTCTTTTTGTTCTATTTTTTTTAGAGTTCTAAGCAACTTTTTGCTGGAGGAATTTTCTGAAAATAAATCCCTTGAGGAGTACGAGGGGGTGACTGAGTGGGATTCACAAGAGACACGAAGTAGGAAATGAGGTTGGCGCCTTAGAGGAAGGGAATGAGGAGGACGCAGAAGAGGGATAAGAGGAGTACATCGCTAAGGAGGAGGCAAAGTGTGGCCCTTAGGAGGGTGCAGAGGAGGAGGTAGAGTGCAGCTTTGGGAGAAAAGAGGACAGTTGAGAGGAGGCAGCGTGTGGCTCAGAGGAGGGTGCACAGGAGAGAGGCATCAAGCTGACATGTTTTGAGGATCATTCGGGTAAAGAACCTCGTCCAAGCCAACTGAACAGGCTAAGGAAGGAGGTAGAGGCCGACTGGTCCAGTTTGCACTCGAAGACGCAGTCATAGACGAGTGTATCTTGAGTAGCGACAACAATACGGTGCACCGAATCCCCAAAACGCAAGACTTTGGACAAGGAGGCAACCTCAAAGAAGACACAAAGAAAACCGCAAGGAGAAAATTCTCCGTCAAGTTCTTCCTCAGGGGCCCAAACCACGCTCTCAAAACCCCAAGATAGGAACAAGACGGAGATCAACACAACACCTGGAGCAACGCTTGAACACAGTAACCATGCGATGAAGGGGGCATTGGGGAACACAGTTCCAAACTCCAACTGTGTAAATCATGGCCTCAAATGCAAAGAGAGGTGACTAACCTGACTTAGAGAGGAGCATGCGGTTCCAGCACTCAAAGATGTCATCATGCTGGGATGTTCATCGAGTTGAGGGCTTCAGATGCACACCATGACCCTTGAGAAAGTAAGGGGTCAAACCAATGAATTCATGACAGGCACCCTTAACCTGGACAAGCCAACCTCCAATCACACATGTGAATCTTCGCCAGAAGATCAACGTGTGTGCAGAGGTGCAGCGGAAATTATGAAAATCATCCGGAAGACACGTCACACAAAGATTAAGTCTGCCTAGAAAGTCGTGGGACGACAAATTCATGACATCAGCGTGAACGAGTTCAAGTGGACAGGAGGTGCATTGTTGGTTTTCGCGCATCTCTCATTGTACTCTATTGTGTCCTCCCGGCTTGTGTACATTGGCGTGCAGATGACTGACGGCGAGACTCAACGCTGCTGGAGTGTCGCGCAGTGGAGCCGACGCGCGCTGAGGCCCACGCACCATTCGATGAAGCCTCCTCCCTACGGCGATGCGCTCAGCTCCATCGGCAGGCCTCCGCGGCGGTCGAGCCGCCGGCGGTCACTGCCACTGTAGATGCTATTTCCATGCACCCAGCTCTGTTTCTGGTTGTGGCATTGCGTCTGCATCGTCATGCTATGCCTAGGGTCCATGTCTCATGCTCTGTGGCCCTGCTTGGCGTCACTGACTGTCGTAGGCACAGCCCGGGTTCGGGCATCCATAACTCTTCACTGCTATTTTTCTAGCTGATTCTGACCGCACGACTGCGTTTGCAGCGTCAGTATTATGGTATGGTCCAGTTTTCAGGCAAAACGGACGACGCCCGGGTTTTGGGCTATCGGGCGTCTGGCAGGGCTCATCGAGAAAACCCTGCCTGCCAGAAAATAGGTCTAGGACTATTTTCTGATTGGCTGATTAGCTGAGTAACAAGTTCTACACTAGTGGGGGGGAGCTAGAACTTGGAGGGGTCTCCCATTGTTGCTCATTCTTCATTCCTAATCAGTCACTTTCAGTTTTCAGCTGCTTTCTGGCGCTAACACTGGCGCGCGCGTTTCTGAGTAACAAACCCAGAGCTTCCAGACTTAGACTCTAGAGCAGCAGACTGAGGGGGCAGCNGGTATTATGGTATGGTCCAGTTTTCAGGCAAAACGGACGACGCCCGGGTTTTGGGCTGTCGGGCGTCTGGCAGGGCTCACCGAGAAAACCCTGCCTGCCAGAAAATAGGTCTAGGACTATTTTCTGATTGGCTGGTTAGCTGAGTAACAAGTTCTACACTAGTGGGGGGGAGCTAGAACTTGGAGGGGTCTCCCATTGTTGCTCATTCTTCATTCCTAATCAGTCACTTTCAGTTTTCAGCTGCTTTCTGGCGCTAACACTGGCGCGCGCGTTTCTGAGTAACAAACCCAGAGCTTCTAGACTTAAACTCTAGAGCAGCAGACTGAGGGGGCAGCTGACTTAAGCAACGAGCGTGGAAGCCCGCACGCTGCATCAACAATGCTGCTGCCCCAACCTGTTGCCTAGGATTTCCAGCTTGGTATCAGAGCTAGAGCGTAGCAGCAGCAGTAGAAGACTGGCGAACAGGTGCCAGACAACGCCGGTGGACCCCCATACGCGCCAGTGCAGGGGAAATGCTGCCGGATGTTTTCCGGCAGCATTGACCCGCCTGGTGGCGGCGTCAGATTTTTTCCCACGGCCACTGGGCCAGGGGAAATGCTACCGATTTTTTTTCGGCAGCACTGACTTCCACGCGTGACGCGAGGAGGTGAGCGGCAGGCGGCTTCTGACACCTGCAGATGACGACGCACACTACAACGTCACCCAGGTGCAGTGAATGGCACCAGCACGCAACAGCAGCAACCTGCAGCAGCGGCAGCCGCAGGCAACGGCAACGAGCAGTGGCAGCAGCAGCCAGCAGCAGCTGCGTACAGTAGCAACAGCAGGTAGAAGCAGCAGCTCGCAGCAGCCTACAGCAGCAGCAGCCCGCAGCAGCAGCTCGCAGCAGCAGCAGCAGCGCGCAGCAGCAACCCGTAGCAGCAGCCCGCAGCAGCAGCGAGCAGCAGTCGCAGCACGCAGCACCCGCAGCACGCAGCAGCTACAGCAGCGTGCAGCAGCAGCGGCGGGCTGTAGCAGCCGCAGCCGCGAGCCGCAGTAGCCGCAGCCGCGAGCCACAGTAGCAGCCAGCTGCAGCAGCAGCAGTAGCGAGTAGCTGCTGACAGCAGCCAGCCGCGGCTGCTGCTGCTCACAGCCCGCAGCGAGCGAGCAGCGAGCAGCAGCCCGCTGCTGCCAGCGAGCAACAGCTCGCTGCTGCCAGCGAGCGGCAGCCCGCTACTCGCAGTAGACAACGGGCTGCTACCCGCTGTGACAGGAAAAACAGAGAAAAAAATGACGAGGAAGAAAAAAAAAACCCCCATCCCGCAACCCGCAGCAACAGCCTGTAGCAGCAACAAGCAGCAGTTGCAGTACGCAGTAGTTGTAGCAGCTTGCAGCAGCAGCAGCGGGCTATAACTGCCACAGCAGCCGCAGCAGCTCGCAATTGCAGCAGCTGCTGTTGCAACTGCAGGCGCAGCAACAGCAGCATCAGCAGTAGTCGCAGCCACAACAGCAGCAGCAATAGTAGCAGCAGTAGCAGCAGCAGCAGCAGTACCTACATAAGCAGCAGCAGTAGTCGTAACGGCAGCAGCACCAACAGCAGCAGCAGTAGCAGCAGCAACAACAGTAGGAGCAGCAGCTGTAGCAGCTACAACAGTAGCAGCAGCAGCAGCAACAACAGTAGCGGCCCCAACAACCGCCGCTGCTGATGTCAGCACCGCGCTGCTGACGTCACTGCTGACGTCAATGCTGACATCATCAACAAAAAAGGGAGAGAAAGGGAAGGGGGAAGACAACCAAAGGGGTGGGTAGAATTCCCACCGCCTCAAGCCACTACTGACACCAGCAACACAAAGACAAAAAGAAAAACAAGGGACACCAAACCATGGCTGGTAGCCCCGGTGAGGAGGGGTCCTCCTCTGTTGGGGAGACCCCTACCCCCCTTTTCTTGCAGCGACTACAGCAGTAGTAGCAGCAGCAGTAGCAGCAGCAGCAGCAGCAGCAACAGCGGTAGCAGCAGCAGCCCACTGGTGTCGTTGGCGGCAACCCTGATCCCCCTCGTTGCTCTTCAGTAACAGCTCGCCGCCTTGACGTAGCAGCTTGCAGCGCTACAGCCAGTATCCTCCCAGACTGCCACTAGTGCGCCGCCGCCGTTCATCCCTCCAGGGCACGCCAACCCTGCAGTGTCTACTGCCACGTACTACCTGGAACAGCAGCAGACTCAGCGCCAAAGGCAGACAGTGACCTCCGTCCTTGGCCCCACTCTGGGCGCCGGCTGCAGGCAGAAGGACTTTGAGACGCTGCTGCTGCCGCTTCAGGCCGGCGAGCAGTTCCGGAGCTGGGAGCTGAGCTTCCGGATCTGGGTGCAAGGTGAGGGCCTGTGGGCATACTACACCATCCCTTATGACTCCACCCAGGTCGACCAGTTGTATGACGCTGTTCGCGCCGTCCGTGCCCTCGTCCCAGTCGCCCCTCCAGCTTCCCGCCTGGCCCTAGAGCCTTTCCTCGGCGACTTCACCTCTAGCAACATCCCAGACCCTGCAGCCGCATGGCGTGTTCTCACCAGGCCCCATCGCATGTCCAGCGACGCTGAGATCAGCCGTCTACTCCGGGAGTTCAACTCCCTGCACATGGGGGAGACCGAGACGGTCACTGCCTACTGGCAGCGGACGGAGGACATCCTTCGTCGTCTCGGTAAATCTACTCCACCTCCTCTGTCCGTGCTCCTCACCATCAAGCGCGGCACCACCAGCGCGTACACGGACGTCTTCGTGCACTACCCCCAGGACGTCCTCTCCACCATGGCAGCCCAGGGCATCCTCATGCCTTGGGCATACGAGCTCTTCCTTCGCATTGAGGAAGCTCGCCAGGAGTCTAAGCTCCATCGCACGGAGGCTCTTGCATCCTTTGCCGTCGCCTCCCCTGTCGTTGCCTCCGTGGTCGTCACTTCCCCCGCCGCATCTACCTCATCGTCTTTGGGGAAGAAGAAGAAGAGCCGGAACAAGATAGGCAAGGGTTCGCCGCAACAGCAGCAGCAGCAGGCGTCGACCGGGTCCAGTGGTGGTGGCTCGGTCTGCCACAACTGTGGCCAACCCAGGCACGGGTGGTACACGTGCCCTCTCCCGACGGACGAGGCGCGTGTCATCGCCACCATGCATCGCCAGCGTGAGCGCCGTCTCGCCTCTGCCGCCGTTGCTGCTGCTGGCCCTGACACTTTGACCTCGTCCAGTAGCTCCGCCCCTCCGACAGCTCCGCCAGTCCCGTAGACACCCGCGCCACAGCAGTACTACCCACAGCTGTCGGTGCCTCCGTTCCCGTCACCGGCACTGTCCCTCCCTTACCCGGGCTCTAATGCCGTCACTCCGCACTCGATATACACTCCCGGGCTGTCCTCTCGTGAGCGTCAGCTGGAGTAGTTCATCGCGCTCCAGCTCGGCCTGACACGCCCTCCTCCCCAGGGAAGTGTGAGTTGCATCACCTCCTGCTCTCCTGCCCCGCCTTGCATGACTGAGACTGATCTATAGTCGTGTCCCGTTTCCTTGTCTGTCGCATCGTCTCCCGTGGTCTCCTCTACCCCTTCCTATGACAACGTTGCATGGCTTGACGATTGGCAGTCTCGATTCGCGCCTCCTTCCACCACGTCCACGTCCCTTGCTTGCTGCCATGTGACCGGTAGCAATCTGGCGACCCCGGTCCAGGACCCCGCAGAGACCTGGATCATCGACTCCGGGGCCACGCATCACATGACGGCCTCTCGTGAGGCCTTTAGTATGCTCGGTCTTGTAGGCGATGTCTCCGGTGTCCGGAAGGCTCTGGACAGGTGTTGCCTGTCCGTGGTGTTGGCGTTGTTCGTTTCCGTGGTCCTGCCGGTGACGTCTTTCTAACCGACGTCCTCTTTGTCCCTGATCTCGAGCTCAGCCTCCTGTCCGTCATTGCACTTGACCGCATGAGCATGGACGTTTTGCACTCGCGTGGTGTTGGCACTGTGTCGCTGCGTCTGTCTGGTCTCGTAGTCCTACACGCCACCGCCCGTGGCAACCTGTGGCATGTGCCCTGTCTCTCGTAGTCCTACACGCCACCGCCCGTGGCAACCTGTGGCATCTCTCATTGTACTCTGTTGTGTCCTCCCGGCTTGTGTACATCGGCGTGCAGATGACTGACGGCGAGACTCGACGCTGCTGGAGTGTCGCACAGTGGAGCCGACGCGCGCTGAGGCCCACGCACCGTTCGCTGAAGCCTCCTCCCTATGGCGATGCGCTCAGCTCCATCGGCAGGCCTCCGCGGCGGTCGAGCCGCCAGCGGTCACTGCCACTGCAGATGCTGTTTCCATGCACTCTGCTCTGTTTCTGGTTGTGGCATTGCGTCTGCATCGTCATGCTATGCCTAGGGTCCATGTCTCATGCTGTGTGACCCTGCTTGGCGTCACTGACTGTCGTAGGCACAGCCCGGGTCCGGGGAGCCATAACTCTTCGCTGCTATTTTTCTAGCTGATTCTGACCGCACGAATGCATTCGCAGCGTCAGTATCATAGTATGGTCCAGTTTTCAGGCAAAACGGACGACGTCCGGGTTTTGGGCTATCGGGCGTCTGGCAGGGCTCACCGAGAAAACCCTGCCTGCCAGAAAATAGGTCCAGGACTATTTTCTGATTGGCTGATTAGCTAAGTAACAAGTTCTACACTAGTGGGGGGGAGCTAGAACTTGAGAACTTGGAGGGGTCTCCCATTGTTGCTCATTCTTCATTCCTAATCAGTCACTTTCAGTTTTCAGTTGCTTTCTGGCGCTAACACTGGCGCGCGCGTTTCTGAGTAACAAACCCAGAGCTTCCAGACTTAGACTCTAGAGCAGCTGACTGAGGGGGCAGCTGACTTAAGCAACGAGCGTGGAAGCCCGCACGCTGCATCAACAACGCTGCTGCCCCAACCTGCTGCCTAGGATTTCCAGCTGACTGGNTTTTCTGATTGGCTGGTTAGCTGAGTAACAAGTTCTACACTAGTGGGGGGGAGCTAGAACTTGGAGGGGTCTCCCATTGTTGCTCATTCTTCATTCCTAATCAGTCACTTTCAGTTTTCAGTTGCTTTCTGGCGCTAACACTGGCGCGCGCGTTTCTGAGTAACAAACCCAGAGCTTCCAGACTTAGACTCTAGAGCAGCTGACTGAGGGGGCAGCTGACTTAAGCAACGAGCGTGGAAGCCCGCACGCTGCATCAACAACGCTGCTGCCCCAACCTGCTGCCTAGGATTTCCAGCTGACTGGTGGTTAAGGGAGAATGAAGCATCTTGCCACACAGTCACGGCAGTCAAGAGAGCAGGGAAAGGGAAAGGTGGCCGCATCCACGCCAATTGTGGTCGGACGCGAAGGAAAAATGTTAATGGTAGTGGTGAGCAAATGACATAGAAGACGAGAGTCCTCAGGGGACAGTGACGAACACCCTCGACAAGAGGTTAGGTAGCGGAAGACAGTGGGAGGGACAAAGGAAAACAATCTCAGACGTCACAGCAAAAATCCCTGAAGGACAACATGACCAAAACGTCTGGAAAGTGGCAGGAAATTCATCGTGACAGGAGGAGATATCCATGCCCTGACCATTTAAAGTAGTTGTGGGCAGCGGGTGGACTTTGAGAGCATTGATAAACAAATTATCAGGCAAGAAAAGGTCCCCACCAGGACCGACAAAGAAAACGATGCTGAAAACGTGGACAGGGAGCAACTCCCCAGAGGCAGTGCACAAGAAGCGCACAAAGCCAACAAGGCCAAGAGAAATGAGCTGGTGTGTCAGTTCAGTACACACAATGACCTCTGGGCTTATTGCACACACATCACCAGGAGGTGATGTGTGTAAAAACCCATGGTCGGTGGTTGGCTAGCTGCCCACCCGATCGTGGGAAGCAAGCTTCTTATGCTTTCCCCGTCTCTTGTCTAGCTACCTCTCGCTGTTCTTTGCAAGTGAGTGAGCCAATGTCGGCTTCCATGATGTCTATTGTCTTGTACTCACTCACCTGCGCTATCACTCCCTTTCCCTCACACTCTCAGTGACTCAATTCACAACGAAGATGGCACGGCAGCAGTGTATGTGATGGGTGGCATCTGAATCAATGACTCAGAAAGCTACTCGACACGTCTACAGAGGGATCAACGCAAGTGTAAGGGATAGTGGCAGATGGAGGGCCTAGAGGCGAGGAGTGACCAAACGTAGCAAGGCAGGGCGACGACTTGTGAGCACTTAGTCTACAAAGTACCATCAAGCAAAGTTCCCGGAACAGCCCCGGACTGCATGGCATGAAGGACTCCATCGGGACATACAAACAACACGCTTGCCATCCTTGCCTCAGCGACAAAGCCCAGAGAGAGTGTGCTTCAAGGTACCCTCGCCGTCGTGACACTCATTGCCAAAGGGTCCCAACATGTCGGGGTCCTCTCGAGATCGAAAGCGATGTTCCCTTTCCTAAGTGGGTAATAGTTTCCCTCCCTAGCTGCTTCACCAAACGAGATGAAGTTTCTGGAAACACAGGTCACTTTTGTTAGTGCGTCGCTATGGCAAAAATGTCGAGCCTGCATGCAATTGCTTTAAGCTGTGTGGCATGCAGCAAGTAATTTTTGTCACTTTTTACTTTATGCAAAGAAATGCCAAGCCCAAGCGGTTTGTGTAGTTACCACCACCTACGCGTTGCATGGTGAGAAAACTGTGTGAACTGGTAATAAACAGTACAACCAGCCATGGCAGGCCAGAAATGTGTCAAAAGCCATAGTTGAGAGTTGTCCCTCCACACCACCACAATGGAGAGGGGCATGGGCGGGTGGCTCCATGAGCGTCACGAGTCTGAGTGCAAGGTAGATGATGGTGAAGGACACACGTACAGCCATTGTGGAGAGAAATTCTTAGCAAAACAATTCCACTTGACACACTGTACATGTTGCACGTCACTGGTCACTGCCATGCCTTCATCGGCCCTCCCACAGGAGACAGAAGCAGTTCCTTCCACACTACGAGTCCTAGCCCTGAAGGGGCTGGGTGTGGAGGTCAGAGTTCACCGAAACCAAGGTCAGGGAAGACCCTGTTTTCGTGGCAGGAGCCAAGTGAGTTTTAAGCCCAGGCTTGAATTTGAGGGAAGTCCCTCACCAGCCGGAGGGCGAAGAGGATCATTCCCCGCAGGCACAGCCCTGAAACTTGAGGGTCTCAGGGAAGTTTTACGTCCACCAAGTAGGCACACTTCAGCATCTTCTGTCCTCTGCCCCTCTGCACATCCACCACAACTTCCTACCCCATCCTCTTCCATCCTCCCCTTTCGTCCATCATCCCAACAGACATCGACGTCCTTGCGCCCTGCAATTTGCGGTGCGCGTCTGCGAGCCACACCAGCCAGGCAGTGGGGCCTTGTTGCATTCGGGTTGTCACAGCATCTTCTCAAACTTGTCGAGCCGCTGCACGCGCCGCATGTTGAACAACACCAGGGTGCCAAACACACCTGCGGGAACAGAAAGTAGGGCGTCGGGAAGAGAGAGGAGCAGGAGAGATGCATCAACTGGGCGATGACATTGCGAAAAAAAACTGCTGGCAGCAGTGGTCCCCTGAGTGAAATCTGGGCACAGGTGTCAGACACATAGCGTGGCAGACGGAGCAGGAGGCATAGAATGCAGCCATTGGCAGTGACAGCAGCAGCAGCAGCAGCAGCAGCAGCAGCAGCAGAAGCGGTGGCCGCAGGAGCAGCCAGGGCAGCAGTAGCAGCAGCCGTGGCCCCCGGAAGCTGCTGCTGGTGCTGATCCCGATAATGCTGCTGCTGCATGAAGCATCATATGGGCCTTCCTGGAGACAACCACACTTTTGGAGTGTGGGATTGTTCATAGGCGGGAAAGAAGCAAGTGAGCGAACATGCAAACGAGCCAGCAGGGTCGAGCGCATGTGTGCAGACAGACAGCAGCAATGGTGGGCCATTCCATTCCTCACGCAGACAAGGAGAGTGAAAGAACCTTAAAACAGATGACAGTTCAGGGAAACGATGGATGAAGAGGACGGAGGTCGGACGATAAGCGACACGAAAGACGAGGGACGGCAGAGGACAGACAGCGAACAAGGAGGACTGACGTTGGACGAGGGATGAGGGACGGCGGACAAGGAGGACATAGCACGGGAGACGGGCGACGTGCGGCACACACCTGAGAGCGCAAAGCATGCGGTGGCGGGTCCCTGAATGCCTGTGGAGACGAGCGACACGCCCATGTTGAGCAGTGTGGCAGCGCCAATGGCGTTCAGTGTCGCCACCTGCAGCACTCCCGAGCGCCTCGCCGCCCTCTCCGCCTGCCACACAGACGTGGACGCAAAGTTTTCAGCCACCGAATTGCAAGGGGGGGTGGGGGAATAGATCGGCACATGAGACAGAAGTCGAGAATGCCAGAGGCCCAGTTCTAAGCATCACCCAGTAGCGTCGTGGCTCCGTACAGTGCTCTGATTATTGCCAAAGACAGAGACCGTGAATACCCCTCACCCTTAAAATACTGAAGCGCACAGTCTCTGCACCTAGTCTGAAAAATAAAACAATCTGTTCTCCTGTTCACTGTCATCCTCCCCACCTTCTGGTTCCTGTAAAACCTCCCTCTCTACGATCCGCAGCTACAGCAGAGGACAGAGGGCAGAGCAGTCACCAGAATTGACTACAGCTAGGGCAAATGACGATCCGCACACACCCATGCGCCACCCACCATATGCCCTCGCATAAGCACCATACTGGGTACAGAGTCGCAAACCCACACGCACACTCGCACTCTAACCCACAGGTGCAGTCACGAACCCGGCAATGCACCCACCGATTCAGTCACCCACCCACCCACACATCACAGAGCCATCCACGGAGCTACCCATCCACTCAGCACACCTACCAACACACATAAGAACCCACGCATCCAGCGATCCACCCACCGACCGCGGCCAAAGGACCCACCCACACGGGCACCCATACTCGTATGCGCTCACCACAACACCTACCACCTATGCACACTTTCACTCACCAATCCATGCACCCCATATACCCACCCCACACCTATGCACACACACGCATATGCAGGCACACGTGTGCGCTCACACACGCACACACACACGCGCACACACACACACACACACACACATATCACACACACATACACATATCACACACACATACACATATCACACACACATACACATATCACACACACATACACATATCACACACACATACACATATCACACACACATACACATATCACACACACATACACATATCACACACACATACACATATCACACACACATACACATATCACACACACATACACATATCACACACACATACACATATCACACACACATACACATATCACACACACATACACATATCACACACACATACACATATCACACACACATACACATATCACACACACATACACATATCACACACACATACACATATCACACACACATACACATATCACACACACATACACATATCACACACACATACACATATCACACACACATACACATATCACACACACATACACATATCACACACACATACACATATCACACACACATACACATATCACACACACATACACATATCACACACACATACACATATCACACACACATACACATATCACACACACATACACATATCACACACACATACACATATCACACACACATACACATATCACACACACATACACATATCACACACACATACACATATCACACACACATACACATATCACACACACATACACATATCACACACACATACACATATCACACACACATACACATATCACACACACATACACATATCACACACACATACACATATCACACACACATACACATATCACACACACATACACATATCACACACACATACACATATCACACACACATACACATATCACACACACATACACATATCACACACACATACACATATCACACACACATACACATATCACACACACATACACATATCACACACACATACACATATCACACACACATACACATATCACACACACATACACATATCACACACACATACACATATCACACACACATACACATATCACACACACATACACATATCACACACACATACACATATCACACACACATACACATATCACACACACATACACATATCACACACACATACACATATCACACACACATACACATATCACACACACATACACATATCACACACACATACACATATCACACACACATACACATATCACACACACATACACATATCACACACACATACACATATCACACACACATACACATATCACACACACATACACATATCACACACACATACACATATCACACACACATACACATATCACACACACATACACATATCACACACACATACACATATCACACACACATACACATATCACACACACATACACATATCACACACACATACACATATCACACACACATACACATATCACACACACATACACATATCACACACACATACACATATCACACACACATACACATATCACACACACATACACATATCACACACACATACACATATCACACACACATACACATATCACACACACATACACATATCACACACACATACACATATCACACACACATACACATATCACACACACATACACATATCACACACACATACACATATCACACACACATACACATATCACACACACATACACATATCACACACACACATATCTCACACACACACACACACACACAAACACACCCACACCCACACACACACACCCACACACACACACACACACACACGCACAAACCTCAAGCACGCGCACGCGTAGCTTCACGTCTCCATTCTCCACTTGCTGCAGAAAGTCGTCCATGCGCTGGATGCGCGTCGGCATCGACGCCGTCGCTGCTGTCACCTGTCGTCCACAGCAACCCCCCAGCGCACACAATCATGCACACCACACCAACAGGTCCAAAACATGAGGCCAGGAGGGCACCTGTGTTGAACTCACATCACCTTGCGCTCCTATGGAGGACCCTACAGGAAGTTGGAGCTGGCAAGCCACTGGCCTGGCTGCTGCCATTTGGCTAGCAGGTTCAGGTTGAGTTTCTGAACCCAGGACCCAGGACCCAGGACCCAGGTCCCAACACCCAAGATCTTCGATTTCGCACAACCCAAGACTTTTAAGACAGCGGCTTGCCAGCTCTATCCTTCTGGCAAGCGCAGCCGCTCTTAGGTATGAAGGGCCCGAGAACACACCGTGGCCTCCTACTAGGGCAGCATGGCCCGAGCCGCCCCAGCCCACAACCTCGTCCACAAGCACACTTGGTTCATCCCAAGCGTCAGAGACACAAGGTACCACAGCATCCTCAGCCACTGGCACGGTGATCACAAGACAGAGGTCATGACAGCACACGATCGCATCTGGTCCTCTAACACTCATCCTAGTTTCACATGACGAGATCACACCATCGGGGACCATCGATGGCTGCGCATTGATGCGATGCAATGCAATGCAATGCAGTGCAATGCAATGCAATGCAATGCAATGCAGTGCAATGCAATGCAATGCAATGCAATGCGATGCAATGCAATGCGATGCAATGCAATGCGATGCGATGCAATGCAATGCAATGCAGTGCAATGCAATGCAATGCAATGCAATGCAATGCAATGCAATGCAATGCAATGCAATGCAATGCAATGCAATGCAATGCAGTGCAATGCAATGCAATGCAATGCAATGCAATGCGATGCGATGCGATGCAATGCAATGCGATGCGATGCAATGCAATGCAATGCAATGCAATGCAATGCAATGCAATGTGTCGCAGACCGACACATCTCTGGAGGCTCTCACCTCAGACGCCTGCTTGCTGAGCTGCTGCACCATGTAGTCCTGCCCCCGCTGTGCGTCGCGCACGTCCAGCAGCTCCTGCAGTTACGAGAGGCAGGGATACGGTCGTGGAAGGCGAGAGAGAGAGAGA
>SZWC01000777.1:70935-91862 GCA_023375785.1 Penium margaritaceum | reverse complement strand
CCGCCCGGCCATCACCCTCCCCACTCCACCCCGCTGTGCGCGCGCCGCCTCACCTCCACCGAGTTGCGGTCCGTCGAGGTCCGAGACGCGCGTCAGCTGAACCATCGCGGGCGCATCCGCACGCCCCGCGCCCCTGGAGCTTCCATTCGAGCCGTTCTGATCGAACGCCGCGCCGTTGCTCACCGCGGCGGCGTCTGCCACGGAGACCGGGGCCGCGGCAGCGGCAGACGCAGGGGGAGCGATTGCGACAGCTGCTTCCATGACGGATGCCTGCTGAATGGCACCGCGTCGCGCCGCGAGAAGGCCCGAGGAGGTTGCCGCGGCGCCGTTCCCTCCGTTTGAAGCGAGGCGGGAGCTGCGGATGCGGTTCAGCGCCACGTCGATGGGCACCATGCGCTGGGGCTGCTGCTGTGACTGCTGCTGTTGCTGTGAAGGGAAGGGGAAAGACGGTGGCGGCAAAGTGGAGGGAGCAGGGGGGAGGACGGACCCGTTCGGAAGCTGCGGCGAATCTGTGCCGTCCGGTTGAAAGCTCATCCGGCCCATCCGACCGTTGCTCACACCTGACTTTCCCTTTGATGTGTTCGGACCGCGAGAAGCAGCGGCAGTCACCGTGACGCGCCGCCTGCGGCTCGGCTTGGAGGCCCCTGGAGCAGGTGCGACGGAGGATGGCCTTAAGCCTGCGGCGTGCGGGGCTGCTGTCGACGCCAACGCAGATGCGGACGGAGCCATTTTCGTTCCCTTCGCCCCAACGCGAAACGTAGAAGCAGTCGAAGACAGCACCGACGACTGTTCAACAGAGAGAGGAAGGGGAACTTTCACTGCTTCCATGGCGCTGACTGTCCGAACGTGCAGGTTCCAAGTAGAGCTGCTGACGGGAATGCCGGAAAGCACCGAGTGGTTTGACGGATATGCCCGCAAACTAGCTGCGGGTCGTTGGGACGGGTGTCAAGGAGGACACTCTGCAGCAGGCACGTGTTTAGGGTGGGGAGGGGGGAAGCGGAGGGGGGGGGCGGGGGAGGGACGCCTGTGAGGGAGCCCAGATTCGGCAAATTTTCGTGGGCCACACCAACCTCGCCGGAGCCGCCGTCGGCAAGTCATCGATGAAGTCTTTAGGGTTCCGTCTGGAAGGTCTCAGGGTCTCAGGTGGGAATGTGTGACTATTGGTGAAACCATTTCGCTAACCCACGCACGTCCGCGATGTTCCTTAGCGCGCTGCATTGCGTCGATGGTCATAGGACACAGTGTGCCCAAGAAGGGGGTGCGTGGATAAAGTGGGTGAAATGTCACTCCCACATTCCCACCTGTGGCCTAAATGAAAGGCATCGAATTATTCGATCGAATCGACCTCAGAACGACCCCATCCAGACAGACAAGCCAACGGAAGACAAAACTCAATATCAACCGTCGCTCTTTCGCAAAAGTTGTGAATGTCGTCATCGTGACTATTTTCCACCGTACATTCAACGTGAAACAAAGCCATCTCTCGTTGAAACCTAACCTGGCGCACCGAAGAGTAGCTCGAACGCTCGTTCTTGCAAGAAGCTGAAGGTCCGCAAGACAAATGACCAAGCTTAGAAGTTTGCTTTTTGACAGTAGCATGTTTCCACACGGAACCTAGAGAGCTCTGAGCTGCCATGCATGCGGACCTCGGAAAGTGAACGGAGTGCACGCCTAATGAACTTGTTTATCATTCATTCGGGTAGCCTCCAGCAGAGCCACGGCGTACTCGATGGACGATTGCCCACGGAGTCCGAGTCCGGCGCCAGTGGCCACATCAGCGTTGTTCCCTAGGAGCTCCCACCTTCCCGGAGATCCATTAAGAAACTAGCGGCGAGCGGTTCAGCCACGCGGAAGGGGTCAAGGACGAGCAGTCGTCTCCGACGCGCCCTTCTCTCCTGCTGACCGCTCAGCCACGCGCACATTTGCGGCTTCACGAAATCAGTTCACATTCTTGCGATGATGGCAGAAGTCTCGGAGGAAACTCCTTTTAAGTCTGGTTACGAACTGTTCGGCTGAACGGAGCGTAGATGGTGAACAGGTAAGAGTTGAGAACTGTTTGGGGCACTTGAGTCATTTATAACTAGCGGTAAGTGTACTTTGATGACAAGTGTCAAAATGATCGAACACATATGTACAAGTATCAAAGTTACGAATGAATCATAGTCGGGGTCGTTGGGTCGAATGTCAAACGACGCGTGCGGAGTCGCATCGTGAGTGGTCGAATTCGAGAAGGTCCGTCGGGAAGTCGAGGGTCTTCCAAAATCGATGGTGAAGATGCGCAATGCATCTTCATGAATCCATATTCGTCGTGAAGCGTCGAGAAGTCGACCGAAAGCTTGTGACACTTCTGTTTGTAGGTTCGCGAGAGTGGTCAGAAGAGCGAGAGAGCAATCAGAAGGTTCGAGAATATCCACTGAGGGCGGGTGTAGCGGGAGGGCCAGTTCGGCCCTCCCAACTCGCGATAGCGAGGGGGTGGCTGCAAGCCACCCCTCGCTATCGCGAGGGTTGGCCGGTGGCCAGCCACCCGCTGGCTACCGGCCGGCCGGCGGCCGACCGGCTGGGTGGCCGGCGGCCGGTCAAGTGACCGGCCGGCCACCCGCCGGCGAGCCATCGGCCGCCGATCGAGCTGGTGGCTCGATCGGCGGCCAGGAGGCCGTGAGGCCTCGAGGGCCGAGGCCTGTGGCCTCGTGCCCTCGTCCTCGCTCGCCCTCCTCGCTTGTGAGAACAAGCGAGTTCGAGGGATAGAGCGAGGAGCTAGGAGCGAATAGCGCACGAGAAAAGTCGGCGCGAAATCGCCGATCGTGCCTCGCACGCGACGATTTCGCGCCGTTACGAGTTTGAGGTAAAATCCCCTCGTTTTGGACCCAGAACGAGGGGGTTAGGTAAAAACGGAAATGGGCCTCCGGAGACTCGAAATATTCGAGTCTCCCTGCTCTGGGTCGTTGATGACGATTGCCCCTCAGTCTCGCGAAGGGGGTAAACCCCTGACGCGGACTGAGAACGCCATTCTGCGAACTCCGACGACGACTTCAGAGCAGGAGCTGGAGACACGGCCCGTTACAGCGGGCCGGTTGGCCAGTTTGCCCTCGTCTGTCGGAGTGAATATCGCGGTCCTCGCGACGCGATGGGCTGTTTGTGTAATAACAGAAATCCCACTCGATAAGATTAGGAACTCGTGTATGTCTGGTATGTAGCAATT
Source organism: Penium margaritaceum (assembly GCA_023375785.1). NCBI lineage: Eukaryota > Viridiplantae > Streptophyta > Zygnematophyceae > Desmidiales > Peniaceae > Penium > Penium margaritaceum. Next base: position 88,663 of record SZWC01000777.1, on the reverse strand, counting down.
CCCCCCTTTTAGCCGTGATGTCCCGGCGCACGTACAGTTGTGGCCCGGAGACGGCGGTAGTAGCCGTCGATGATGTTGTGATGTGAGTTGTCTCCGTCCATTTGTACAGCTTACTGTGACCACTCGGCCGTGTCCATGCTCGTGCAAATCCCTGATGCGAACCAAGCTGGCGCCGGAGCACTGACGGTTGGTGGATCCATCCACCAGCAACTGCCGGACGGCTGCCACGACATCCCGGGTGCTTGTTGGGGTGCTCTACAGTTTTTCTACAGACGCTAGAGTTTTCTCGGTGGACTGGCTCTCGAGCCCGATTTGCATATTTTGCATTATCTGTCCACCGATCGATGCCGGACTTGTACGTGTGACCAGTCATAGCGTCCAGCTCAAGATTCTGCATCTCTAGGTTCAGACGGTGTTGCGTTTGGATGCCTGTGCGCAGAGTTGCGGCCAAAGAAGTGGTTTTGGGCCGGTTTTAGGACAAACTGACACTGCCGCGTGCGTCACCCGCAGTGTGCTGCAGCAGGTATTTATGCTGTGCTTGTCAGTTGTCATTTCTCTCTGCATTACTAAGCTATTGGAGCTTATGAGACTTTGCGCGTCTCCCTAGCCTGATCCTTGTTGTTTCTTGCACCTGCTTGCTTGCTAGTGTGCCAGCTGACAGGACAGTGTCGCCACATCAGCAGCAGCAAGGTTAGGAAGCTTCCTAGCAATTTCTCAGATGAGATGATCGACGTCTCGAAGGTTGTTGTAGGGCTCCCATCTGTTGTGCGCGGCGTCGTAGCCGTGCCACTTGACGAGATATTTTGTTTTCTTGACTCGTCGTCAATGGCCGAGATTGTCCTCGATGACGTACTCCGTGTCTTCGTCTACTTGAACGGGATGCAAAGGAGGGACATCTCTGCCAGGGAAGTTCTCTCCAGGGTCTCGGTAGTGCTTGAGTCTGCTCACATGGAACACCGGATGAACTTGCATGGTGCGGGGAGTTTGAGTCGCGCAACCACAGGGTTTTGCATGCGTTCGATCTCAAATGGTCCCAACCATCAAGGTTTGAGTTTCGAACAGTCAGATCCTCGAAGCTTGATGTTCGCCGAGCTGAAGAGGAATCGATCGCCAGTGGTGAAGATGTCTTCGCTACGATGTCGGTCAGCTGCTCGCTTCATCGCTGCTTGAGTCTTCGCCAGAGTCTCCCGTGTTTCCTCCCAGACGGTGGTGAAGTCCCGTTGTTGAACCTCGACTGCTGGAATATTATTGCGATTTTATAGTCCGGCAGGTGTGGCAGGAAGTTTGCCATACACCACTTCAAATAGGGTTTTACCTGTTGGGGTGGAAACTGCCGAATTATATGCGATTTCGGCGGTCGGGTTTCTTTGTGCCCAATCCGTCCCATGAGGTTCGCATAGTGTTTGGAGCAGTTTTTCGAGCGTTTGATTTGTTCGCTCAGTTTGACTGTAGCGGGAGGGCCAGTTCGGCCCTCCCTCCTCGCTGAAGCGAGGGGTGGTTGTGCACCACTCATCGCGTCAGCGAGGGCTGGCCGGCGGCCAGCTCGCTGCCGGCCGGCTGGACGACCGGCGGCCGGCCAAGCGACCGGCCGGCCACCGGCCGGCCAGCCGCCAGCCGCCGATCGCGGCCTCAGTCCGATCGGCGGCTGAGGGCCCACGAGGGCCTCGAGGGCGAGGCCTCGTGGCCTCGTGCCCTCGCCCCCGCTCGCCCTCCTCGCAACCAAGCGAGCGAGGATGGGGGAGGGGGACGAGGGACGAGAGGGAGCTCCATCATCTTCTGGCACTTCACGTTCAGGGAGGTACGAGTGTGTTTTCACAGCCGGGTGATTCACATACTGTTTTTTCGTCTGTTCTCGTCGCACGTGATGACTCGTGTGGGGGGGCACAGCTGGCATGTGATGACGATGGTCCTGATAGTACCGACTGGATTCATGAGTCACACCTCTATGCCCTTCGTCGTTCCTCCTCACCTGTTGCTCAGCGCCCATCTCATACCGAGTGCTCCATTGCCCGTTGTAGAGTGACGTCCTCCAGTCGTGATCCTGGTGGCACTTGGATCATCGATTTGGTGCCACTCATCACATGACTTGTCGTCGTAGTGACTTCGTTGTCCTCGGTCATGTTGTGTCTGTTCGCTCCGTTCGCACAGGCTCTGGTCAGTCCTTGCCGGTCAAGGGTGTTCGCGTTGTTTGCTTTAATGGTTCGTCTGGCCCCCTCTGTCTTTCCGAGGTGCTTTTTGTGCCTGACCTTGAGCTCAGCTTGCTTTTTGTGCATGCCTACACATTGGTGGGACTCTTTGTGGAGCAGACTGCAGACTCCACGATTGTGACAGCTATTGATACTCGTACCGTTGTTCTTTGTGCCTCTGTCGTGGATGATCTGTATCGTGTCTCTCGGATTTCTCCTCCTTGTTCCCCCTCCCCTCTTACTCGAGTGTATGTCACTAGCGTTCTATCTGTTGTGCACCCACGGCTGGTGCATTGTCGCCTATGTCATGTGGGCTCCGATACTATGTCGAAGCTCATTCGGACACAACCCGAACTCGGTCTTGACGCGGCATCTTTCGAGAAGCCGCCCAAGACCGACTGTCTGTTCTGCGCTCAGGGTAAGATGCATCGTTGCACCTCCCCTGATTCCCGTTCTCGCGCACTTCGCCCTCTCGAGTTGGTCCATTCGGACCTTCTCGGTCCTCTTTTTGTTGAGTCTCTGTCCGATCGGGGTAGATACGTCCTGACCCTGAATGGTGACTTCACCCGGATGCGGTGGGTCTACAGCGTGTGCCAGAAGAGTGATGCAGCTCTCGTGGTTCGCCTCGGGCTAGTGATGGCTGAGCAACACTCTCGCCACACGCTGCAAACCTTCCGTTTGGATCGCGGCGGCAAGTTTCTTGGTGAGATGGACAGTTTTTTTTGCCGAGCACGGGGTTTTTCACCAGGTCTCTGCTCCTGCTACTCCTCAGTAGAACAGTGTCTCCGAGTGCTGGAACGACACCATGGAGGATGCGGTTCACACTATGCGGTCTGAGTGCGGTCTCCTGGAGCCCTTCGCCTTCGAAGGATTTGCCTACATGACATGGGTCTGGAACCGCCTCCCGCACGGTCCCCTTCTCGACCACGTTACACCGTACGAGCTTTGGTTTGGCCACCGTGCTGACCAGCATCTCGCTCGTGTCTGGGGATCCTTGGCTTCTATGTGGTACACCGAGGACCAACAGGGGTCCAAGGTCTCGCCGCAAGGTCGCTTGTGTGCCTTCGTAGGTATCTCCCCGCGGTCGGAGGCTTGGCGTTTTTGGGACCCCGCCCGTCGTTACATCGTTGAGTGCTGGGATGCGCTCTTCTTTTAGTCTCTCACCCACCCTGATTCGACCTCGAGCAGCGAGCATTAGGTCCCGCACCCAGGCGCTCCACTCGCACCATCGCGAGTGGTGATCCCAGAACAAAGGCCCGAGGCCTGATTGTCTGCACTGAGTATGCAGAGGTACATCTAGCGTGCCCCATAGGGCACGATCTCATCACTCACGAGTTTCATATTTCTTGTGATGCAGCAGCTGACCTTGTGGTCCTCATACCTAGCACTGAGGTGTGTGCACTTGCCACTCAGAGCTCTCCCTCTATGGCGCTTGATCCGGGCACACTAACGGAAGCTCTCTCATTAGAGGATGCTTACTCCTGGCGTGCTACCTCTGGGGATGAGCTTCGCGCCATTCGAGAGCACGGAGTTTACGAGCTAGTCGACCTTCCACCTGGGAGGAAGGCTATTCAGGTCAAGTGGGTCTTTTGCAAGAAAGTGAGGCCGGATGGCTCACTGGAATGCCACAAGGCTCGCTTGATCATCAAGGGATACTCTTAGATCGAGGGCATCAATTACATTGACACCTTTATCCCTATCGGCCGCAAGACCTCAGCTCGCGCTCTGTTCGGTGTAGTGGCTCAGCATGACTAGGAACTGCGCCAGATGGACGTGAACAATGCGTTCCTCCATGGCTCTCTGGATAAGGAGATTTATGTGGCTCAGCCACCAAGCTTTGAGGACGGTGATAAGGTCTGGCGCTTGCGCAAGTCATTGTATGGCCTCAAGCAGTCTCTGTGTTGGAACCAGCAGATCATAGGCACTCTGACTCGTGTGGGATATGTACAGTACGAGGTAGATCCCTCTCTCTTTATCCGACGGACGCCTGAGTGGTTCACCGCCATCGTGGTCTATGTGGACGACCTTCTGATCGCATATCCTTCCATGGAGGTCGTGAAGGAGGCCAAGGTGGTCCTCCAGACTGCCTATAGGATGAAGGACCTTGGTCCTACAGCCGTGTTTCTTGGCATGGAGATCGTGCGCGATTGCAGACGTCGGATACTACTACTGCATCAGGCTCGATACATACGTGTTGTGGGGTGGCGCTTCAATGACCTCCTTGGCGCAGTGCCCACAGCCTCCACACCTCACACCTGGCGGGCAGGTTGGGCTAAAGATGGATGATCGTACACAACTGGGGGAGACAGTGGATGTGACCTTGTACCTCCGTCTCATTGGATCTCTGATGTACGTGGCCACTACGACACGCCCCTACATCGCCTTCGCCGTCAACCTCCTTGCACAATTTTCGCAGACTCCACGCGCTAGAGACCTTGCGACTGTGCGCATGGTGCGGTACGTGGTCTCCACACCGTACCTCGGACTCTGCTTTTGTCGGTAGTGTTCGGTGACGACTGGGCTTGGAGTCCAGATGGACGCAGACGCATCCGTTACGTGTTCTTGCTCGGTGGCACCGTTGTGTCCTGGCGCAGTTGGAAGCAGGGCTGCATTGCACGTACCTCGTCGGAGGCAGAGTATGTTGCTCTGGGTGTAGGGGTTGCTGAGGCAGTGTGGCTGCAGCGCCTGTTCCTTGAGCTGGGTGAGTCAGTACTCGCCATTGTGCTTTGTTGCAACAACCAGGGTGCCCTTGCCATTAAGGAGAACTCTAGTGTCTTTCACGCTCGCACAAAGCACATTGCGGTTGAGCATCATTTTGTGCGTGATCTGGTGGAGCGACACGTAATCTCCGTCATATGGGTAGGAACTGACATGCAGTGTGCTGACTTCTTGATGAAGGCACTAGCACGCGAGAAGTTTCTTGTGGCCATTCGTTCTGTTGGGCTTCGTCCCTTGCTTAAGAGTAGTTGAGTGTGGGGTGTGTCTGTGTCTTTGTCACGGTTGTTTCTGCACTCGTTGGTGTAATAGTTTCAGTGCTACACGTGTATGGACATGTGTACCATCGGGTCATGGGGGAGTGTTGTGATTTGAGATGTTCCTGTCAACCTGTACAGTTTACTGTGACCACTCGGCAGTGTTTATGCCCGTACAAATCCCTGATGCGGACCCAGGTGGTATCGGTGCGTCGTCTGGTGGTGGACTACCAGCTTGAAGCTGACGGACGACCATCCTAGAGCTCTGGACGCTGCCAGGGATCTCCTGTACTTTTTTTCTACAGCACGTAGGAGTTCATTGGTGGACTGGCCGTGGGCCCGTTTTGCATGTTTTTGCATTGCGTGTCCACCGCTTCATACCGGATACATGCATGTGACCAGTCGTAGCGTCTGGTTTGTGATTCTGCACGTCTAGGTTCAGACGGCGTAGCGTTCTGACATGTCTATGTTGAGTTACGGCCAAAACAGTGGTTTTGGGCCGGTTTTTTGGACAGACTTTGTGCTGCTGCGTGCGACACCCACCGTGCGCCGCGGCAGGTACTTTTGCCATGGACCTGTCATTTGTCATCTCTCTCTGCAAACGCTATGAAAGCGTTCTGACACTTTGCCTTGTGTCTCCTAGCAAGACCCTTGCCGTTGTGTATAGGACTTTTGACTGTCGTCACCGTCTGACCAGGCACTGACGCCTAGTCAGCGGTTGTGTCGCTAGGAAGTTTCCACGCATTTTCTCTCCACGTGGTGTCGTCACCGTCTGACCTGGTGAAAAACCCCGTGCTCGGCGAAGAAACTGTCCATCTCACCAAGAAACACGCCGTCGCGATCCGAACGGTTGGTATGAAGCGTGTGGCGAGATTCTCTCTCGGGTGCGCGTATCTCTCTTGGCATCCACTTCCACCGGAGTCGAGGAGTCCCCCGACTGGCTTTTCCTATAGAAATAGGAAAAGCCAGTCGGGGGACTCCTCGACAGCCATATGATTCCTGGATCCGAGCGTTGTAGTCGGCGCTGTCGATCCTTTCTGCTATTGTGATCATCCGCGGCAAGTCGTTTTGGATGCTGAAGATGGCAATCACTCTTCGCATGTCTCGCTTGAGACCGTTGTAGTGAAAAGAAGGTTCATCGGGGGCAATGTTTGCACCGATAATGATCTCACGGAATCTTCGTGTGTACCCTGCTGACGGAGACGTTCGAGCTTGTTCCGTGCGTCAGACTTTTTGTTGTCGTCCGAATCGTGCAAGCATCGCGCGCGAGAATTCGTTCCAGCCTGTTGGTGGCGTCAGCGCGTCTTGCCATTGGGGGTTGATTCGCTCCAAGGGTAGAACGCCTGCGGTCGGCGATATGAGACGGGTGCCGTTGGCTGTTGATTATACTTCGTGTTGGTATGTGTCCCACAGATTTGTTGTGACCTCTGGCCTCGCTGCACACTCACCGCACTGACGCAGGTGATTAATGTTGGAGTGACACCGGCGCTGACGTCACCAGTTACGTGGCACCGGATTGGAATGAGACCATCCACTCTCTTGTGGCTGGCATCAAGGTTACCTCTAGCACAGGCGTTTATAACCTGAATTGTTGTTGACACTAGGCTTCCTAGTGTATGACGGGGATGTATGTCCGGGTTGTCTTCCCGGGTTTGCTAGGTTGTGTGCGTGCAGGAAAATGTGTGGGTGAGGTCTCAGGTTCGAGTCTCACTAGGCGTGGGTGCGAGCGAGGATGGGCTCGCCGTTCGCCCGCTCGTCACCNTGAGACCATCCACTCTCTTGTGGCTGGCATCAAGGTTACCTCTAGCACAGGCGTTTATAACCTGAATTGTTGTTGACACTAGGCTTCCTAGTGTATGACGGGGATGTATGTCCGGGTTGTCTTCCCGGGTTTGCTAGGTTGTGTGCGTGCAGGAAAATGTGTGGGTGAGGTCTCAGGTTCGAGTCTCACTAGGCGTGGGTGCGAGCGAGGATGGGCTCGCCGTTCGCCCGCTCGTCACCTCGCCACCTGCTCCGTTTCACCTAACAACACTCTCTCGTGTGACTTAGGTTTTTTACACGTTTCGCTTGTCAAGCATCCCCGTCCATGGCGTCTTGTGCCTCGCTTGGCGCGTGATTCCCCACTTCCCTTGCTCTCCCCTAACCAGGTTCTTCTACCCTCTGGTATCAGAGCAAGTGAGGGAAGCCGCTGTTTTCCCCACACGCCCATCAGGTTCTGGGCCGCCCACCGGTGACGTGGTGTCTCTTCACCACGCCATTCACGTCTTCCGCCGCCGGCGCATCTGCCCTCTAGCAGTAGCGTCAACCTGGGAGGCCACAGTACGTCTAGATAGACAGTACTGNCCACCCGCCATCTTCTCCTGGCTGCACCGCACTCTCCAAGCCCTCGTCGTCCGCTGGAGTCTCAGGCACGTCCTCGTAGTCCTCCCACAACTCCTCCCTCAGCTCACCTATATCCCTGCCACCACACACACCACTTGTGTGACAAGGCGGACGGCCTAGGCAGCAGGTGCAGCTGTAACCGGAGCCCTGGGGCAGCCGGCACCACCTCCATTGGTGGTGACGCGGCAGTTGCCACCAACCCCACTGTAACTGCAGCAGCAGCAGCATAGCACCCTCGGTCGTAAGCAGCAGCAGCAGCACCGCACCCACGGTCGGCAGCAGCAGCAGCAGCAGCAGCAGCACAGCACACGCGGTCAGCAGCAGCAGCACAGCACCCGCGGTTAGCAGCAGCAGCAGCAGCACAGCCGAGCGGATGCACAGACCAGCAGCAGTCGGCCGTGTAATCCATAGTTTGTACGCCTATCAGATTGAGCTTTTCTCGAGAGCTCAACTGCCGAAGTCCGTCCACGAGCAGCAGCAGCACAGCACCCGCGGTCGGCAGCAGCAGCAGCAGCAGCAGCAGCAGCACAGCACCCATGGTCAGCAGCAGCAGCAGCAGCACAGCACCCGCGGTTAGCAGCAGCAGCAGCACCGCACCCGCGGTCGGCAGCAGCAGTAGCAGCAGCAACAGCAGCAGCAGCAGCAGCAGCAGCACAGCACACGCGGTCAGCAGCAGCAGCAGCAACAACAGCAGCAGCAGCAGCACCCGTGGCCGCATATCGCCGTCTCCACCCGCGGCGGCAGCTGCAGCACCCGTGACCAAGTGTCTGCCATCGAATTTGCGTGCACCATCTTGTGGTGCCGCATCCGTCACGCTGGCACAACCCGACAACCAGAGCGTGCCCTCTCCTGGTGCGGACTACGAGGGGAGGCTGCCCCAGCGCCGCGTGCGTCATCGCAGAGTAATGAGGGGTGAGCGCGAGTCCAGGCCTGCCGCTTCCACATCTGCGTGGACTTCTCGTCACCGTTCGGTAAGCGCCTCTCCGCCTCTCTCTCCCGGGGGGGACCCACCGTTTCAGGACGCTTCAGAGTTGCCTGCGGCCCAGTTGCATTCAGCACTCGCACAAGACGTTGTAAGTCTTGTGAGTGCTCTCACTCGCATGACGTCTGCTCTCATTGACGCCGCTGCAGCAGCTGCAGCCACCCTTGCCGCCGCTGCTAGAGCGTCGCGTGCTCCTGCCTCGACTTCGGCAGGTCGGGCTACTGACTCATACACAGAGGCAGCGGCTGCTGCCGGCCCCATCGCTGCAGCTGCTGCTAACATAGGCACACATGTTTCTGCCGCAGCTTCTGCCATTGCCTCTTCCACAGCCGCAGCTGCGACAGCAACATCGGCAGCTGCAGCCTCTATCCGCAGCTCTACAGCCGCAGCAGTCGCCGCATCAGCATCTGCTCCATCTACCGCCTTCAGCTTCGTCACGGCGACTGTCTCCATCGCAGCCGTCTTTGTCACCTTCGGTGCCGCCTGCACCACGGGAGCCTTTGCTCTCGTGGTGCCCGTCGTCTCCACCATCTCTGTTCTGTCTGCCGCCGCAGCGGCTGCTATTCCTCCTCTGCTTGCCTTTCTACACACCCCATCCTCCTGACTTTCTTTGCTGCATTCAGTGCCTGCTTGCACTCTTCCCTTGCCTGCCTTGCGGTGGCTTGTCCTGTCTGACTCGGGGTGGGCTGTCCTGCAGCATCTTTACTCTTGCCTCAGGCAACCCCATATTTCCCACGCCCACTGGGGCTGGGGAAACTCTGCCGAAATTTTTTCGGCAGAGCCCGCACGTTGTCACCATGCCCGGTGACGACGAGTCAGTCATTGCGTCTCTTCAGCGNCCTCCTCTGCTTGCCTTTCTACACACCCCATCCTCCTGACTTTCTTTGCTGCATTCAGTGCCTGCTTGCACTCTTCCCTTGCCTGCCTTGCGGTGGCTTGTCCTGTCTGACTCGGGGTGGGCTGTCCTGCAGCATCTTTACTCTTGCCTCAGGCAACCCCATATTTCCCACGCCCACTGGGGCTGGGGAAACTCTGCCGAAATTTTTTCGGCAGAGCCCGCACGTTGTCACCATGCCCGGTGACGACGAGTCAGTCATTGCGTCTCTTCAGCGCCAGCTGGCCCTCGCTCGCGAGGCCCAGCAGGAGGCTGAGGACCGTCTTAAGCTCGCTGAGGACAACCGCGCTGCTTTTGCTGATGAAGTCGCTGCTATTGTACTTCGCCGCCTCCCCGCTGCGTCTGCCATTCCCCTTGCAGGGGCCAACCCCATTCCGCAGGCAGGCAGCACCTCTGCTTCTAGCACCTCTGCTGTTGCATACTCTGGCTCTGCCGCTGTTACTGCCCAGCTGCCTGCGCCTCGCCAGCATGATTTCTTTTCTCAGCCGCCTGCACTGGCCTTTGGCCTTCCCTTTTCCTCCTGGGAAGTGCGCTTTAGCGCGTGGGCTCAAGGGGAGCAGCTGTGGGAGTATTACTCCCCAGCTGTTGCTCCATTCACTCCCCTTGCAACTGAGTCTGCCCGTGCCGTCCGCGCCCTCATCGCAGTCGCTCCTAAGTCTCTAGTTGATGATGTCGGCACGTACAATGCTGATCCTGCTGTCCAGCGCCTGGCTGACCCTGTAAGTGCATATGCCATGCTACGTCGTCGCACCACTGTCACTGGCCAGGCCGCTCAGAGCGCCCTCACAGTCCAGTTCAACTCACTCCTCATGCGTAGTGACGAGAACGCTGATGCCTACTGGTCTCGCGGTCTCAAGCTCCTTCGCGAGCTTGGCAAAGCAGCCCCTGGCCATCTCTCTGCCGTCCTCACCATGGTCAACGGCCTCATCCCAGAGCTGTCCGACCTTCTTCGTGACGTCAAAGCCGACGAGCTAGAGCAGCTTGCCTCCCAGCCTGTTCCCCCAGATTCACCTCCAGGGGTAGGGGCTCTTTGGGATTTCACCTCCGAGCGTCTTGCTGCCTGGTGGACCAGTCATCAGAACAAGCGCCTCCATCGCTCTTCCGTCACAGGAGTCGCTGCGCTTAGTACTGCTACTGCACCCTCCTCCTCTGCTGCCCTTTCCTCTACCTCCACTGCTTCTTCCTCGTCCTCCTCCGCCTCTGCCCTCGCTTCCTAGGGTCGTGGAAAGGGCAAGGGGAAGGGCAAAGGCAAAGGCAAGGACAAGGGTGTTCCTGCTTCCCCGCGGGTTCCGGGCACTGTCGTGTGTTGGAACTGCGGCTCTACCGAGCACTCTGCTCGGACTTGCCCAGCTCCTCCGGATGACCTCCGCCTCGCCCGGGCCATGCGCGCCCACTGGGCTCGCACCTCCACCTCCTCCGGGCCATCGGCCTCAGGCGCCGGCGTCGCATCGCGCTCCACCACCTCCGTCGTGGCTCAGGCTTACTCCACCTCTGGTGTACCTCCTCCTCCGCCTTACCCCTATCCCTGGGGCTGGCCACCTCCTTACGGCGCCCCTGCGTATGCTGGCCCCCCGTCATCAGCCTACACCCCTCCGCCGTGGTTCCCGCCTTCNTGTGTGTCAGACTGACAGTGTCCTTCGTGGGGATCCTCCCGGTCACATTCTGGGTGCCTCGTGTGAGTCTGTCCCGTGGATCGAGCGTTGGCAGTCCGACTTTCTTCCTCGTGGTCTGTCCCTCTGTACATTGTCGCCGTCCTCCGTTGGCACTGTTGCTACATCCAGTGTGCTCCCCACTATGCGTGCGTCTTGTGGTCTTTGGGTCCTTGATTCCGGGGCCACTCATCACATGACGTCCGTACGTTCCTCGTTTGTCTCGTTGGGCCCCGTCGGTTCCGTCCGCTTTGTTCGTACTGGGTCTGGCCAGTTGCTGCCTGTTCAGGGTGTGGACGTCGTGCGCTTTGTTGGACCCAGTGGTGCCCTGTACCTGCCTGACGTTCTATTTGTGCCTTCGCTGGAACTCAGCCTGCTGTCTGTCCCATCCCTGGACGATCAAGGTATGGACTTCACTGCTAGCCGTGGTGTTGGCACCGTCTGTCTTCGTTCCACACAACGTGCTGTTCTCCGTGGCGTGAAGTGCGGCAAACTCTATCGTGTCCCCTTGCACGCCCCCCCCGCTCCTGCCGTCGGTGTCGCCCTTGCTCACGTTGCACCGTCTCTCGCTCCTGACCTCGTGCGTCTCTTGCATCGCCGCCTTGGTCATGTCCACACTGATGCCATTCACAGTATGCTGCGTCTACAGCCTGCTCTTGGCCTCTTGCCCTCTACCTTCCCTGCCCCTTGCCCTACTGATTGCCTTGATTGCGCGCAAGGAAAGATGCATCGCTCTCCTTTCTCTTCTTCTGAATCACACTCTACACATCCCCTTGATCGTGTTCATGCGGATGTCATGGGGCCTTTGCCTCATGACCTCCTTGGTGACGTTGGTCGCTACGTCTTGTGTCTCACCGATGACTTTTCTCGCTTTCGGTGGGTTTTTGCTCTTCGTCAGAAGAGCGATGTCTGTTCTGTCATTGAATCCTGGCTTGTTCAGGCCGGACGTGCCTGTCAATGGTCGCTGCGTGTCTTCCGCAGCGACCGTGGTGGTGAATTCCTTGGTCCCACCGCCCGTCTTCTCGAGTCTCGTGGGGTGTGTCTGAAGACGTCGGCTCCTTACACACCCCAGCAAAACGGTGTCTCTGAGCGTTGGAACCGGACACTTGCCGACGGCGTCCGCACGCTTCTGTCTGAGTCTGGTCTGCCGCCCCTCTTTGCCTTCGAAGCAATGTGCTACATGACGTGGGTCTGGAACCGTGTCCCACACGGCCCCCTTCCCCGCACTATCACACCCTTTGAGCACTGGCATGGTCATCGTGCTGATCTTCGCCTCGCTCGGGTTTGGGGTAGCATTGCTTCTGTCTGGCTTCCAGAGGATCTTCGTGATGGGAAACTATCCCCTCGCGGTCGTCTCTGCCCCTTTCTCGGCGTCTCCTCGCAGTCCAAAGCCTGGCGCTTTTGGGACCCTGTCCGTCAGCGGGTCGTCGAGTCTCGCGACGCCCTGTTCTTTGAGTCTGTCTTCCTTCGGGACCTCAGTCGCCTGTCGCCTGACTCCTCCCTCCTGCCTCTCTCGCGGCTGACGGGGGATGTCGGTCCTGTCAGTCCTGCAGTCCCTGTCGGTCCTGCCAGTCCGGCAGTCCCTGTCGGTCCTGCGAGTCCGGCAGTTCCTGTCGGTCCTTCCGGTCCGGCAGTTCCTATTGCCTCATCGCCGCTGTCATCCTCGTTGCAGTCCTCGTCGTTCGGACCTGTCTCTACCTACCCTGTGTCCTCTTCCTCTGACGTCTCGTCCCCGGCCACTGACTCTGCCCAGTCTGCCTCATCTCCCACTGTCCCGTCCAGCCCGGTCGCTTCTCCTGCTGCCCCTTCACCCGCGGTCTCTCCTGTCTAGGTGTCTGATCCGCCTCCGCACGTCCCTTCTGCCCCTGTCTCACCCTTCGTCCGGGGTGGGCGTCTTCGTGCCTTACCCAACCGCTCTAACACCTTCACGACCTCGGCACGTCCTCACCTGTCTCAGCCTGCGTCCCAGCCACCTCACTCGACTGCTCTCCCCACCGGCATGGATGCACTGGGCTTGGCCACTGGTGTTGTCCATCCCAGTTCCGCCCTCGGCTATACGCTTCTTGCCTCTGAGCACGAGCGGGCCTTGGAGGCGGCAGTCTTGAGCAGCATTGCAGAGTGTCACGCCACATCCGTCACCACTGCCTTGCCCCCTGAGCCAACCACTGTGCGTCAAGCTCGTGCAGCCTCTGACGCACAGCAGTGGGAGGCCGCAATGCATGACGAGCTCAAAGCCCTTGATGCTCATGCAGTCTATGAACTTGTCGATCTTCCGCCTGGGCGCAAAGCCATTGATGCCCGTTGGGTCTTTCGGTGCAAGTACAAGCCCAACGGTGAACTCGACAAGTACAAGGCACGCCTCACGGAAAAGGGGTATTCCCAGATCCCCGGCGTCGACTTCGATGAGACATTTGCACCGGTTGGGAGGTACACCACTGCCAGAGCGCTGTTGAGTCTCGTGGCTCATCACGACTGGGAGTTAGAGCAGATGGATGTGAACAATGCATTCCTCCACGGACGGTTGGACGAGGAAATCTACGTGGTGCAGCCTCCTGGCTTCTCCGACAGCACTGACCGAGTGTGGCGCCTGCGAAAGGCCCTCTATGGCCTAAAGCAGTCGCCACGGTGCTGGAACCAAGAGATCACGTCCACTCTTGAGAAAGGAGGTTACCGGCGCAGTACGGTGGATCCGTCACTCTTTGTCAGTCCGCCCTCTGTCCCGTTCGTCGCTGTCCTCGTCTATGTGGACGACTTGCTGATAGCATCACCTAGTCAGGCGGCGGTCCAGTCAGTGAAGACGCTCTTGCAGTCCACGTACAAGATGAAAGACTTGGGACCTGCTCGTGTCTTCTTGGGCATGGAGCTTGAGCGCGACCGTTCTCGTCGCATGCTCCATGTCCACCAGGCTGCGTACGTCCGTAGTCTGGGGGAGCGCTTTGCCTCACTGCTAGAGTCCACACCCACTGCGTCCACTCCCATGACCCCAGCAGGTCAAAGGCTGCTGAAGACACTGGATGTGTCCAAGCTGGGGGAGACAGTCGATGTGACTGACTATCTCCGCGTCATCGGGTCACTGATGTACCTGGCGACCACTACCAGGGCAGATGTCGCCTTCTCTGTGAACTTCCTAGCCCAGTTCTCCCANATGGTTGTGGCTAGTGCTCGTACAGTTGTTTGTCACTCCTTGTGACACCCTTTTGTGATTGTGCGCTCCTGTCACTGTGCGTCGGCTGTGAGTCATGGGGGAGTGTTGGTATGTGTCCCACAGATTTGTTGTGACCTCTGGCCTCGCTGCACACTCACCGCACTGACGCAGGTGATTAATGTTGGAGTGACACCGGCGCTGACGTCACCAGTTACGTGGCACCGGATTGGAATGAGACCATCCACTCTCTTGTGGCTGGCATCAAGGTTACCTCTAGCACAGGCGTTTATAACCTGAATTGTTGTTGACACTAGGCTTCCTAGTGTATGACGGGGATGTATGTCCGGGTTGTCTTCCCGGGTTTGCTAGGTTGTGTGCGTGCAGGAAAATGTGTGGGTGAGGTCTCAGGTTCGAGTCTCACTAGGCGTGGGTGCGAGCGAGGATGGGCTCGCCGTTCGCCCGCTCGTCACCTCGCCACCTGCTCCGTTTCACCTAACAACACTCTCTCGTGTGACTTAGGTTTTTTACACGTTTCGCTTGTCAAGCATCCCCGTCCATGGCGTCTTGTGCCTCGCTTGGCGCGTGATTCCCCACTTCCCTCGCTCTCCCCTAACCAGGTTCTTCTACCCTCACTTCGATTATTTCTTGCTGCCGTTGGATAGCCTTTAGATCAGACAACCAACTTAGCGCCGTGTCACGCAAAAGCGCGGCCGCAAGGTCAATCTTTTCTTATTCGTCGTTGACCCTAGAAGCAGTGAAGTTCACCTCCGAACTCGTCAGCCACATCCGAACCGTCGGTCCTTTTAGAGTTTGCAGGATTGAACAGTTTCGGTGGGGCCGGACGAATCTTGGGTTTGCTCGAGAGTTGGGAATTTCTCTCGACGAGCGCCGCTTTACATGCGCTTGCATTGTGAAGAGCCTCCATCATGACATTAAAATGTTGGAGCACTTGGCTGTTGATCCCCTCGAGCGCGAGATTTGGTTCGCATGTCGTCCGGTGCCACTAATCGTTCCTGCTGTCATCGTTGAGACTGTTGGTAGGGGCGGCTTGTTCACCGTCGCTTGGTTCGCGACCAGATTGGTCGTCAGTGATTGATCAGACAAATGCCCATTTACCATCCGCAATAAGATTGAATTACCTGCTAGCAGCCAAGTAAACCAATGAATTATCCGAACCCACAGTGAGCAAGTTCATCCGTTACACGTAGACACGCACAGTTGATTTTGCACAAGACCATGATAAGAAGGATCAATCTCGGTCAGCTACCCTGACGGAGACTGCTCTTGACCATGGTTCGGTACCCACAACGTATCAGGCAACTCAAGTGCGAGTTTTACGCTCAGGAGTGAAGGAGAGCTTGGCGGAACCCAGGATCCCTTATTTTCAAACCATATAGCTGTACATGAGCACGATGGTTCACAGCGCCGAGCCAGTACCTCATTCACCAACTGACTGACACTGACCATGCGCTCTGGCCAGAGCCTCGGCCAACACAGTTGCTTGGATGGGGCAGTCCTCCAGCCTGGGAGCGCTGCGCCAGACCGGTGATCTAGTCGCCAAGTACTCCTTCATGGACGCAGGCAGCTCGCTGAAGCCGGCCATGCGCCACCCCACCATGTGCATCACCGCTTTACCAGGAAACGGTGGGGTGTGGCCGACCCGTGTGAGAGTGAAGTGGGCACTCCGACGCTCATGCTCGCAGCCTTCGCGGTCCTCGACGGGGCCGCTGGCGCTGTTCTGACATCCGGTGAAGTACGTATGCTCCTCGTAGGCCTCAAAGTGACCTGACAGGACACAATGACAGGCAAAGAACACGTCGAGCACATCACCAGCCAGGCATGCGGAGTGACCTCTCACATGAAAGACACGAGATCTCAGGACGAACGTCTGCCATGAGTGGTGCAGCACAGACAAGGCGAAAGCCAAACCACTCTGGGCATGGCACGAGGTCAGTGCAGCTCACCATAGCAGAAACCTGTTCCCCTCACTGGCGCGATGAGAACAGCCTCTCCCCCCTTCTCCTGCCCACAGAACCCACCACTCCTCGCCCCCTCCCCGCCGCCCGTCCAGCTAGTCCCCAAATGTCCCCGAGCGTGGCTATCTCACACACATGCGCTCTACTCACGTACCAAAGTCTGGGTGTTTGATATCAACAAACACGGGGGCAGAGAAGCACACAGCCTCCTCCTCCTCCGCTTCGCCCTCCACATCCTCTTCATCTCCATCCCCATCCCCATCCGCCTGCGCTGTAGCCGGCTTGCTCGGAGCCTTGCTGTTCCGGCGCACACGCATGGCATTGCCAGAGACCAACATCACGTCGTCGCCTGATGCTGACATCACTAGCGCCTGCATGCGTGCAGCATCGTCAGAAGGAGACCGATGGAATAGGAGTGAGAAGGACAGAAACTAAGGTTTACCAAAGCGCATCCACATCACGGTGGTGTCCGCGAGTCCCTGAGGGACCACCAGTGGAGTATGGCTCAATGTATTAAGTGAGTCAAAGGACGGACGGACGGACGTAGGGAGGGACGGAGGAACGGGCGGACGGACGGACAGACGGACAGTTGGACGGACGGACAGACGGACGGACAGACGGACAGTTGAACGGACGGACGGACGTGAGGACGGGCTGACAGACCTATGGTAAGTCAGGCGGACAGATGGACGAACGGACGACGAATGGACAGAAATGTGTCTGCCGCATGAGTGCCCGTCCACGGCAGATGGACGGCGGACGAACAACGGACAGATAAATGGATGGACGGACGGATGGATAGACGCATGAATGACTGGATGCGTACCCCAACTGCTGGTGAAAAAGCGAGGACATGAGAAGTCAGAAACTCACACCAGTGCCACAAACTACCACGAGGACGGGCGGCGGCAGCGGCGATGTCTACAACGATGGCAACAGCAATAATGAAACACCAACTACGATGACAAAAATGACAGAGGACGAAGGCGACGGTGACAGAAATGACTGCAACAATCGCAATGACACTGACAAAGACAATGATGCGCCAGCGTGCCATCATCCTGCTCCACAGCATGTGGCATAGCGAGGCACATGGGGTGCTGTGAGAGGTCTTAGTGACAGGGGCCTGCCCGTCGTGGCAGCCAGATGATGGCTCCTTCGGACCTCTGTGGCATGGAAACGGTGTTTGATGGGGCCTAGTGGCCGATTTTCTCCGCGCTGTTGTGCCGTGGGTGGCGGCCTTGGTTCTTTTGTACCACGTGGTTGTGCCGGTTGGCGATCACACACACAGGCACACACACACGCACACGCACACGCACCCGCACACGCACCCGCACCCGCACCCGCACCCGCACCCGCACCCGCACCTGCATCTGCACCCGCACCCGCGCGCGCACGCACGCATGCACGCACATGCACGCATGCATGCGCGCACGCACGCATTCACGCAAGCACGCACGCACCATGAAGGCACGCACGCGCGCGAGCGAGCGCGCGCGCGCGCACACACACACACACACACACACACACACACACATACA
>SZWC01000777.1:27064-42263 GCA_023375785.1 Penium margaritaceum | reverse complement strand
GGGAGTGTGTGTGACGTGGTAACATGGGTGTGCGCAAGTCGCTGACCTGGCGACTGCGGCATGGCCGTTGGTTCTGGGGGCTGGACCTCCAAGGGTGCTGTCCACCCTCCTGCTGGGACTGCTGCTGCAGGCTGCTGCGACTCAGCCATCTCTGAGTAGACGCGCTGTGCCCATGCTGGTGCCGGAACGGGAACAGTCGAGGTCGGTGGCACGTAGAAGGGACCCTGGTACATGGGAGGAGGCCCCTGATACAGCGACGCACTCATGGGTGGCTGCAATGGGGGAGGACCGTAGGTCACTCCGCCGAAGGGTGTAGGTGCTCGGGGTCCAGCGGCGGTCGGGGTAGCCCATGCTGGTGGCTGCAGATGATGCCCAAACTGCGGACGAGTCACCGACGCGGAGAATTGTGGCTGCTGCTGCTGCTGGTGAGATGGCGTCATAATACGCTGGAGATCAGGACAGGCACGCCAGAAGTGGCCCTGCTGGCCGCAATAGTTGCAGGTGCGTCCTCCTGCACCCTTACCGCGTCCGCGTCCTCCGCCTGGCTGAGCTCCTCTGCCTCCACTGCCCCAGCCGCCTCCGCCTCTGCCTCCCACCTGACCAGCTCCAGAGAATGGACTCGCTGAGGACTGATGCACGAAAGCGCTGGGGCTCGGGGTGTTCGCCTCGCGCGCCTCACCACGAAGGATGTCCTCGTAGTGGCGTAACTCCTCAAAGACCTCCGCGAGGTCGGTGCTTTCAATGTCGGCCACGCGGAGGCGTCGCAAAAGCCCTCGCCGAAATTCCCTGTACGGCTCGCCAAGATGCAGGAGGACTGGGTCGAGCCACTCGAGGATGGAACAGGATGCCCCAAGCCCGAGAATGCGGCGACGGAGATCCATAGCCTCATCCCAGTACTCAGCAATCGGGGCCCCTGGTTTTGGGTACAGATTCCGGAGTCTGTCACGTAGGGAAATCACCAACGCCATTCCCCGTTACTCATGGCGGGTAGCAAGATGTTGCCAAGCCTCATGCGGGCGTGGAGCCCCACTGCGAGCGTTGGTCGGGTCCTCTCCTTTCCCGCCGAAACGGATGTGACGAATGGCGTAGGACTGGTCATCGGGTAGCGCCCGGACCAGGGCATTGAATGCGCGAAGTAACACGCGGTCCTCGGTCGCGTCGGCGGGTGGGGCTAGGTACAACTCCTCTAACCCATGCTCCGCCGCCCATGCTAGAAAAACATCCTTCCAGGCCAGGAAGTCTCGCGTGCCTAGCGGGGGCGGCGTCAGGTCCTTGTGAGAGAGGACCTTGCTAAGGTCCTCCCACGTCATCGTAGTGGCGCCGGCACCACCACCGGAACCCGTGGGATCCCTAGCACTANTGCCGCCTGACTCATAGTGTCTGAGAGCGGCTAAGGAGCCTGGTACTCACTCTCAGGTCGCCGAAGAAATTTTCGGCAGCAATTCGCCGGGCCCACTTTGGGCCCAGTTTTCTGCCGCGAGCCCTAAGCTCGATAGGGAAGCCTCCTGCAGGTCTGGAGATGTCCGCCAGGCCACCCTTGACCTGCAAACACTCACTCTGGGCCAAGGAGACCCGCCGCCACCTCTGAGAGGTGGGAGTGGCGAGTGGGTTCTCCCTCCCTTCACGTTATCCACTCTTGTGGCCTCTCCCCTGCCTTCTGCCGCCTCTACGTCCTGCGCGCGGCCTAGGGGAAGTGTTGCAACGAGTCTCAAGGGTGCGCGCGGCTTGCTTCTGCCGTAGGTGCGCGGATCTACTCCCGCACCTCACTCGGCCGCCCCTTTTTCTCCTACTCGCCGCCCTTATGTGCTGTTTTCTTGCCGCGAACGTAGCTCTGATACCATGAGGAGAATCCCAGGAGTCTAATGCAACTTTCCTTGCTCAAAAAGATCAAGTATAGAGGAAGTTACATGCGGGTTTGCCCAGCAATGGATCGGCGCGGGTCTAAAACCCCTAAGTGCCGAGCTGCGAAAGACAAGAGCTCGGTTGGGTGAGTCTCGCTGATCGAGACTCACCCAGCGGCCGGCGAGCGAAGCTCGCCGGCCTGTGAATCTCCATCGAGGGCAAAAGGCCCTCATGTCACGCGAACTGGCGGGCTAATCCGCACCATGCCTCGCTGACGCGAACCAGAGCTGTGTCACAAAACTAGTAAGGACTAAACTAGGTTTCTGGATTGCTGTGCATGCCTGGCTTAATGTAAAGACAAGGACAAACATAGGTCTCAGAACGACAAGTATTGTCGGCAGCAAGAAGGATGGTGGAGCTGGGCGATGCTGCCAGGGGGAGGCAAGCGCACGAGAGATGCCGGACGAATCACACGTCGGCCCGATGCGGTATGGGTGCTCAGCGTGCCTCGCCTCCACTCCCTGGATCAGCATGCCCTGCACACTCAGGTCCACATCGGAGGGAAAAATATATACAAGGAGGATTAACATGTTCCACTAATAGATTCAGTTTAGCTGCCATTGTCTTTACCCATTCATAGGCGTCTGAGCGTCCCCTTGCTTCAGTCGGTGTCAGTGGTTCATTTGCACTGTGATCCATGGATGCGGTGCCAATAGTGTGATGGAATTACTAATGGTCAACTCTGGGGCATGGCGTAGTGAGAGGATCACCTTATAGGGCATGTGTTCCATGAAGGACGCATCACGAGTTAAAAAAAAATAGTGATTTGTCATATCCCAAAATTGCCATGCCTTTGAGATATAGGATATCCTGACAAAGATGCACCAACAACCACAAGGACTCAATTTTTTCTCTCATTGTGGTGGTGCAAACCAGACACACGCCATCGTGTCTCAAATCCTGGCTTGACTCAGATCAACCTTCTCTTTGAACCAACGCTCCCATGGTGTGACTAATTTGGATAGTGGACCTTGTCTCATAGGGTTCCATACCCAGGTGATATACTTCACTGCCTCCTCCTAGAATCCAAACGATGGACCGGACTCAGTCAGTAGTATACGTGGTGCATCACCAAGGTTCTGTGCCATTGCTCTGCCACTCTGTTTTGTTGTGGAGTGTACAAAGCCGTGGTCTGATGCTCAACTCTAGCTTTCATATCTGCTGTCAATAAACCAAGGAACTCCTCTCCCCTGTCAGTTTGTGACTTTAGGAGTGAGCAACTTGTCTGTCGTTCAACAAGCAAAATCCATTCAACAATTGCACACTGGGTATTGGCCTTGGTTTTGAGCAGAAAGGCCAAGCGAAAATGACTGTAGTCATCAGTAAGGGTCAGGACGTACGTTGATGCATACTGGACTAATGGCACTGGCATTGGTCCTATAAGGTCAGCATGTAACAGTGCGAGGGGCCTCGTGGTCTCACGGTCTGATCTGGAAAAGGTTTTTCTGTGTGCTTTTCCTTCATGGCAGTCTAAACATGTGTTAGCTCTGAGGCAAGTAGGGTGAAGAACGTGTGTTGGGGTGTATTTCAGCAGCTCAGAAACTGTTTCCGTGTTGAGACGTGCAAGGCGGTGATGCATGAGGTCTGTGTGTATTCCATCACTGCCTTTGGTAACATGCGATTGGGGTCGGCTCAGTTGTGAGTGGACAAAGTGGAACATAGTGAGTTTGTAAAGCATGTCAGTATGCAGCGGCCCATTAACCAGCAAGTCGCCAGACGCATCATAGAGTATGCAACACTGTCTCTGTATCAGTGCTGTCATATTGGCCAGCTGGTATAGTAACCCACTGGATATTATGATGACTTCCACACGTGGGACGTACAAGAAATCAGTCAGCCACAATACTCCGCCTGGTGCTTGGAGGGCCACTGTCTCAATATCCTCAACCGACAACACTTCCCGAGACCCAATCTTCACACCCTCAACATCAGGCGTGGTATGAAATATGACAAAGAGCTGGCAATGCTAGGACAAGTGATGTGATGCGGCGCTGTCAAACAACCACTCATGCATGGAAACTGCGTGCAATGTTGTGATATGTATGTGCCCCAACTTCTGACCCAGCGGCTGTGGGATGGCAATCGGCTCTGGTGGAGACGACTCCATCGGCGCACTCCACCATGGTCCTAGCGGCAGTGCCAATAGCTGTTGTGGCTTGGTCGTCTCAACGTACGCCCTCTACGTCCATGCTGGAATAGAGACGGATGAACTGATGTATGTGGGCATGAAGATGGGTCTTTGACACATAGGAGGAGATGAAGCTGGCGTTGGTGGGTACATGGTAGCCTGTAGCTCCGGCAGAGAAAATGTGACTACTAAAAAGGGTGCTGGCACACAAGGCCCTGCCATCGGTTGTGTCATCTTGGCTGAAGGGTGAACATGTTGACCGTGATGATAGAGCGGCATCGGTTGTTGTACCACTGTCAGGCGTGTCTGCTGTATGGATGGAGTCATGATCCACTAGAGGGTTGGACAGGCGCACCAATATTGGCCCGGCTGTTTGCAGTAGTTTTAGGTGCGGTTTCCTGGCCCTTGACTGCGTCCACGTCCTCCGCCACTTTGTTTGCCTCGGCCTCCTCCTGACGCCGGCCTGATTCACCACCGTCTGACGTCTAGTTAAGCTATGATACCATTAGATGGAAAAGATAAATCGAATGCAACTTTTCCGGCTCGATTTCATGAAGGAATGACTATGCTAGGTGTGTGTTTGTTATGGTGGCGATGAAGGCTTACAGAATAAAAGTACAAGTGCTAGGAGTGAATGAGGAGAACCTCGTTAGGGTGAGTATCGCTAATTGAGGCTCACCCAGCAGGCTGGCAAGAGAGGCTCGCCGGCACGCAAGTATGGAGCGAGGGCAAATCACCCTCGCACCCCGCAAAAGGGACAGCTAGTCCTCGTCCTGTCCTACACACACAGTCACAACACAGTTTGTAATTCTTTCGAGGTCTAATTTAGGTTCCAATTGTGATTATGCAAGTTTGACCCAGGAAGACGGCAAAAGACAAACATAGGTCAGTAAAGAGGAAACTAGAGAATGAGCCAGCTGCTGAGTAATGGAGGAGAGGGGCCATGCCAGCGGGATGGAGGCAACCACGCGTGCGGGGCAGAGGGATTGCGAGCCGTCACGATGCGTCGCCTCCACTCCCTTCGTCAACATGCCCTGTTCACTCATGGCCACCAACAAGGAAAACTATGTACAATGAGAGATTAACACCAAGTACATTGGTGTTAATCTCTCATTGTACTTGGTGTTAATCTCTCATTGTACATTTGAACACGATCTTCCACCAAGGAAGATCGTGTTCAAGTGTATGGCTTCATATCTTGTTGCAAAAGTTGTGTGTGTCCATCCGTTGCAACACATTTTTATGCGAAAACTATAGCACAGATCAATTGCTGAGCATGATGGCATGAATCATCCCCTTACAAAGCACATTAACATTGAGCATCACTTCGTGCACGAGCACATCACTACCAGAGAAGTTCAGGTTATCTGGGTTGATACTCAATACCAATGTGAATAATTTATACAAAAATTTCTCATCAGTGGCATCTTCAAGGCGACTGTTCGTTCTCTATGGGTAATATGTGCACGTGGTGCTCGTGACTGATGTTTATGTGTCCTTCTCCTGATCTTGCATTTTTCTCCTTGCCATGTGAGAATCTTCTTTTCCCACTCTCAGGTGTGTGGCTTGTTTGTCTTTGAGTCATGGAGTGGTGTTGTTGACGGGGTGGAAACTAGCAAGTGACCTCTTGACTTTGTTGACACACACATCATCATTGCAAGCCACAATTCCAAAGTGAAGCTCTCGGATGCTGCATTGTTGGAT
Organism: Penium margaritaceum; assembly: GCA_023375785.1. Taxonomy (NCBI): domain Eukaryota; kingdom Viridiplantae; phylum Streptophyta; class Zygnematophyceae; order Desmidiales; family Peniaceae; genus Penium; species Penium margaritaceum. The sequence continues at coordinate 36,529 of SZWC01000777.1, read as the reverse complement.
ACACAAGGAATGTAGTGTGTGTTTCTGGCACCTTAACCAGGTGCAAGGATGGTGTCTGATTTGTCCATTTTTGACACACTTTAGAGCTTAGAGGCTGTGATCAGCAAAACTCACCTGCTACATTTTTAGCAAGGGTGGAGCATATACACAAGAGATTACATGCACCCACGTACGTGCATGCTTGATGTGGTCAGATTTTCCTGTCTTTTTATTTTTTTCCCCATGTATTTGGAGATTTGCATGGGTGTAGCTGAGTTGCTCATCCCTTGAGACCACACATCTATTTTTTTGCGGCATGTGAGAAAATTTCCATCAAAACACTGCCAACGAGGCCCGTTTGACCACTGATGGGCGGCCGGGCCCCACGCAAGAATTTTGTGTGGGTAGCCCCGTTGACTGACGTTGAAAACCTCAGCAGTGTTAATGTTTGTGTTAGTCCATGGCCCTTCAAATATTGAATTTCCTCTTGTCTTGTCCCACATGCACACACAAACATGTGCAAGGGACTGAGTGGCATGGTTCGGCCCGGAGATTTACCTCTCAAGACTGGAGCTCCTCACTTTGAATCCATTCTCTCTAGGTAGCAATTCCACCCTTCTAGGACGATACCTGGGATCACATGATTCACTCTGGACTATTTAGTTTCTCTTGTGGTGGAGACTTGACCTCGTATACTTTGGCATGCACTGGTATGTACCCAATATTGCATGTGGGTTCTAGGGGGGCTACTTGATATTCTTGAGTGCTGATCCTTAAGGGGCCAGCCTTCGTTGGCGTATTGGTGAGTAGCCATCCTTGGTCTTATGCCGAGTGATCTATCTCGACCTGCATGTGGCGGCGTGACCTCGCGTGTATATTGCACAAGCAAAGTGTACGTGTACCAGCACTTGGACTCTCCCAACTATAGACATGTCTCTTGTTTTGGTTTTCACTGGAACATTGAAACAGGTGCCATGAACTTTATCTATGGCGTGATTGGTGTCGGAATCTCCCCACATTCCCTATTTCTTTCAGTTCACTAGGTTGTACTACCGAGACTGATTACTGGTTTTAAAGCAATATCAACTTCCTCCTTCGTAGAAATTCATCAACTCTTGGATTTGTGGACGTGATGTTAGGCTCAACCGTCTACAAGGCCAACTTAGACCTTTTTTTGCATTCTTCAACCAAGGTCTCCACCACAATCCCACATTCTGGTCGACTCGCTTCACATCGCATCGTGCTTGGTTTGGCTGGTCAGCATCGTGCTTGGTCTCAAAATCCCACAGCTTGCAATATCCCCACTATCCGCAAGTCCCGAGCTGTGATGCGGTGTTTCCTATGGCCTCTTTGCCATGTTTGGTCTCATCACAATCTCCACTGATGTAGCTGTAGCAACTCCTGCAACTTCTATATGGCCTTGTTGTCACCTCCACTCCTTGCAACCACTCATCTTGTGACAGGTGCAATCTCTTCCTTTCTGTAATGTAACCTCAATCCAACATGCATGCAGCCTTTGCTGCCACCTCCACTCTGCATAACCCACATCTTTTTGGCAGCCACGTCCTGCAAAGCGCCAGATCTTGGCCTATATTCTAACTGTGGTATCTTCATCAACTTAGCCCTCTGCAACAGCACATTTTTGTGGTGGTTTCAGCCAGAGGTTCCCCTACCACGTGATGCCTCACTTTCATCCCCAGCACTCTCTTTGAAGTGACAACTGCAGCTGCCGATTCTTAGCCAGGGCCTTGGTGCTCTGGCATCACTCACAGCCCTAACATCTACTTGCACGGCAACTCTTCCGGCCGCATCTGTGACCCCTCCAGTAGTGGCTCATACCATTGATGCAACCTACTGAACAAGCCGCACCTGCTCCCATTTCATTACTTACACCATGCCGGCTGTGCTTCGGTGTGCAGCCACCGCTGCTCTCTCATCATCCATCCTGGCCTCTCTACCTTCTGTAGGGCTCAATGATCTGGAGCAATGAGCTGGACTTGCCTCCCACAGCATCAGGAGAGCACGCACGTGAATGGCTGGGCTTGGCCATCGCCTAGCAATAATCCAGAAACAAGGTGGTTGTACGGTGGTTGTACGTGCTCTGGTTGGGCTACTAGCGTGAGGAAGTTGCACACGTAAAAGAAACAAGGGGTTGATCTATACGTCTTGACCACTGGCAACCTTTCTTTGCCACCCCTAGGGATGTAACCTCCCAGCCTGTGGGCTGGGAGGTTACATCCCTGGGGGTGGCAAGAAACTCCTAACAGTGCTACGGACCCTGTATCTACCCTTGAATTTGACAAATTTCTTGGCAGTGTCCAAGCGCTCCCCTTTCACATGAATTCTGTTAGTCTTGCCGGAACCATACTTGATGCCGTTGCCGATGCAGCAGCCACCTTCTATGCCACAGCCAAAGGTAGGAGGGCTTCCAACCGCACTGATGTCGGCCATGCCCCTGCTGCATAAACCGAGGCAGTAGCCTCACGTTTCCTCATTGCTCTCTAGGTTACACTAGCTTTGTCTGCCATGGCCAGAGCTACTGCCACTGTAGCTGACAGAACTACTAGCACAATCAGCTCCATTTGTGCAACAACTGCCATAGTCATCCTCACACCGTCCGGAGAGGTACGCACCATGACATACCAAACGAGCGCGGGGACACCTCGATAACTACACTGGAGTGGATGCCTCCCTGTGTCTTATGGTGTCCATCTTAGCGTGGTTTTCCATGCTTTCCTCTTCAACTGTAGCTGTGTTTTCATCCCCTCTTTGTACTTTTGCCACATTGCTAGCTTAGCAAACAAGTGGCTGCTTCTCCTCCCGCCTCTTTGATTCCTTCACACTCATCTTATTCTTCCCATTTGCACCCTCATTATCATGCCTAGTTCAGAAGAAGCCATTGAGGTCCTCCAGGCTACTCTTTGTGAGACACACACAGCGCGATGGTGAGTAGAGGAGAAATGACGGCGAATGGTTGATGCTAAGACTGAGATGGCCACAACGGTGGCTGACGTTATCATGGAGTTGTTGCACCATTTTCTGGCTATTGTTATTTTGCTGCATGCTTTGGATACCGAATCTACTTCTTTCTCCTTTGGGGTAGCAAAAAATAAACTTGACTCCTTGACGACACCTCTCTCGCAAGTTGTTGCCTCCTTTGCCTTTGCACTCCTGCTATAAAACCAAAAGGACTCTTAGAGTCCACCTCTCCACTTCACCTCCAAGCTCTTCTTCTCCTCCTGGAAGGCATGCTTCAACTCATGGACAAGAAGGGAGCTCCTTTGGGAGCTCCCTTTACTACCTTGTTGATCCTTTGTCCACTCCTCCCTTCATTCAAATTCTCTTTGAGGCAGCTCGTACTGTGTACAGTCTCATCTTCTTTTCCTTAGATGACATCACTAGTGACATTGGTATGTATAATGTTTACATCACACGCTACATTCTAGCAAATCGAATGGGGGAATATGCCCTCATTCGCCACCGCAAGACCGTCACATGGCATTCTATTCATTGCTCTTGGATTGTACATTTCAGCCATCTACACATGCATGCGGATCAGTCTACATGTCTTCATTAGGCACGTAGTATGCGCCTAATACATGACCTGGACAAGGCCGTCCCTGGTCCACTGTCTGCATGCCTCTCCAATGTGGTAGGTCTCATTCCCAAGCTCTTCGACATCTATGTGCATTTTCCACAAGCCGAACTTGAACGTCTTACATCTGATCTCGTGTCACCAAATTTACCCCAGGGCATTGATCCACTTTATGATTTCATGGCTGCTTAGCTTAAAGACTAGTGGAACAGCCTATAGAAAAGGCATATTCATTGTGTTTCCCTTGTTACAATGATGACCTCTTGCTCTTTTGTTGCTACCACCACGTTCTTTATCCCCTCTTCCTCCTCTGCCTTCATTGCAGCCAAACAGTACATGTAGGGAGCCAGCTGTAGTGGGGGTGGTGGCAAGGGCCGCGGCAATGGTAAAGGATGTAGCCGTGGACAGAAGGAGTCTGATGTCCCCTCCACTCTTGCTTCAGTAACACATAGGAAATGTTGAGCCTCTGTGTATTCCAACCCTAAGTATCCTCCCCCTCACAACGATACCCGCCTCGCCTCTGCCATGGTGGCCCACAGGGTTAGCAAAGGCATCAGGGTGCCTGAATTTTCCACAACCACCATCATAGTGGCTTTGCCTTCCTCGTCTTCGTTCTCATCCGCCGTTGCCTGTAGTACAGACATGGTGCCTGTGGAGTAGGTTATGGCTGAATTTCCATCTCGGGGATGAGCCGCTCTGGCCTCTGCACCTGCTTACTATGGGCAGCCCACAACGAATTACAACACACCTACTTGGCCTCTTGACAATGGACACTTCTCAGACTTTTAATCCTGCAAGCACCGTCCAGATTCACGCCACAGTGACAAGCTTGTTCTAGTGCATTGTCTTATTGAGTTTCTTCATCTCCATTCTCAGGGAGGTGAGGATGTAATGAGCCGATCACGTATCCGTGTTTGTGATTCTGATGGAGCCCTTCAGGGTGTATCGTGAAGGGCTGCCGCGGGAGCATGTCCTAATGACCGTCCATGGACTGAGGACTGATAGTTTCACAAATTTTCAAATCGTCTTGGTGTTTCTCCCTCTTCACTCGTTCCACATTCCAGAGACAATTGCACTCTGTCATGTCTTTCCCTCTACATGTGTCTCTTGTGGCTTGTGGATTATCAATTCAGGAGCCACCCACCACATGATATCATGTCACGCCTCCGCTGAATCCCTTGATCATATAAGATCTGTGCACGTTGTTCGTACTCACTGTGGCGTAATTCTCCCTATTCAAGATGTTGGTGTTATTCGTTTTATTGGTCTAGGTGGTGAACTATTCTTTCCTCGTGTGCTTTATATGCCTGAATTGGAGGTTAGATTGCCATCTGTTACCACTCTTGGCAATCACGGCATGGTCTTTGCGTCCAGCCACGGTGTTGGTATTGTTTCCATTTCTTCCTCTGTCGTATCGTCCTCCGTGGTCTCCACTGTGACCACCTTTTCCGCATTCCTTTGTCTTACCCCAATCTTCTACTGCCTCTGACCTTGTTCCATCGCTCCCTCGTCACTCGACTACATCAAAATCTTGCATTGCCAACTTTACCACATTCCCACTTTGGCCATTGCTTGTCTCCTCCACACCCAGCCTGCGACTAGCCCCTCTTGCTCCACTGAATGCCTTGACTGCGCTCAAGGAAAACTGCAACACTCCATTCAGGAGTGCCGAGTCCATCACAAGCCATCAATTTGACCTAGTTCATACTGATTTCATGGATCCCCTTCCTATTTTTTTTCTGGTGGTTTCAGCGGCTATATTCCATGTCTCACTAACAAATATTCTTGCTATAATCGGGTCTTTGCCCTGTGTAAAAAAAAGTGACAATGTAGAATTCCTTGAGTGTTATCTGCCTCAGCCTGAATACGCTTGCCTACGCCAACTCCACGTCTTCTACTGGAAGTGTGATGGTGAATTATTTGATCCCACCTCTCACCTTTTGGAATACCATAGTGCATGCATAGAGCCCTTAGCCCCTTACAAACCCCAATGAAATGGGACTCCAAGGCTTGGAGAGCGTTTAAAATCCTCACGCTGTTGCGCTAAATGCTGTTGCGCATAATCATGGCAAGCCCGTATCTTGCTCATGGTGTTCACTCTCTTTTATTTGCCTCTAGTCATTCCTCTCCCTTTTCCTTGAAAACCATGTCATACATGATATAGGATTGGAACAACATTCCACATGGCCCTCTCCCTTGTCATATCACCCCCTTTGAATGATGGAATGGTTACCGAGTTGACCTTCGTCTAGCTTGTGTCAAGGGCTCTATTGTTTCTACATGGATGTCCGACGACCAATGCGAGGACAAGCTCTCCTCCCACGGTCGCCTCTAATTCTTTCCCGGAGTCTCTTCCTTCTCTCAATCCGGGCTTTTTTGGGAGTCTATTTGTCATTGGGTAAGTGAGTCTCGTGATGCTTTTTTCTTTAAGGATGTGTTCAAGCATAACTTGTCCAATCTTGCCTCTCTGTCTTCTCTGACCCCTCTCTTGGCTTTTGGGAGGGTATGTCCCACTTGTGTCTGGTGCGTCATGTGATATACCCTCAGTTCGGATCCCACGTCTGCCGCTTCTCACCAGGTCTCCCCTCTCTTTTTCTCCTCCTCCTCTCTTGTTCCACCCATGAACTCGACCAGGGGAGATATTGCAGTCTCCCCTGCGTTGTCTCCTGTGCCTCCCTCTCATGTCCAGGCTGTCCCTTATCCTTACTTGTTTGTGCCCCTGGCATAGCCCGCAGTTGTCCCTTTTGTCCTTGCAAACCCTGTCGTACCCCTGTATGTTTGCACCGGACAACTGTGTGATCCTCCCTCTCAGAGTCGCCCTTCTCAAGCTCTCTCTCGTGCATCCATCTCCTTTGGAGCCCTAGTGCCCTTATTCCTTCTTCGGAGTGTGCTCCCGCTGCTCCTCCCCAAGTCACTGTCTCTAGAGAACCTGGTCTCCGTGCTCTTGGTCTTACTATGCCAGTCCCTTCTCTCCCTGTTGTGTCAGTTGTCCATCCCAACATATCCTTGGGATGCTCTGTCTCTCAAAAAACGTTTTTTTCTGCTATGTTGATACCTCCATTTCTGGGTATGTTGCTTCGTGCTTTGTTGCTGCTGGTCTCTTCCCTTTGTCCCCCGACTCACTGACAATTCGCGCGCAATACAACTGAATCCACTCTATGGGAGACGGCAATGACGAGCTTGACTCTCCTATCTAGCATGGTGTGTACGAGTTGGTGGATCTTCCACTAGGTCGTAAGGCAGTGTCCGCCAAGTGGATCTACCATCAGAATCTGAAACTTGTGAGCTCAATCCCCGAATCACAGATTTTTCACAAAGGTCTTTCACAGATCCCTGGGGTGGATTTTGATGAAACAACTTCCCCAGTTGGTAGTTACAAAACTGCCAAACCCTTCCTCAGCTTGGTGGCCTAGCAAAGCTAGGAATTGGAACAGGTGGATGTCAACAATACATTTCTTATAGGCAAACTTGATGAGGAAATTGATATAATCCAACCACCTAGATTCACCGATGGTAACGACTACTTGTGGTCATTGCGTAATGCTGTTATTGGGATTAAGCTGTCACAAGATGATAGAACCAAGGAATCATTATACACTTGAGAAGGAAGGGTTCCATTGAAACAAAATTGATCTTGCCTTGCTTCTTAGTGTGCCCTCTATCCCTTTATGGCCATTCTTGTCTATGTTGACGATTTGATCATTTCACCTTCTAGCCTTGCAGATGTTCAGTGTGCGAGCGCTCTCTTGTAGTTTGCATACAAGATGAAATACCTTGGTCCAACCATGACAGACTCTTCATGTTCACCAGGCTGCATATGCCTGTAGCTTGAAGAAGCGCTTTGCATCTATGCTTTCTGCTGTTCCCATTACATCCACTCCCATGAGCGCAGAAGGAGAGACACTACTGAAGTCACCGGACGAGTCTGAACATGAGGAGGGGGTGGATGTCATTGATTTCTTGTGTCATTGGCTTAATGATGTATCTTGCTGTCACCACTTGTGCTGATGTGGACTTAGCTGTCAACTTTATGTTCCATGTCTCCCAGTGTCCAAGAGAGCATCATCTTGAGGCTAGACTTCATATGTTGCGATGTGCGCTTAGTACTATGCTTATAAGGATGTACTTCACAGCACAACTCTCAGTCGTTGGTATGTTTTTAACGCAAAAGACCATGCACATGATTCCAATGAATAAAGAAGGACATGATTTAATTTTTATGTAAAGGGAAAAGAGTCCCTTTGTCAAGTAGCAAGCAGGGATGCGGTGCATGAAGCTCAAGTGAAGCTTAGTATCTTGAACTCGGTGCAAGTATGTGAGAAGCTATCTTTCTATGCCACGTGCTATATTTATGTCATGTCCCCATTTGCTGCATCACTTTGCTTTGTAACAACCAAAGCACAAAGGCCATTGCTGAGAATAATGGAATGCACGACTCTCTAAGCAAACACATCAATGTTGAGTATCACTTTTTTCGTGAGTGCATTGCTGCTAGTATTTTCTAGGTTGCATAGGTGGACACAGGGCAATAGCGAGCTGATTTTCTCACAAAGGCAACCAACAGAAACGTATTCAAATTTGAAGTTCATGCTGTTAGGCTTGCATGTCCCCATGACCTCGGGTGATGTGTGCTCAATTTCCGCTTGTTGAGCCTCCACGATCATGCATTTTGGTGTGTGTTATCTCACTGAGACATGTGGGATCTGTTACTATTGGTCATGGGGGTGTGTTAATGTTTGTATTTTGTCCGTGGTCCGACACATATGGAATTAACTCTTGTCTTGTCCCACATTAACATGCACCTACATACGTACACACACACACACACACACACACACACACACACACACACACACACACACACACACACACACACACACACACACACACCCACACCCAAACAATGGATTGAATGACATGGATACGCTTGGAGATTCACCTTCCAAGACTTGAGCTCCACTATTTGAAGCCAGTTTCTTTGGGTAAGAGGTCCACTCTCCACTGTGTGCTTTCGCTTGTGGTGGAGAATTAAACATGGAAACTTAAGGATTCGCTGGTCTCTCTCAAAACGTGCATATGGGTTCCGAGGGAGCTGCTTGACTTTCCCTGGTGCTAATCCTCAGGGGGGCACATGCTAGCCTTGGTTTCTACATTGGTGAGTAGCCTCCTTTGGTTTTTAATTCTGATGGTCGAGCTCGACCTGTGGGTGGCGTCGTGACCTCACATGTATGTTGCACGACCAAGGTGCATGATAGTTAGCTGTTAGATTTGTCTCTTGTCTTGGTTCTCACGACTATATTGAAACAAGTGCTATAGCTTCATCCATGTCGGACTTGGTGTGGGGGTATCCCCACGCCCCCTTGTCCTAATTTGCACTACCGAGACAAACTACAAGCAACTCTTTACTCTTCATACTCTCGGTTATCTCTCATTTTATACTCAATGCTGATAACAAAATTCACACCAAGTAAGGAATTTTGCAACATCAGTTCCGTCTGAAGTCGGATTTTTATTCACTAAGTAGTGATCGCCTCTTTTCTAGGATTTTGTTTCCCCACTTTGATTGTGTAAGGAAGTCAGGTACTCGCTAAGCACGATCGTTCCCAAAAAATAAATTTAAATAATGGAAAATCAAAGTAATGGGAAAAAAAACTTTAAACTGAGGTTGTTTTGCAAAACAAAAACTAGAAATTACTGGGAAAGACGTGACATGGTCGGCAATGTCTCCCAGGACAACATGGGCCAGATCGAGCTTAAGCATTTTCAAAGGCATATGTTCGAACCCAGCTGACGTCTTTCACTACGGAATGCCAACGCACGCTTTCGCGCAGAAAATGCCACCAGTTTCCAAACCAACCGGATCGGTCCCCACCCCCCAACCCCCGCCCCCC
>SZWC01000776.1:274299-288008 GCA_023375785.1 Penium margaritaceum | reverse complement strand
GCCCCTTTTGCTTGCACGTCCAGCACACTTGGTCGTTTGGTGGAACAAACCCCCGTGGTGAGTGAGGAGTTGATTGATCCCTACTGTTGAAGTGTGTTAGGGAGCTCTGACTGCCGTTATCATAGGATCCAAACTTCTTCTTCCTCTGTCCTTGATATTTGGATACGAGGTCAGCTTTGCCTCCATTATCCTTGAGCTATTGTTCTTCAACCATCATTAGTTCTTCGACAGCTTTCTCCAGAGTCAGGGAATATGGTTGACTTCCAGGTGGTACTGCTGCTGCTGGTGCAGCTCCAATGGCAGCACTAGGTGCTCCAGCGGCGGCTCTCCCTTGTGCATCAATGGCTTGCTGTAAATTTGTCCAAAGTTCAGCCAGTTGAGCACCAAAGGTCTTCCCTTGCTTCTGAAAGGTCAAAAGTCGGTTGCTGGTGTCTTTGAATCTGGCAGGTAGTCCACGAAGAAGAGTTAGCACCAGGACTCTTTCAGAGATCACTTCTCCCATTGATGAGATGCGGCTGGCCAGATGTTTGAGATGGGACACGTGATCCTCCAGACGTGTTCCTTCTTCCATCTGTTGAGTATGAAACTCAGTCAAAAGACTTTCCAGTTCAATATCGCTTGTTCGCTCATAACGATTCTTCAGAGCCTTCCAAGCCTTCCTTGGACAGTTAGTTGGGTTGTTTTCTCTGATAATGAACTTGAGTCGTTCTGTTAGATTCAGTGCCAGAATTGAAAAAGCCTGATCACAACGTCGTTTCCAGTTGACTTGTTCTTCAGGTGACGCTCCTGCAGGTAATATATCAGTGGGAGGATCGTAGACGACTACCCATGAGCCCTTGTTCAGAAAGATCATCTCAATGTTGAATGCGAAGGTATGATAGTCATCGCCGTCAAACGGTGCCACTTTGAAGTGATCTCCATTGTTGATGGTTGCCGCCATGGTTGCGTAGATCTGAAAATATCACCTGCTGTGATACCAAATGTTGAATTTTACATGACAGGATCTTTAGGAATCTTTAGATGCAGTCCTCATGTTGATCTGCAATCTGCTGCTTTGCTGAATTGTTAGTGATGATCACCCAGACACGTGTCACCACTCATACACACACAGGCACTCTTGCCTCAATAATGTCACTGACTGTGCGATTCAAGAGTATGAGCTAAAGGTACAGTTACACGACTCGTCTCACAAGCTTTCCAACGGTACCAAGCTTGTTAAGAATAATATCGTACAGACAAAGTAATGAGAAATACAAACCTACAGCTATTTAACTGTCTATGCTAGCTAGCAGCAGAAAAATATAAGTGTTACGTATTCCGTTATCCTGTGTCTTCGAGTTCTTAGTCACAGTATCACCCGGATGCCGCTCGATGATCTCCGATCATCGGCAGACCGAGGTTGGCGGATGCCCAGTGGCCTCGGTGCGATCCACGGACGAGATTGCCCGGATCTGCGATAACTTTCCATGGCCGTTGATCTCTCTCGGGCGTTGTCTCGAGAGGGCCGGATGGTTACGCTTCTTGATTCGGCAACAGCTCCGATCAATCCGCTTCCCTTTCAATGATTCATGACCACAGGATCCATCTTTAGAAAAGGGCAGTGTCTGCCTCGTACTCCTATCCCCTGCCACGTCAGCAGACTCGAAGTCGAGAGGAGCTCACGCTCACACTCTCGCTTAGTCTGTCAGGCCACGCACCCTGTTTGTCCAAATCCTGCCAGAATATACAGTTGTCCGTACCATTGTCCAGTCAGCTCTGCGGAGATCCAAGAGGATGAGTACAGAGGGTAGGACTGCGGATGGATGGATCAGTGGGACGCCTAAAGAGGCCTGCCCACAGCCATACCATATCCCGCCATGTAGGATAGACAGGATAGTCGAGAGAGAGAGAGAGAGAGAGAGAGAGAGTAAATTTCTCTCTCGGCCCTCTTGTTTCCTTTTGTGTTGTTTTGCCGAGTCCAGGAAAGCGTTGGATCAAGGAGATCCGATGGCTGTGTCTTTTTCAATAAAAAGCCGGGTCACAGAAACCAAAGCTGGGTCACAGAAGCCAAAGCGGGGTCACAGAAACCAAAGCCGGGTCACAGAAACCAAAGCCGGGTCACAGAAACCAAAGCCGGGTCACGGAAACCAAATCCGGGTCACAAAAACCAAAGCCGGGTCACAGAAACCAAAGCCATGTCACAAAAACCAAGGCCGGATCACAGAAACCAAAGCCGGGTCACAGAAACCAAAGCTGGGTAACAGAAACCAAAACTGGGCCACTGAAACCAAAGTCGGGTCACAGAAACCAAAGCCGGGTCACAGAAACCAAAGCCGGGTCACAAAAACCAAAGCCGGGTCACAGAAACCAAAGCCAGGTCACAGAAACCGAAGCCAGGTCACAGAAACCGAAGCCAGGTCACAGAAACCGAAGCCAGGTCACAGAAACCGAAGCCAGGTCACAGAAACCGAAGCCAGGTCACAGAAACCGAAGCCAGGTCACAGAAACCGAAGCCAGGTCACAGAAACCGAAGCCAGGTCACAGAAACCGAAGCCAGGTCACAGAAACCGAAGCCAGGTCACAGAAACCGAAGCCAGGTCACAGAAACCGAAGCCAGGTCACAGAAACCGAAGCCAGGTCACAGAAACCGAAGCCAGGTCACAGAAACCGAAGTCGGGTCATAGAAACCAAAGCCAGGTCAGAGAAACCAAAGCCGGGTCACAGAAACCAAAGCCGGGTCACAGAAAACAAAGCCGGGTCACAGAAACCAAAGCCGGGTCACAGAAACCAAAGCCGGGTCACAGAAACCAAAGCCGGGTCACAGAAACCGAAGCCGGATCACAGAAACCACACCCTAGTTGCACCCTAGTTGCGCCTCAGTTTGGCACTAGGTACGTCCTAGTTGCACCCTAGTTGTGCCCTTGTTGCGTCCTTCTTGCGCCCTAGTAGCGTCCTACTTGCGCCCTACTTGCCCCCTTTTTGCGCCCTAGTTGCACCTTAGTTTCGCCTACTTGTGTCCGACTTCCGTCCTACTTCCGCCCTAGCTGCGTCCTAGTTGCGTCCTACGTGCACATCAGTTGGGCACTAGCTACGCCCTAGTTGGGCCGTACTTGCGCCCTTCTTGCGCCCTAGTTGTACCCTAGTTGTGCCCTAGTTGCATCCTACTTGCGCCTCAGTTGGGCACTAGCTACGTCGTAGTTCCGCCCTAGTTGCACCCTAGTTGCGCCCTAGTTGCGCCCTAGTTGCGCGCTAGTTGTGTCCTAGTTGCACCCTAGTTGCGCCCTAGTTGCTCCCTACTTGCGCCCTAGTTGCGTCCTACTTGCACCCTAGTTACGCCCTAGTTGCATCCTAGTTGGGCCATAGTTGCGTCCTAGTTGCGCCCTACCTACGTCCTAGTTTCGCCCTTCTTGCGCCTTAGTTGGACACTAGCTACGTCCTAGTTGGGCTGTCATTGCGCCCTACTTGTGTCCTATTCACATCCTAGTTGCACCCTTGTTTCGTCCCACTTGCGCCTCACTTGGGCACTAGCTGCACCCTAGTTCTGTGCTAGTTGCACCCTAGTTGCATCCTAGTTGTGCCCTATTTGTGCCCTACTTGCACCCTACTTGTGCCCTACTTTTGCCCTACTTGCACCCTAGTTGCACCCTAGTTTCCCCCTTTTTGTGCCCTTCTTGTGCACGGGTTGCGCCCTAGTTGTACCCTAGTTGTATCCTAGTTGCACCCTAGTTGCACGCTACTTGCGCCCTACTTGCGCCCCAGTTGCATCCTAGTTGCACCCTTGTTGCGCCCTACTTGCGTCCTAGTTGCGTCCTAATTGTGCCCTACTTGCGCCCTACTTGTGCCCTACTTTCATCCTAGTCGCGTCCTTGTTGCGCCTCTTTTGGGCACTAGTTGCGCCTTAGTTGCTTCCTAGTTATACCTAGTTGTGCCCTAGCTGCGCCTTAGTTGCACCCTAGTTACGTCCTGGTTACACCCTAGTTGTGTCCTAGTTGCGCCCTACTTGCGCTCCACTTGCGCTCTACTTGCGCCCTAGTTGCGCCTCAGTTGTGAAGTAGCTACGCTCTAGTTGCGCCCTAGTTGTATCCTAGATGTACCCTACTTGCACCCTAGTTGCGTCCTACTTGCGTCCTAGTTGCACCCTTGTTGCGCCCTAGTTGCGCCTAAGTTTGGCACTAGCTACGTCCTAGTTGTCCCCTAGTTGCACCCTATTTGCGCCCTACTTGCGAGCTAGTTGCGACCTACTTGCGCCTTACTTGCATCCTAGTTGCACCCTAGTTGCACCCTAGTTTTGCCCCAGTTGTGCCCCACTTGCGTCCTAGTTGCACCCTACTTGCTTCCTAGTTACACCCTAGTTACGTCCTACTTGCGCTCTACTTCCGTCCTACTTCCGCCCTAGCTGCTCCCTAGTTGCACCCTACTTGCACCTCAGTTGGGCACTACCTACGCCCTAGTTGGGCCGTACTTGCACCCTACTTGCGCCCTACTTGTGCCCTAGTTGCGCCCTAGTTGCGCCCTACTTGCATCCTAGTTGCGCCCTAGTTACGCCCTGGTTGTGTCCTGGTTGCGCCCTAGTTGCGCCTTACTTGCACCCTACATGCGCCCTAGTTGTGCTCTAGTTGGGCCTTAGTTGCGTCTTAGTTGCACCCTAGTTGCGCCCTAGTTACACCCTGGTTGCGCCCTAGCTACGTCCTAGCTGCGTCCTACTTGCGCCCTACTTTCTTCCTACTTGCGTCCTGGTTGCACCCTAGTTGCACCCTACTTGCATCCTAGTTGCACCCTAGTTGCACCCTAGTTGCGCCCTAGAAGCGCCCTAGTTGTGTCCTAGTTGTGTCCTACTTGCACCCCACTTGCGTCCTACTTGCGCCCTACTTTTTTCCTAGTTGCGTCCTAGTTACGCCCTAGTTGTACCCTACTTGCACCCTAGTTGCGCCCTAGTTGCGCGCTACTTGCCCCCTAGCTGCACCCTAGTTGCGCCTCAGTTGCACCCTATTTTCACCCTAGTTGTGTCCTAGTTGCGCCTTCGTTGGGGACTAGCTACGTCCTACTTGCACCCTAGTTGTACCCTAGTTGTGTCCTACTTGCATCCTAGTTTTGCACTATTCGTGCCCTATTTGCCCCCTTGTTGCGTCCTAGTTATGCCCTAGTTTTGCCCTAGTTGCGTCCTAGTTGCGTCCTAATTGCGTCCTAGTTGCGCCCTACTTGCGCTCTACTTGCGCCCTACTTCCTTCCTACTTCCACCCTAGCTGCAACCTAGTTTCATCCTACTTGCGCATCAGTTGGGCACTAGCTACACCCTAGTTGGGCCGTACTTGCGCCCTACTTGCGTCCTAGTTGCGCCCTAGTTGTGCCTTACATGCGCTCTACTTGCGACTTAGTTGGGCACTAGCTACGTCCTAGTTGTGTCCTAGTTGCACCCAAGTTACGCCCTAGTTGTGCCCTACTTGTGCTCTACTTGCGTCCTATTGACACACTAATTGCACCCAAACTGTGCCCTAGTTACGCCCTAGTTGTGCCCTAATTGCGCCCTTGTCACACCCTAGTTGCGTCCTAGTTGCGCCCTAGTTGCACCCTACTTCCTCCCTAGTTGTGCCCTCATTGCGCCCTAGTTGCACCTAGTTGTACCCTAGTTGCACCCTAGTTGCGCCCTAGTTGCGCCTTAGTTGCATCCTAGTTGCGTCCTACTTGCGTCCTACTTGCGCCCTTATTCGTCCTAGTTGCGTCCTAGTTGTGTCCTACTTGCGTCCTAGTTGCATCCAAGTTGTGTCCTTGTTGTGCCCTAGTTGCGTCCTACTTGTGTCCTAGTTGCACCCTACTTGCGCCTCAATTGGGCACTAGTTGCACCCTAGTTGCACCTTAGTTGGGTCCTAGTTGCACCTTAGTTACTTCCTAGTTGCGTCCTAGTTTCGCCCTAGTTGTGTCCTAGTTGTGCCCTACTTACGCTCTACTTGCGCCCTAGTTGCGCCTCAGTTAGGAACTAGCTACACCCTAGTTGCATCCTAGTTACACCCTACTTGCGCCCTAGTTGCGTCCTAGTTGCGCCCTAGTTGCGCCCTAGTTGCACCCTAGTTGTGCCCTAGTTGCGCCTAAGTTGGGCACTAGCTACGCCCTAGTTGTGCCCTAGTTGTACCCTAGTTGTGCCCTACTTACGAGCTGGTTGCGCCCTACTTGTGCCTTACTTGTATCCTAGTTGCACCCTAGTTGCACCCTAGTTTTTCCCCAGTTGCGCCCCACTTGCACCCTTGTTGCACCCTACTTGCGCCCTAGTTACATCCTAGTTGTATCCTACTTGCGCTCTACTTCCGTCCTACTTCCGCCCTAGCTGCGCTCTAGTTGCACCCTTCTTGTGCCTCAGTTGGGCACTACCTACGTGCTAGTTGGGCTGTACTTGCGCCCTACTTGCGTCCTAGTTGTGCCCTAGTTACACCCTAGTTGCTCCCTACTAGCATCCTAGTTGCGTCCTAGTTGCATCCTAGTTGCGCCCTATTTGCGCCTTACTTGCACCCTACTTGCGCCCTAGTTGCGCCCTAATTGCGCCCTAATTGCATCTTAGTTGCACCCTAGTTGCGCCCTAGTTGCACCCTAGTTGGGCCCTGGCTGCGTCCTAGCTGCGCCCTACTTGCGCCCTACTTGCGCCCTACTTGCGTCCTAGTTACACCCTAGTTGCAGCCTACTTGCATCCTAGGTACACCCTAGTTGCACCTTAGTTGTACCCTAGATGTGCCCTAGTTGCACCCTAGTTGTGCCCTACTTGCGCCCTACTTGCATCCTACTTGCGTCCTACTTGTGTCCTAGTTGCGCCCTAGTTGCGCCATACTTGCGCCCTAGTTGCATCCTACTTGCGCCCTAGTTGTGCCCTAGTTGCGCCTTAGTTGCGCCCTAGTTGTGCCCTAGCTGCGCCCTAGTTGCGCCCTTCTTGCACCCTACTTGCACCCTAGTTGCACCCTAGTTGCGCCTCAGTTGGGCACTAGTTGCGCCCTAGTTGCGCCTTATTTGCATCCTAGGTGTGTCCTAGTTGCGCCCTAGTTGTGCCCTGGTTGCGCCCTAGTTGTTTCCTAGTTGTGCCCTATTTACGCCCTACTTGCGCTCAAGTTGTGCCCTAGTTTCGCCCTAGTCGCGCCCTAGTTGCGCCCAAGTTGCGTCCTACTTGTGCCCTAGTTGCGCCCTAGTTTTCCCCTAGTTGCGCCTCAGTTGGGCACTAGCTACGCCCTAGTTGCATCCTAGTTACGCCCTAGTTGCGACCTACTTGCGCCCTACTTGCGTCCTAGTTACGCGCTACTTGCGTCCTAGTTGCGCCCTAGTTGTACCTCAGTTGCGCCCTATTTTCACCCTAGTTGCACCCTAGTTGCGCCTCCGTTGGGGACTAGCTACGTCCTAGTTGCTCCCTAGTTGCACCCTGGTTTCGTCCTACTCGCGTCCTAGTTGCGCACTATTTGTGTCCTACTTGCCCCCTTGTTGCGCCCTAGTTTCACCCTACTTGCGCCCTAGTTGCGCCCTAGTTGCGCCCTAATTGCGCCCTACTGGCGTCCTACTTGCGCCCTACTTCCGTCCTACTTCCACCCTAGCTGCAACCTAGTTGCGTCCTACTAACGCCTCAATTGGGCACTAGCTACGCCCTAGTTGGGCCGTACTTGCGCCCTTCTTGCGCCCTAGTTGCGTCCTAATTGTGCCTTACATGCGCTCTACTTGCGCCTTAGTTGGGCACTATCTACGTCCTAGTTGTGTCCTAGCTGCGCCCTAGTTATGCCCTAGTTGTGCCCTACTTGCGCCCTACTTGTGCCATACTTGCGCACTAGTTGCGCCCAAATTGCACCCTAGTTATGTCCTAGTTGCGCCCTAGTTGCGCCCTAGTTGCACCCTACTTGCCTCCTAGTTACGTCCTAGTTGCGTCCTTGTTGCGCCCTAGTTGCGCCCTACTTGCGTCCTACTTGCGCCCTAGTTGCGTCCTACTTGTGCCTCAGTTGGGCACTAGTTGCGCCCTAGTTGTACCCTAGGTGTGTCCTAGTTGCGGCCTAGTTGCGCCCTAGTTGTGCCTTGATTGTACCCTAGTAGCGCCCTAGTTGCGTCCTACTTGCGTCCTACTTGCGCCCTAGTTGCATCCTAGTTGCGTCCTACTTGCGCCCTAGTTGCAGCCTAGTTGCACCTCAGTTGTGTACTAGCTAGGCCCTCGTTCCGCCCTAGTTGCGCCCTAGTTGCACCCTACTTGCGTCCTAGTTGCACCCTAGTTGTGCCCTAGTTGCGCTCTATTTGTGCCCTAGTTGTGCCCTACTTGCGTCCTAGATGCGCCCTGGTTGCACCCTAGTTGCGCCTCAGTTAGGCACTAACTACGCCCTAGTTGTGACCTAGTTACGCTCCAGTTGTGCCCTACTTGTGCCCTAGTTGCGCCATACTTGCGCCCTACTTGCCCCCTAGTTGCGCCCTAGTTGCGCCCTAGTTTCGTCCTACTTGCGCCCTAATTGTGCCCTAGTTGTGTCCTAGTTACGCGCTAGTTGCGTCCTAGTTGTGTCCTACTTCGCCCTAATTACGTCTTAGTTGCACCCTAGTTGTGTCCTAGTTGCGCCCTACTTGTACCCTACGTGCGCCCTACTTTTGCCCTGCTTGCCCCCTAGTTGCGTCCTAGTTGCGCCCTAGTTGCGCCCTAGTGGCGCCCTAGTTACACCCTAGTTGTGTCCTACTTGTGTCCTACTTGTGCCGTAGTTGCGCCCTAGTTGCACCCTAGTTCCGTCCTACTTGCGTCCTTGTTCTGTCCTAGTTGCACCCTAGTTGCGTCCTAGTTGTGCCTTACTTGCGCCCTAGTTGCGCCCTAGTTGCGCCCTAGTTGCGCTTCAGTTGGGTACTAGTTACACCCTAGTTACGTCCTAGTTACGTCCTAGTTGCGCCCTAGTTGTGCGTCAGTTGCACTCTAGATGTGCCCTAGTTGCGCCCTACTTGCGCCCTAATTGTGCCCTAGTTGCGTCCTAGTTGCGCCCTAGTTACGCCCTAGTTTCGCCCTACTTGTACCCTAGTTGCGCCCTACTGGCGCTCTACTTACGCCCTGGTTGCGCCTCACTAGGGCAGGAGCTACACCCTAGTTGCGCCCTAGTTGCGTCCTAGTTGCGCCCTACTTTCACCCTAGTTGTGCCCTAGTTGCGTCCTATTTGCACCCTAGTTACGCCCTTGTTGCGCCCTAGTTGCGCCCTACTTGCGTCCTAGTTGCGCCCTAGTTGCACCCTAGTTACGCCTTAGTTTGGCACTAGCTACGCCCTAGTTGCGCCCTAGTTGCGCCCTAGTTACGCCCTTGTTGCACCCTACTTGCGTCCTAGTTGTACCCTACTTGCGCCTTACTTGCGCCCTAGTTGCATCCTAGTTTTACCCTCGTTGTGTCCTAGTTACGCCCTAGTTGTGCCCTACTTTCACCCTACTTCCTTCCTACTTCCGTCCTAGTTGCGCCCTAGTTGCACCCTACGTGCGCCTCAGTTGGGCACTACGTACGCCATTGTTGGGCCATACTTGCGCCCTACTTGCGCCCAAGGCGGTCCTAGTTACGCCCTAGTTACCCCCTACTTGCGTCCTAGTTACACCCTAGTTGCGCCCTAGTTGCGCCCTAGTTGCGTCCTAGTTGCTCCCTACTTACGCCCTACTTGCGTCCTCATTGTGCCCTAGTTGCGCCCTAGTTGCACCCTAGTTGCGTCCTAGTTCCGCCCGAGTTGTGCCCTAGTTTCAGCCTAGTTGCACCCTGGTTGCGTCCTACGTGCGCCCTACTTGCGCCCTAGTTGCACCCTAGTTGCACCCTAGTTGCGCCCTACTTTCATCCTAGTTGCGCCCTAGTTTCACCCTAGTTCCGCCCTAGTTGCACCCTGGTTGCGTCCTAGTTGCGCCCTCCTTGCGTCCTACTTGCGCCCTTCTTGCACCCTACTTTCACCCTAGTTGCGTCCCAGTTGCGACCTACTTGCACCCTACTTTTTTCTAGTTGCGCCGTAGTTGCACCGTAGTTGCGCCCTAGTTGTGCCCTAGTTGTGCCCTTGTTGCGCCCTACTTGCGCCCTAGTTGCACCCTAGTTGCACCTCAGTTGGACACTGGTTGCGCCCTAGTTGCGCCCTACTTGTGCCCTAGTTGCGCCCTAGTTGCACCCTAGTTGTGTCCTAGTTGCGTACTAGTTGCGCCCTTGCTGTGCCCTAGTTGCGTCCTACTTGCGCCCTAGTTGCATCCTAGTTGCACCCTAGTTGCGCCCTATTTGCGCCCTAGTTGCATCCTACTTACGCCCTAGTTGCACCCTAGTTGTGCCCTCATTGCGCCTCAGTTGGGCACTAGACATGCCCTAATCGTGCCCTACTTGCGCCCTAGTTGCGCCCTACTTGTGTCCTAGTTGCGCCCTACTTGCACCCTAGTTGCGCCCTAGTTGCGCCCTACTTGCGCCCTAGTTGCGCCCTAGTTGCGCCTCAGTTGCATCCTACTTGCACCCTCGTTGCGCCCTAGTTGCACCCTTAGTTGCGCCTCAGCTGGACACTAGCTTTGCCATAGTTGCAGCCTAGTTGCGCCCTAGTTGCGCCCTACTTGCGCCCTAATTGCGCCCTACTTGCGCCCTACTTGCTCCCTTGTTACACCCTGGTTGCACCCTGGTTTTGCCATAGTTGCGCCCTACTTGCGTCCTAGTTACGCCCTAGTTGCGCCCTAGTTGCGTCCTAATTGCGCCCTACTTATGCCCGACTTCCGTCCTACTTCCGCCCTAGCTGTGCCCTAGTTGCGCCCGACTTGCGCCTCAGTTGGGCACTAGTTATGTCTTAGTTGGGCCGTAATTGCGCCCTACTTCCGTCCTAGTTGCGCCCTAGTTGCGCCCTAGTTGCGCCCTACTTGCGTCTCAATTGGGCACCAGCTGCGTCCTAGTTGTGCCCTAGTTGGGCCCTAGTTGCGCCCTAATTGCGCCCTAGTTGCGCCCTAGTTGCGCCCCAGTTGCGTCCTAGTTACGCCCTAGTTGCACCCTAGTTGCACCCTACTTGCGCCCTACTTGTGCCCTAGTTGCACCCTAGTTGCGCCCTAGTTGTGCCCTACTTGCACCCTAGTTGTGCCCTACTTGCACCCTAGTTGCGCCCTAGTTACGCCCTTATTGCGCCCTACTTGCGTCCTACTTGCGTCCTAGTTGCGACCTACTTGCGCAATGGTTGCACCCTA
This sequence comes from Penium margaritaceum, assembly GCA_023375785.1. Classification (NCBI taxonomy): domain Eukaryota; kingdom Viridiplantae; phylum Streptophyta; class Zygnematophyceae; order Desmidiales; family Peniaceae; genus Penium; species Penium margaritaceum. The sequence continues at coordinate 276,884 of SZWC01000776.1, read as the reverse complement.
GTTGCACCCTAGTTGTGCCCTACTTGCGTCCTATTTGCGCCCTACTTGCGCCCTAGTTGCGCCCTAGTTGCGCCTCAGTTGCGCACTAGCTACGTCCTAGTTGTGCCCTAGTTGTGCCCTAGTTGCACCCTACTTGCGCCCTAGTTGCACCCTAGTTGCGTCCTAGTTGCGTCCTACTTGCGCCCTACTTGCGCCCTACTTGCGCCCTAGTTGCGTCCCAGTTGCGCCCTAGTTGCACGCTAGGTGCGCCCTAGTTGTGCCCTAGTTGCGCCCTACTTGCGCCCTAGTTGCGCCCTAGTTGCGCCCTAGTTGCGCTCTAGTTGCGCCCTAGTTGCGCCCTACTTGCGCCCTGGTTGCGCCCTTGTTCCCATCGTTTTGTGACCCTTGCTCGCTAGTGGTGACTGGCATCTGCGGGTCATGGAGGAGTGTTGGTGTGGGAGTCACGGAGACCTCTGGACTTGTCATAGCTTGCCGGTATGCAGGGACACTCGACGGCTACTTTGATAGCGTCAGCACCAGCTGGCGCGTCCTCACGTGCTCTCAAGAGTTTTATCGGTGACCACCTCCCGGGGTCCATTTTCATAGTGGCACTATCCTTGCGCGTTCATGATCTAGTTGTTTGGAGTTTCTGTTTCTGCACTGGCGCTTCTTCTGGTTCGTCAACCGGACAACCAAGGAGCTCGTACGCTTGTCGGGTTCCCTTTTGCTGTTGTTTTGGAGCTTGTAGCCGGGTTTTCCAATTTATTGACCGGTTAGACTTGCGCTCCTAGTTTCACGCACGTGGGTGAGACTAGACATACACACTTGTCTGTTGTTTCTTAGCTTAGCTTCAATATTTTTTCAAGTGTATCTTTGTCGTCTCTCCACCTTTTAAAGCACTGTTCATTCCGTTGTGTTCTGTGCAATGTACCCTCTCACATTGAATATTGCTTTGAGGTTTCTCCATTCCCTGAAGACGAACAGTATGAAAAGAGTTATTCTGGGTTAAACTTGAAGAATCAAAAGAACACGTAAAAACAACATAGCAACGGCTTTCGCGCTTGTCGGACGCGTGTGACGAATGTCACCTTATCAAGGGATGCCTTGATGGTCGGTTAAAATGGTCGGATGACCGGAGAGTTGTTGGTCAAAATGGTTTGGGCCATGACCTAAACCTTTATTGAGAGGTCTATCACCAAACTTACCTGTACTAGGAGGGGGCAGGTATCCCACTCTCCTGCTCATTGCTTGGGACGTTTGCTCTGTTTCAAGAATATCTTTGCCAAATCACAATGACGTTTGTGGTGTTGTGTCCTCGCACACAAAAATAACAGTTAGGAGGGTTGGTACTCCCTCCGTAAGCAATGTTGTTGCCCTAATACTTGTATGTTTTGCACCCAAGCCAGTGCAACTGTGCAACCTTACCACACTGTGTTCTCTGCACATTTGTCACAAACAATTGAAAGTCATTCAAGCCATCAAATGGTCATCGCAAGCGATCAACGGCCATCATAAACCTCCACCGGAATCCCGAGCCGTCACTAACCATTCCAAGCCATCAGAGGCCATATCAAACCACTGTGACCAAAAGTCCAAACCAACACAAGCAATCGCAAACCATAAAAATTTCAAAATCCATGACAAAGATTTGCAACTGGTGCTCAATGCTGGGTGATGCTCGACTGTGATTTTGTTGGACTCCGGGAAGGCAGTAAGAGGGGGGGAGAGAGAGAGAGAGAGAGAGAGAGAGAGAGAGAGAGAGAGTCGCCACAGGTCTGTTGATCAATGCCACTGCATGGTGCCCTGGTTCACCATACACACTGTTGTTGATGACAGGTGGCAGATGGCAGAAGAAAATCTGATCATGCGAACGCTTCCGTTCTCTTATCCCAATGGCTAGAACTAGGAGATCTTTGGATTGTTAGCGAAAACAGAGGACTGTAGCAACAGTCTCCCGGATTCAGTTCCGGTAACCGATTCCAAAGTGGAAGCGGCGGGCGCTGCGGTCGTTGAACGCATACTCCAATCGCAGTGGTCCCAACGGAGAGTCTATCCGCACGCCTGCGCCGTACCCATAACCGCTGCCAGGTTTGCCGCGTGCCCCAGCGGGGTCCCCTGCCAGAGTTTTCGCAGCACACGAAGGAAAAGGAACGTAGAGGGACAGCTCACTTTGGTGAGACCGCGCCACACTTTTGAGTCGCCAAATACCGAGCGAGATAGTGGCGACTCAAAGTCAAACTGAATCGGAGGGCCTGCCTCGTGCTCCCGCAGGATCATGCGCCGCGGTTTGGACAGCACACAGGTGGAAGAGAGGTAGGGGCAGTTCAACTGCCCCTACCTCTGTCTGAACACAGCCAACTGTCACAGTTGGCTGTGTTCAGACAGCACCGAGTTCAGAACACTTGCCCCGAGATTCAGCAGGATCCGCCTGCCAGAGTCTGGACCACATAGAAGTAGAGTCGCGCTGGAGAGAAGAGACAAGGGAAGAGAGGCAACCTGTGACTCGAGCCTCAATAGCGACGTGCCCACAACGAGGGAACAGGGATCACAGAGCCCTTGTGAGCCCCTGTAGGGAGAGTAGAACATCCGAGTAAAGAGGGAGGGGG
>SZWC01000776.1:172923-208485 GCA_023375785.1 Penium margaritaceum | reverse complement strand
GTGTCAGCATTGTATGATCCAATCTCATCAGTGAGATCGTCTGGTCCAGCGCGAATGAGGGCTCTGACTGCTCGCGCTGACTCAGAATCGACAGGCACAAAAGGTGGGACAGCAGAGGGATTTGGTGCATGGTAGTATTCCCAGAGTTGTTCTCCTTGCGCCCAGGCACTAAAACGAACCTCCCAAGAGTGAAAGGTGAGACTGGGTGTGAAGTGGGGTGGAGTGGAATCAAAATCAGGCTTGCGTTGCACTGTTGGGGCAAGTGCTTTAGCTGCAGCAGCGCCAGCAGCTGCTGCGACTGCAAGTGGATCAGAGGTAGATGTGCCACCGGCAGTGGAAGCGAAAGCGGGAGAGGTGGAAAAAGCGGCAGCGATGCTAGCGGACTGAGTGCTGCGCAGTGTTGGCTGCAGGCGATTCAGAACCAGGTCAGCAATGTGATCGGCGAATGTCTCTTGATCAGCCTGCTCAGCCTTAAGTTTTTCCTCAGCAGCCCGCTGAGCACTGAGAGCTGCCTGTAATGCAGTGCGCTCACGCTGAAGCTCAGCCTGCAGCGCTGTGTATTGGTCATCGTCGACTGGCATTGTGCCAGCGACGTGACTCTGCCGAAAAAATTTCGGCAGAGTTTCCCTTGCCCGAGTGGGCGTGGGAAGTAAGAGATCGGTGTTGAACGTGTGCTGCAAGGCAACAACCTGAACGCACGAACACGCCAACACAGGGAAGGCAAAGAGTGCGGANCTAGCGGACTGAGTGCTGCGCAGTGTTGGCTGCAGGCGATTCAGAACCAGGTCAGCAATGTGATCGGCGAATGTCTCTTGATCAGCCTGCTCAGCCTTAAGTTTTTCCTCAGCAGCCCGCTGAGCACTGAGAGCTGCCTGTAATGCAGTGCGCTCACGCTGAAGCTCAGCCTGCAGCGCTGTGTATTGGTCATCGTCGACTGGCATTGTGCCAGCGACGTGACTCTGCCGAAAAAATTTCGGCAGAGTTTCCCTTGCCCGAGTGGGCGTGGGAAGTAAGAGATCGGTGTTGAACGTGTGCTGCAAGGCAACAACCTGAACGCACGAACACGCCAACACAGGGAAGGCAAAGAGTGCGGAGGGACAGGCAAGGCAGGCTCACCACGCACTGCGGTGCAGAGAGAACAGTGGTGGCAGTGCTGCAGCAGCTGAGGAGGAGACGACTGCGACAGAGGATGCTGTGGTGACGACGAAGCAGGCTACACCCGTCAGAGCTGCACCTGACAGAGCGACGATGACAGCAGCGATCAAGATCAACAGTTGTAGACGCCGAGTGACTGATGATGACGTGGATGACTGAGAGACCGCCTGTGTTGTGGAGACGTTAGCAGAGCCAACTGCATTGGAGAGTGCTGTGGCTGCTGAGGCTGCGGCGGATGCAACTGCGTCTGCTGCTGTAGCAACCTGAGTGGCTATGTTGACGGCAGAGGCCGCCAAGGGTCCCTGGTCAGCCGCTGCAGTATATGCGTCAACGGCTCGACCTGTAGCAGTGCTGGCTGGCGCACGTGAGGCACGTGCTGTGGCTGCAAGGGTAGTAGCAACGGCAGCGCTGGACGAAAGGATAGCTAGCAATGCTGAGAGAATGTCAAGGGACGGAATGGCCTCTGCAGCAGATGCGGCTGAGGATGCAGTACGACGCGGAGCGGAGGTCTCAGATGTTGCCGCTGCAGCAGGTGGAGCTGAACCACGAGGAACATAACTGCGGTATTGCGGTCGCGTCCTATGGGAAACGGGTGGTCTTACCGGAGAGTGAAGAGGTCGGTGGTTGTTTTGTGGTGCTGTGACCGACTGATTCAGCAACGTTGGCGTGTCATCGTCGGCTGATTGACAGCGCGTTGCATAGTCCCTCGCGTCCGTCCACGCGTAGTGATCAGCGGGATCGTAGTCTTCACCGGGATGATACCCCGGAATGTTGCGACGCACCCTTGACCACACCTCTCTCCCCCCTCTCCTCGTAGTATGCAAGCTCCTCGTCAGTGTTTGCACCGTCCTGAGCCACTGTTGACAACGGAGGTGCTGGCTCGATCTCAGGTGGAGACGCCAGTGTACAGATTGATGGGCTGCCTCGGGGCAGCCCGCGGTTGCTGTGAGGGCAGCGGTTGCACAGAGCGGCGGCTGCTGCGACTGTCCAGGCCACCACCTAAGTTGCTTCTCGTGCCAAGCGGCTGAGCCCAAGCGGCTGCCAAGCATGACCGCTGCTGCTGCTGCTTGGGTCGTTACGGCCTTATGTTGTGGCTCGTTAGGGCTCCCCCGTTCGTCGACGCCAGCGGCTCCCCAAAGTGGCGGCTGCTGCTGCTGTCCAAGCTGTGGCGGTCTAGACCGACACCCACACTGCTGCTGCTGTTGCTTGGTCCGGCGTGGCCCAAGCCTCGGAATCACCCGTCAGTCGATAACAGCGGCTGCCCAGAGTGGCGGCTGCTGCTGATGTCTAAGTTGCTGCGATCTTGTGCTCGGATCTGCGGATGTGACGTTAGACCGTCACCTACGCCGCTGCTGCTGTGGCTTGGTCCGTCACGGCTCAAGCCTCGGGATCACCCGTCGGTTGATGACAGCGGCTGCCCAGAGTGGAGGCTGCTGCTGATGTCTAAGCTGCTGCGATCTTGAGCTCGGATCTGCGGATGTGATGTTAGACCGTCACCTACGCTGCTTCTGCTGTTGCTTGGTCCGTCACGGCCCTATGCCGTGGCTTGAGCGAAGTTGTCCGTCGCTCTATATGAGGAGCTGCTCAGAGTGGCAGCTGTTGCTGCTGCCTAAGCTGCCAGCCCTCGTGCTGAGATGCACGAGTGTTATGCAAGCGGCTGTACAGAATGACCGTCGCTGCTGCTGCTGCTGCTTAGGCCGCCGCTGTCTCGCACTGTGACTTATGGGGAATCACCAGGCGCTTAGCGCATGAGGTTCGTGAGGTCCCAGGACGTCGCGGCGGGAGGGAAAGCCCTCCTGCTCTGATACCAGTAGGTAGGCACAGTTGCTGTACTAGCAAGGAAGTAGATGACAAGCAACAGAGTGCGCCATGGATCGGGGAACGCTCACGACTTAGAAAAAGAGTCACAGCTTGACTTGCGAGAGTGAGAGTGAGCGAGGTGGTGAGAGCCGGTTGACCGGGCCACCCACGCGAGAGGATCGTCGTGGGGCCCGGACGCCACCCAGGGATCGAACCCGACCCTGGAGCGAGCGAGCTCCAGGCGGTTTCTCACACGTCGGCACAAGCCGGACGTGTGGTCCCAAGGGATCAGCAACCCGGTTCACCACTCTAGGAACATGCAAGCATGCAGTCAACTAACAAGCATGCATTCTCACAAGTTGTATCCCCTTTTTAGTATGAGAGTGTTACTAAACTAAGGCATGGCACAAGACCGGTGCTGACGCCACAACTTGGCAGCTTGAGGGAGTCACATCCTCTGTGCTCTTCATGCTGCACCACAGTCTTGCACCAGGGAGCCTTAATCCAGATTAATCACCTGCAGTGGTGAGATGTGTGTATGAATGGAGACAAGAGGGCACTTGCGTGTGTTCGTGACAATAACCAACAGATACGACCTACATTGACAGACGTTGAAAAGGTTATTGTCACGACGGATCAAGAGCCAGCTCGCAATCTGTTGTAGAAAATGGATCGCAAAGGATATTTCCATGGTTCTTTGGGTGAATGTTTGAGGAGACGATAAGATGTACATGCAGGGATTACCCAAAAAACTTGACAACGTGTATTCCCTACCCGGCGATAAGAAGTACAAAGCCATCTTAACTGGCATTCAGACGAACAACACTCCCCTACTTGTTGTTGTGAGAATATCGATACCTTATCCATGAGCATCGAGAAAAACAACATGTCAACATGTCAACGTCGACATGCCGATGCAATGCAACATCAACATGTCCACGTCAACATTTTTTTTAGCATTCACAAACCCCTAATTTGAGGGATTTTTTAATACTGGAGAGAGGGTTGCGTGTGGTTTGCATGGGAGTCCGAGACTCCCCATGCGTTGAAATAGAACCAACTGTACCACGCTACCAAGAGGCTCAGCAGAAGCCCGCGCAACACTAAAACCGTAAAATCCCAAATGTAATTCAGGGTAGGGTTTGACTAGGGTTTGCGTATAAAAACTTGGGGGTTTGCATGTTATGGAACAAGCCGAGCGGGCAGTTTTGCTTGATTTTGAAAATGGGTGTTTCCGCTTGACCGCTACCCTCGCATAGGAAAGAGAATCGCGAGGGGGGTTGACATGCCCTACCTCGCCTCGCTCGATCAACGGCGCATGCCGTTGATCGAGCATGGTGAATCGTGTGGGCATTCCGGTCTTTCCTTTTTAACCACCGAGCAGAGGAGTTTTGTTATGTAAGCGCCAGTGAGGGCGTTCCTGGCCCCCTCGCGATCTAGGTAGAAGAGTTGTTTCTTCCAATGATCTTTACCATCCACCTATTTGTTCATTTGACTGTAAATACTTTGCTGTGCAACCTGCCTTTCCACAGGGGTCTACAATTGTCCTACCAGAATGCCATGGAATCAACCTTGGTCACAAAGTGCTTGGCCTTAAACAAGAAATCCTCACTTCCAACAGAATGAATATATCAACATCCCTCTCTAATAATTTCACAATCCCATCGAACCCTTCCACACTATACGTAGAGATTTGTTTCCATGCTCTTCTACTACCCCACGAATCCGGGACTCCCCAATTATCCAACATGGTGTGAACGACCACATTTTACACTAAATCCAAAACTGCATGCCACTATGATTGAACATAACATTTTTTATATCACAACTCATGGCTTAAGCATTGCCCAGACAGGTTTAAATGTGTGACCAAGTCATTGGAGACATGGGTAACCGAGTTCGCTCTACAAATGATATGAAGTGTGTTTTCACATGTACACACGTTGATTAGAGGATTAGTTGTAAACCATAAGATGCATCCTGAATGATACATGGCTAGACCATGCATCGAACCATTTTAGTTTTATTTACTAAAGAAAAGAACGAAAATATTATCCAAAAGAGGTGTCAGGCAGCTTGCTGTCGCATGTCCCATATAAATCAGAAGTGTGGCATATCATATGACAACATATACATCTATTCCTTACTCGAGTACGTTGTATTCCGTTGTCCGTGAAGTTCCACTGGTGGCAATTAGGTACCATATTTGAGTGTGGAGGTCGTTTGAATCCAGCCACTCCCCCAACTTCAACGGAAACGTGCCGAGGGAGTGTGTATCACATTGTACATGGTGCACGTGTAAGAAAATAGATATTTTGTTTATCATTCTTGTCGTTCTCCAATACTCAATTAACATCTTTGCGTATCCTTTAACGATACTTGTGATACACAGCTTGGTAAACTACCCTAACACGTGTTTCCACATTCACGATTTGATGAAGGGGAGATCCCTTAAGCCCTTCTTTCACCCCCCCCCTTGATTGAAGGAATTAAAGTAGCACAGCTTTCTTGGTTTCCTACACTGTGGGTGTTTTGGAATGCACAAAAGAGTACAAATTTTAATGAAGTAAAACGAGACAAGATGCCCCCCAACACCCAACGTGTATTTTGGGAGGTATGTTCGACCGTATGTGGTGGCCGTGCTAAAATCTATAGTCGTGCATTCAATTCCTGTCACTTATTTAAAATATCACTCAACATAAAACATTTGTGCATCTAGAGGCCATCAATTCCACGCACAATCCATGAAATACTTAGGTCCACCCTACTTTTGCATGTTCATAGGCAGGATGGGAGGTCTAGTCACTGATCACACCCCGTGTGCAACCTCTCCCCTCCCCTCCTCCGAGTAAAAATATGCAGTAGGAATGTGTACACGAGTGTGCATATTGTGAAGGTCACGAAACATACACAAATATAAATTTTGCCAACACCTCTAGATTTGCCTTTGAAGTTGGCATTTGTTTTCCTTCTGCATTTGTCTTCTTCCGCTTCTCCTCTGTCTCTTGTTGTTTTCCCTTTCACCGTCCCTTTGCCTATTCCCTTTGTTTGTTTCCTCTTGCATTTTTCGTTTTACCTTCCCCACTTAGCCTTTTGCTTTTTTTAATTTGGCCTTCTTTACTTTCAATTTTCCATTTTCCTCTTTTCCTTTTTCCATTTTCATAATAATTGTTCATTTCGAATGTTGCAATATGTTTTTGTTGTTCTCCCTTTTGCTTTCTCGCCTTCTGTCTGCTGCCTATTGCATTTTGCCTTTCTCTATTTCCCTCTCCTTTGCTTGCTTCCTTTTGCCTTTTGGGGTTTGCATCTTGCCTTCTACCATATTCCCTTTGTCTTCTTCCCCTTTCCTGGTTTGTTTTGCCCTTTGCCCTTTTTGCCTTATGCCTCGTGTATTCACCTTCTACACTTCCTTTTGCATTTGGGTTATTTCATCCATGCATTTCCCATGTTTCATGTCTCCTTCTACCCTCTATTGTTTACTCCTATTCTTTCCCGTTTCATGGTGTATTTTTCATTTACACTGTCATTTTACCCCTTTCCTCTTGCGCTTTTACCTCAAATCATTACGTGTCCTATGTTTGCCTTATATATTTGCTCTATTTCCCTTTTCTTTTGTCTTTTTCCATATTTCCTTTTCCCATTTTGCATTTACCTTTTGCCTTTTGCTCTCTTCCAATTTTGTTTGCCTTACAACATTCCATTTTTCAATGTATTTGTCCAGTTGCATGTTATCTTTTGCATTCTTCCCTTTGCCTTTTTACATATCCATGCTTCCTTCTGCTAATCTGAATCCACCTTTAGCCCTTCTTCCTTCACAATATTTGGTTTTTCTGCTTGCCATTTGCCCTTTGCTAATAGCATTCTTCCTTTTGTTCTTTCTTTCCAGTTTCCTTTTGCAATATGCCATTTTAATTCAAGCTTGAAGCTTTTCTATTTTGTTTGCACTTATCCCTCTACCTTTGGCCCTTTTTCTCTTCCTATTTGCATTCCACAGGCATAAGTTGTCCTTTTTCTCCTTTTGCACTTTCCATTTCACGCCATTTGCCTTTTACCTTTTGTATCTTGCCCCCTTTCCCCTCTTCCTTTCAACTCTTGCTTGTTTTCGTTCACCGTTTTCCTCTTGTGTTTAGCCCCTTTGCCCTTCCCCCTTAACCTTTTGCATTTTTCCTTTTACATTTTGACTCTTCCCTCTAACCTTTGTCTTCTTCCTTTTACATATTCCCTTCAACCTTTTTTCTTTATACCTTCACAACGAGGATTATTGCCTTCCACGTTTATTATGTTTCATTTAACCTTCCACATTTTGCAAATCTCCATTTACATTTTGCTTGTTCCACCTGGCCTTCTTCCTTTTGCATTCTGCCTTTTGTGTTTCCTTCTTTATTTCCACCATTTGCCCTTTGCCCTTTGCCTTTGCCTGCAATATTTTTCCATTTTCCCTTTGCCTTTGTTTATTATCCTTTTGCCATATACCTTTTTACTTCAAAATTTTCCTTCCCCCTTTTTTCCTTTTCCTTTCTCGTTTTGCCTTCTGCATCTTACCCTTTTGTCCCTTTTCATTTTTCTCATCTCCGTCTTCCTTTTTTTGCAACATTCCCCCCCTTTCCCTTTGCCCGTTGCCTCTTTCCTTCTTCCCTTTTCCCTCTTGTCTTTTACCTTTTCCACTTTACCCTTTTTCTTTCGTGTTTTGCATTTCTCGTTCACCTTTCACATTTTTCCTTATGCTTCTTGCCTTTCACCATTTACACATTTCCTTTAGCCTCTTGCATTCTGTATTTTTTTTCTTCCTTTACCATTTTATCATTTGTGTCATTCTTCATATTTTGTTCCCTTTGCCATTTATTTTCTATTTTAGCATCTTGCATAATTCCATTTGCATCTTTTCTATCTCCTTTGCCTTCCATCTTCTTCGTTCTACATTTTACATTTGGTCTTTTGGCCTTTTTCCTTCTGTCTTTTACGGTTTTTTTCCATTTTATTTTATGATTTTTTATATCTTATTAGTTTTCCCCCTTTCCTCGCTCCTTGTCTCTTTTACCCTTTGTCGTTTACCTATTGCAATATGCCCTTTACCTTTTACCCGTTACCTTTTACCCTTTTCCTTTTGCATTTTACCTTTTATTGTTCGACTAGTTACTTTTTGCCTTTTGCATTATGCCATTTGTACTTTTCATTCTAAAAAATCCCTTTCCATTTTCCATTTCCCTTTTCCTTTTCCATTACAGTTCTTACGTTTTTGCATTCCTCCCTTTCATGTTGGATTTTGGATTTTGGCTTTATCCTTTTCCCCTTTTTTCCTGTTCCCTTCCCCTTACAACTGCTGGATTTTCCTTTCTTCACTTTTCTAAAGTGTTGTGACATTGCCTTTCACTCATTTTCCATTTTCTGTTTTGCCTTTTCCCTCTTAGCACTTGTCTTTGAATTTTGCTACTGCTGTTGCCCTTTTCCCCTTTCCTTCTGCCCTTTATCCTATCTTGCATTTTTCACTTCACCATATTCCTCTTGCATTTTTCCCTTTACATTCTCCTATTAAACTTTGTCTTTAACCGTTTGCCTTTGCCATTTGAATTTAACTTATTCCTTTTACCCTCTCCTTTTCCCTTTTCCTTTTTCCTTCTATCCTTCGCATTATTCATTTTCCACTTCCATTTCTCCTTTCACCTTTTACCTTTTGCCTTTTGAAATTATCCTTTATTAGTTTTTTATTCACCTTCTATAGCGCCATTGTGCCACGTGGCTTGGACTGGACCTGGCTTGTGGGGCGACGTATGGGATGAGTCGAGGGTCGGAGACCCTCGACTACCACGGTTTTGGCCCAGTGGGCCAATCTTCCCGACCGTTCGCTACACCTACCTTTTTCCTTTGGCATTTCCCCCTTTACCTATTGCATTCTACCTTCTTTCTTTGAACTTTTGACTTTGGATTTTTCCCTTTGCCTTTTCCCCCTGCCTTCTTCCTTGTGCTTCATTTCTTCTCCTTTTTTTCCCCTGAAAGTTTTGCCTCTTTTTCCCCATTTTCCCAATTTTGACTTTCCTACTATCAATTTCTTCTTACATTTTTCCCTTTCTTCTTTCCCTCTGATTTTTGTTTTTGCCTCTACCCTCTTAATTGTTCTCTTTTGTTTTTTGGATTTTGAATGCTTCCTTTTGAATATCTTTTTTTAAACTTCTACCTTGAACTTAATGCCATCTCCCTTCTTCCTTCTACCCTTTGCATGTTTCCATTTACCCAAGGCAAACGGCAAAACAAAAAAAATGAAACACTAAGAGGCATAGTATAAAAGGCAATAGTGAAAAGGATAATTCAAAAGGAAACAGGAAAACGTCAAAATGCGAAAGGGAAAACACAATCAAGGTGGAAAGAAAAGGGCAAAAGGAAAATGCAAAAGCTAGAAGGCAAAGAGCAATAGGCATGTGCTCCAAACCTTGTGCGATCAATATGGCATTAGCGAGGCCATCATGCCACCAAACACCGACAACTGATACAACTCCATGACTTGCATAGTAATATAGATGAACCTTTTTAAGTGGTTAATGGTGAACTGTTGGCAGCCTTGGATGGTTTAGAAATTTGAGCAAGACACTACTAGTGGATATCCAAGGATGTAACTTTTCCAACATTTGGGATGAGACATGTCAGACACTCCCAAAGAAGGAAGAAAGAACCAAGCAAGCTGCAGACAAGTACTGGAAGGACACCCAGTTTTAGGTTAGTGACTGTGACATAGCAAACTTAAAACAATTCAAGTTCTAAGGATAAGACTGTGGAAATCTAAGATCGGAGTGGTTGAGGGCATTCATTATCAATGAGATGTGCGCGACTGTCATTGCTAAGCTCCACGTGGCTGGTTGTTCGTGTTACGAGTTGTCAACGTTGACCACCCATAGTGAGATTCGTTGGTCATGGTCAGTGACATATGCCTACTTTGGTTGGTCATTGTGCATGGTAGCCACAATGTGCCACTACTTTTTGAAGATCTTTGTACTTGCTAGTTGATAACTAGGGTTCCCAAACCATTGCTTCTCCCTCTGACCATCTGTGCCTTGTATTATGAGTTGTGAACGTTGATCCATCATAGTGAAATTCTTTGGTCAAGGTCAGTGACATATGCCTACTGTGGTTGGTCATTGTGCATGGTAGTTACACCATGTTACTACTTATTGAAGGTCTTTGTATTTGTTAGGTGATAGCTAGTATTCCCAAGCCATTGTTCTCCCCTCTTCCCATTTGTGACTAGTGTCATGAGTAATCCACGCTAAACACACACAGTGAAATTCTTTTGGTCATGGTCAGTGACATATGCCTACTTTGGTTGGTCATTGTGCATGGCAGACACACCGTGCCACTACTTATGAAAGATCTCTGTACTTTCTAATTGATAACTAGTATTCCCAAGCCATGTTTTGCTCCTATGACTATTTGTGACCCGTATTGAGAGTTGTCAACGTTGACCACCCATAGTGAAATTCTTTGGTCATGGTCAGTGACATTTGCCTACTTTGGTTGGTCATTGTGCATGATAGCCCCACTATGCCACTACTTATTGTCTTTGAATATGCTAGTTGATAACTAGTGTTCCCAAACCATTGATTCTCAATCTGACCATTTGTGAATTTTAATACCGTAGTGATTAATGATTTTGCCCTCTGAAATAATTTACGGTATGTAGTCTTCATTCGCCACCGGGAACAGTTAATTTTCTGTATTCTAATTGGGCGAAATTGCTTTAAGTCGTAGCTTAGAATTCGTATTTTTTACGCCCGTGAGCGGTCCAGTTCGGGTTTCGCAGTCGTATTTCCCGATGTTGGCGCACGTCCGACACCGGATCTGACGCGATCGCGTGACCGCGTGGGGTCACGCGATCGCGTTCTTGATTTCGCTCGGTCCTCGAGGGCCGAACGAAACTCGGGAAAATAATAAAACGTTTTCGTTTTCAGAAGAAAAATATCCAGCGTGGAGCCGAATAAAAGAATTTTTCGTCCCCTAATAAATAATCAATATAAAAATAAAAAATCAGTAGGGTATGAGTTGTGAACTTTGACCCACAATAGTGAAATTCTTTGGTCATGGTCATTGACATATGCCTAATTTTGTTGTTCGCTGTGCACGGTAGTCATACCGTGCCACTAATTATTGAAGATCTTTGTACTTGCTAGTTGATAAATAGTATTTTCAAACAATTGTTACCTCGTCTGGCTCTTTGTGACTTGTATTATGAGTTGTCAATGCTGACTACACATAGTGATATTCTTTTGGTCATGTTCAGTGGCATATGCCTACTTTGGTTGCTCATTGTGCATGGTAGCCACACCGTGCCACTACTTGTTGATTGTCTTTGTACTTTCTAGTTGATAACTAGTGTTCCCAAACCATTGTGCCCCCCCTCTGACCATTTGTGACTCGTATTATGACCTGTCAACGTTGGCCACACATAGTGAAATTATTTTGGTCATGATCAGTGACATACACCTAATTTGGTTGGTCATTGTGCATGGTAACCACACTGTGCCAGTAATTGTTGAAGGTTTTTGTACTTTCTAGTTGATAACAATTATTTCAAAATCATTGTTTCCCCCACTGACCATTTGTGACTCGTGTTATGAGTTGTCAATGCCAACCACACATAGTGGAATGTTTTGGTCATGATCACTAACATATGCCTACTTTGGTTGGCCCTTGTGCATGGTAGCCACACTGTGCCACTACTTATTGAAGGTCTTTGTTCTTGGTTGTTAATAACAAGTTTTACCAAAACATCGTTTCCCCCTCTGACCATTTGTGACTCGTATTATGAGTTTTTGATGTTGACCACACACAGTGAGATTCTTCTAGTCATAGCCAGTGACATACGCCTAATTTGGTTGGTCATTATGAATGGTAGCCGCACCATGCCACTGCTTATTGAAGGTCTTTGTACTTTCTAGTTGATACATAGTATTCCCGAATCATTGTTTTCCCCTCTTACCATTTGTGACTCGTCTTATGAGCTGTCAACGTTGGCCACATATAGTGAAATTCTTTGGTCATGGTCAGTGACATATGCCTAATTTGGTTGGTCACTGTGTATGGTAACCATACCGTGCTACTACTTACTGAAGGTCTTTGTTCTTGCTATTTAATAACTAGCATTCCCAAACCAATGTTTCCCCCTCTGACCATTTGTGACTCGTGTTATGAGTTCTCAATGTTGAGTACACACAGTTGAATTCTTTGGTCATGGTCAGTGTCATACGCCTATTTGGTTGGTCATTGGACATGGTAGCCACAGTGTGCCACTACTTATTAAAGATATTTGTACTTGCTAGTTGACAACTAGTATTTCCAAACCATTTTTTCTCCCTGTGACCATTTGTGACTCGTGTTATGGGTTGTCAACGTTGAAGCATCGTAGTGAAATTCTTTGGTCACGGTCGCTGACATATGCCTACTTTGGTTGGTCATCTCGCATGGTAGCCACACCGTGCCACTACTTATTGAGTTCCTTTGTACTTGGTAGTTCACAACTAGTAATCCCAATCTAGTGTTTACCCCTATAACCATATGTGACACGTATTATGAGTTGTCAATGTTGAGCACATCATGTGAAATTCTTTGGTCATGGTCAGTGACATATGCCTACTTTGGTTGGTCATTGTGCACGGTAGTCACACGGTGCCAAAACGTATTGAAAGCCTTTTTACTTGCTAGTTTATGACTAGTATTTCTTAAATGTTGTTTTCCCCTTTGACCATTGTTGACTCGCTATGAGTAGTCAACATGGACCACACATAGTGAAACTCCTTGTCATCATAAATGACATATGCCTACTTTGGTTGGTCATTGTGCATGGTAGCCACACCGTGCCACTCATTAGCGATGGTCTTTGTACTTGATAGTTGATACATATTTTTCCCACACCATTGTTGTCCCCTCTGACCATTTGTGACTTGTATTATGAGATGTGAACGTTGACCGCACACAGTCAGATTCTGTGGTCATGGTCAGTGATATATGCCTACTTTGGTTGGTCATTGTGCATGGTAGCCACACTGTGCCACTACGTATTGAAGGTCTTTGTACTTTCTAGTGAAAAACTAGTGTTTCCAAACCATTGTTTCCCCCTCTAACCATCTGTGACTCGTGTTATGAGTTTTCTACGTTGATCACACATAGTGGAATTCTTTGGTCATGTTCAGTGACATAAGCACACTTTGGTTGGTCATTTTGCATGGTAGCCATACTGTGACACTACTTTTTAAAGAGTTTTTTACTTGCTGGAAGATAAAGAGTGTTTCCAAACCATTGTTTCCCCGTCTGATCTTTTGGTACTTGTGTTATTGGTTGTCAACATTGACCACAAGTAGTGAAATTCTTTGGTCATGATCAGTGACATATGCATACTTTGGTTGGTCAATATGCATGGTAGTCACACCGTGCGACTACTTATTGAAGATCTTTGTACTTTCTAGTTGATAACAAGTATTCCCAAATGTTTGTTTCCCCCTATGACTATTTTTGACTCGCGTTATGAGTTGTCAATGTTGACCACACAAAGTGGATTTCTTTGGTCATGGTCAGTGACATATGTCTCATTTGGTTGGTCATTATGCATGGTAGCCAGCGCGTGCCACTACTTATTGAAGATCTTTGTACTTTCTAGTCAATAAATAGTATTCCCAAACTATTGTTTCCCTCTCTTACCACTCGTGTTATGAATTGTCAAATTTTACCACACACAGTGAAACTCTTTGGTCATGATATGTGACATGTGCCTCCCTTGGTTGGTCATTGTGCATCGTAGCCACACCATTTAACAATGTTTCAAAGGTCTTTGTACTTGCTAGTTGATAAGTAGTATTCTCAAAACATGGTTTCCCCCTTCTGACCATTTGTGACTCATGTTATGAGTTGTGAAAATTGACCCATCAAAGTGAAATTCTTTGGTCATTGTCAGTGACACATGCCTTCTTGGGTTGGTCATTGTGCATGGTAGACACACCGTGCACCTACTTATTGAAGGTTTTTGTACTTTCTAGTTTATAAATAGTATTTCCAACCCATTGTTTCCTCCTCTCACCATTTTTGACGCGTATTATGAGTTGTCAACGTTGACCACCCATAGTGGGATTCTACGGTCATGACCAGTGACATATGCGTACTTTGGTTTGTCATTGTGCATGGTAGCCATACTATGCCACCACTTAGTAAAGGTCTTTGTACTTTCTAGTCAATACCCAGTATTCCCAAACCACTGTTTTCCCCTCTGACCATTTTTGACTCGTGTTATAAGTTGTCAACGTTGACCCATCATATTGAAATGATTTGGTCATGGTCAGAAAAAACACATACTTTGGTTGGTCATTGTGCATGGTAGCCAAACCGAACCACTACTTGTTGAAGGTATTTTTACTTGGTAGACGATACCTAGTGTGTCCAAACCATTGTCTCCCCCTCTGACCATTTGTGACTCGTGATGTAAAGTTAACATTGACCACACATAGTGAAACTCGTTGGTCATGATCAACGACATATGCATAGTTTGGTTGGTCATTGTGCATGCTAGACACACCGTGCCACCACGTACTGAAGGTCTTGGTAATTTCTATTTGCAAAATAGTATTCCCAAATAATTGTTTCCCCCTTTGACCATTTGTGACTCGTGTTATGAGTTGTCAATATTGACCACACACAGTGGAATTCTTCGGCCATGGTCATTGTCATACACATAGTTTGGTTGGTCATTGTACATGGTAGCCACAGTGTGCTACACATTGAAGATCTTTGTACTTGCTAGTCGATAAATAGTATTCCCAAACCATTTATTCCCCCTCCGACCATTTGTGACCCGTGTTACGTGTTCTCAATTTTGACCTACCATAGTGAAATTTTGGTCATGGTTAATGACATATGCCTACTTTGGTTGGTCACTGTGCATGGTAGCCACACTGTGCCACTATTTATTGAAGGTCTTTGTAATTGCTAGTTGATAACTAGTATTCCCAAATCACCGTTTCCCCCTCTGACCATTTGTGACTCGTATTATGAGTTGTCAATGTCGACCACATAAAGTGAAATTCTCTTGTCATGGTCAGTGGCATATGCCTACTTTGGTTGGTCATTTTGCATGGTAGCCAAAGTGTTCCACTACGTATTGAAAGTCTTTGTACTTGTCACTTGATAACTAGTATTTTAAACAGTTCTTTCCCCTTTTGACCATTTGTGCCTCGTATTACAAGTTGTCAACGTTGACCACACACAGTGAAATTCTTTGGTCATGGTCAGTGACATACGCCTACTTTGGTTGGTCATTGTACATGGGAGCCACAGCGTGCCACTACTTATTGAATATCTTTGTACTTGCTAGTTGATAACTGATATTCCCAAACCATTGTTTCCCCCTCTGACCATTTGTGACTCGTCTTTTGGATTGTCATTGTTGACCCCTCATAGAGAAATTCTTTGGTCATGGTCAGTGACGTATGCCTAATTTGGTTGGTCATTGTGCATGGTAGCCACACCGTGCCACTACTTCATGAATGTTTTTTTGTACTTGCTAGTTAATAACTAGTATTCCCAATATTTTGTTTTCCCCTCTGAAAATTTGTGACTCGTATTATGACTTGTCAATGTTGACCACATCAAGTGAAATTCTTTGGTCGTGGTCAATGACATCTGCCTACTTTGGATGGTCGTTGGGCATGATAGCCACAGCGTGCCACTAATTACTGAAGGTCTTTGTATTTTCTATTTGATAACTAGTATTCCCAGACCATAATTTTCTCATTTGGCCATTTCTGACTCGTATTATGAGTCGTCAACGTTGACCACACACAGTGAAATTCTTTGGTCATGGTCAGTGACATATGCCTACTTTGGTTGGTCATTGTGCATGGTAGCCACCCTGTGCCACTACTTATTGAAGGTCTTTGTACTTGCTAGTTGATACCTAGTGTTCTCAAATCATTATTTCCTCCTTTGAACATTTGTTACTTGTATTATGAGTTGTCAACATTGACCACAAATGGTGAAATTCTCTGGTCATGATCAGTGACATATACCTCCTGTGGTTGGTTATTGTGCATGGTAGCCACACCGTACCACTACTTATTGAAGATCTTTGTACTTTCTAGTTGATATCTAGTAATCCTAAACCATTGTTTTCCCCTTTGACCATTTGTGACTCGGGCTATGAGTTGTGAACATTGACCACACATAGTGAAACACTTTGTCATGCTAAGTGAGAAATGCCGACTTTGGTTTGCCATTATGCATGGTAGCCACACCGTGCCACTAATTATTGAAGGTTTTTGCCTTTGCTACCTGATAACTAGTGTTTCCAAACCATTTTTGACTCGTGTTTTGAGTTGTCAATGTTGACCACACAGTGGAATTCGTTGGTCATGGTCAGTGACATATGCATACTTTGGTTGGTAATTTTGCATGGTTGCCAGAATACTCTACAAGAATGAAAATTCTCTCCGGGACACTCACAATGGTGAACTACCCAGGTACTCAGGATCACTGAGCATGACCAAGAAAAGAATATTGGAGGTCCGGGACAACTCTCTACATCAAGAAATATTTTGGTGTCCTGCGCGGGAAGGAATGGCCAAGAATCTGACTGTCAAGATGAACAGCTGGCAGGTAGCAATAACTCACGAGCCGTCACCCGCCGGCAATGTTCCCAACGGTGTACCCGCGCTACGATCCTCTCTACACACTATGTTTGTGCCTGGAAGAGGCTCGCGCTAAGCCAACAGACCATTGGTGCTTGGTGCGGAGCCACATCTCGGCTCCGTACTCAGCAGTAGCAGCGACAGCAGCAAAGCGGCTGCGGCTACACGAGACTTACCTCCCACCATATACAAAGCTCTAGGCTTGTAGTAGCTAGTACTTATACTCTCATAGTTTCCTTGTACTAGTTACCCTTTGTGGTCATCCTTCTCATCAATCAGTCATGACTCTTTACTCGGCCCGGGCTTATGCCATGCCCCCACTCCGGCTCGGCCTTCTGGCCCACCACCAGCCCTTGCAGCTGCTCATTGCCTTGATCTCTGTTTGTATCCTTAGCGCCCGCTCAAGTGTGCCATTGCGCACAAGCTCAGCTGCCCTGCCGGCCCGCGCATAGGCACTGCGGCAAGTAGGACTAGCTGACGTTCGTGCCAGCACCCTGACACTGCGGCATCCTCAGGATGTTCTTCAGTTCAAGCTCGGCCCTTGTGTCAATGTTGCGGCCTCAATTCCTTCCATCCGTGCAGTTGATTGGACTGCGCTTCGTCGCTGCGGCCCTTGGACTCTGCCGGCCCGTGCCTCGGCGCTGCGGCCTTGCGGCACTGCCACCATCAACTCATGTTGATGTCATCATCATGCGTTCATGTTCCTCATTGCTCCACGCAGCGCTCGTGCATATGCACCGCACCCAAATCTGATTTTCGCATTGCTTATCACGCAGCGCTCGTCTCTCGGACCGCGCCCAATATGTTCAGCTCTTGTCCATGCTTGTAGAAGCTCTTCGAATGTCTCTCCTGCCGGTGTCAATTTCCTGACATGGTATCAGAGCGAGAAGATCCTTCGACCTGTTAAAGGATTTCCACATTCCTACCACAGAAACTCTGACAGTTACTTCCTTCCCTCCAGACACTTCTCCTCAAATCACCGTACAACATCAGCGTTTCTGCAGCATCAGCACCACAGTTTCAACCTGCGGCAAAAGTACCCCTCTGGAAGCATGGGTTCACTCTGCTGTTTTCCAAGCAACCATTCAAGCAACAAAATCAACAACAGAGCAAGCCTGCGCACTCAACAGCATCATCCTCTACGCGGCGCGACAGCACACGCGGTCCCCTTGCCTGCATCTTCTCCCCTACCAACAGCAATATCCCTGTACAACCCCAATCGCATTCTAACCTCCAGCAAAGGTGTCAACAACAACAAGAAATGAACCTGCAGCAGGATCACTCAAGATTACCAATAAAAAAATTTGTCCTCTGCCAGGAGCTGAGCTACAACATTCTGTCCACAACATCTTGTCAAAAACAGCAGCTTATAACTCAGCAGCACCAGTTGTACCACTCCGGACTCGCAAATTCAGCCCTCCAGATTCACCAAACCAAATGAGCTACCTCACAGCAAAAATATTATCTCCTTGTCTGACATCAGCATCTCTCCATCCACAGACCGATGGCACAAGCTGTCCCCTTTACCGCATCTGTTCCCCTTTTACCCCCTCAATGGACCAGAAACACCATTCGCAACTACCTTCAACTTCTACAACAATATCTGTACTCTCTCCGTGGCATGACAGCTTGCTTTGTCCCCTTGTCCGCATCTCCTTGTCACCTCTCATCTACTCCAACAAAAAACAACAACTGCAGAATTATCTTCCACACAATCAACCAACTTTGCAAACATCACCCCTTTCTCTGCTGAGCTACATTCTCCACCTTTTGAAGCAGCAGTCGAAGCAACATTCATCACATAATCAATCTCAGAGCTGCTCCATGTATTCTCTCCTGGACTTCACCAACAATAGCAGCTTGGATCCACAAGCTTGAACGGACTCCGTGGTCATAGTCAATGAAATATGCATACTTTGGTTGGTCATTGTGCATGGTAGCCACAATGTGCCACTACTTATGGAAGATCTCTGTCTTTTCTAGTTGATAAATAGTATTCCCACACCATTGTTTCCCCCTCTGACCATTTGTGACTTGTATTATGAGTTGTCAACGTTGACCACCCATAGTGAAATTATTTTGTCATGGTCAGTGACATATGCCTAATTTCGTTGGTCATTGTGTATGGTAGCCTCACCGTGAAACTACTTCTTAAGGGTCTTTGTACTGGCTAGTTGATAACTAGTACTCCCAAACCATTATGTCCCCCCTCGAACATTTGTGACTTGTGTTATGAGTTGTCAACATTGGCCACACATAGTGAAACTCTTTGGTCATAGCCAATACATATGCCTACTTTGATTGGTCATTGTGCATGGCAGCCACACAGTTCAACTACTTATTGAAGATCTTTGTACTAGTTGATAACTTGTATTCTCAAACCATTGTTTCCACCTCTGAACATTTGTGACTCGTGTTAGGAGTTTTCAACGTTGACATCATAGTGAAATTCTTTGGTTATTTTCAGTGACATATGCATACTTTGGTTAGTCATTGTGCACGGTAGCCACACCGTGCCACTACTTATTGAAGGTATTTGTATTTTCTAGTCAATAAGCAGTATTCTCAAACGATTGTTTCTCCCTCTGACCATTTGTGACTTCCGTTATGAGTTGTCAACGCTGGCCACACATAGTGAAGATATTTGGTCATGGTCAGTATCAAATGCCTATTTTTGTTGGTCATTGTGCATGGTAGCCACTCCGTGCCACTACTTATTAAAGATCTTTGTACTTGCTAGTTGATAACTAGTACTCCTAAACCATTGTTTCCCCCTCTGACCATTTGTGGCTCGTATTATGAGTTGTCAACGTTGTCCACACAAAGTGAAACTCTTTGGTTATGATAAGTGACATATGCCTACTTTGGTTGGTCATTGTGCATGGTAGCCACACAGTGCAACTACGTATTAAAGATCTTTGTACTTGCTAGTCGATAACTAGTATTCGCAAACCATTGTTCCCCCCTCTGACAATTTGAGACTCGTGTTATGAACTGTCAACGGTGACCACACACAGTGGGTTTCTTTGGTCATGGTTTGTGATACATGCATACCCTACTGACTTTGATTTTTGATTCTAACGTTTGTTTTGGTCGTCGAATCTCGCCAAATTCAATGCTTCGACGAATTTGTCCAGGCACGTAAATAATTATGAAAGCTAAAAGTCGAAATTAAAGATCCACCAGGAAATTTGTAGCCAGGGTCTTTTCCGTCCTCATACGTTTACAGGGATAAATGGTCGTCATCTTGAAAATGATATTTTTCATAGTGGCGATTCTTGCTTCATGGTCCAGTGATTCAAAGCGTGGACCGGTGATTTGAATCGCACGATGACCGCGTGGGGCTCAACGTGCGGTCATCACCGCATGTCAGGCGGCTTGCAGTGTTTGCGCGTCAGGAACATGTGGTTCAAATAGACCACGTGTACCTGACACGCGTAACACATGACCTGTCAGGGATCCTGGAAGATCCCACGTGTGCATATTGCTCGCGCACGATTTTGTGCAACCAGGCAACGAGGTCAGGTATCACTTTTTGCCGAATTGACGAAAGTGCACCAGACCGATCACCGAATATAAGGTGTCACCACTTACGCTTCGACGAATTCCAAGGAAACAGAAACAAATTACCCGGTCGACGAATTTAAAGAATCCTGAATTCACAACTGCTAAAACTACGAATTTCAAATTCATTAGGGTAATTTGATTGGTCAGTGTGCATGGTAGCCACACCGGGCCACTACTCTTTGAAGATCATTGTACTTGCTAGTTGATAACTAGTATTCCCAAACCATTGTTTTCTCCTCTGACCATTTGTGACTTGTATTATGAATTGTCAACGTAGACCACGCATAGTGAAATTATTTTGGTCATGTTCAGTGACATATGCCTTCTTTGGTTGGTCATTGTGCATGGTAGCCACACCATGCTACTACTTATTGAAGGTCTTTGTACTTGATAGACGATAACTTGTATTCCCGAATCATTGTTTTCCCCTATGACCATTTGTGACTCATGTTATGATCTGTCAAGGTTTACCATACACAGTGAAATTCTTTTTGTCATGTTCAGTGGCGTATGCCTACATGGTTCTTCATTGTGCATGGTATCCACTCCGTGCCACTACTTATTGAAATTCTTTGTACTTGCTAGTCGATAAAACGTATTCCCAAACCATTGTTTCTCCCTCTAACCATTTGTGACTCGTGTTATTAGTTGTCAACATTGACCACACACAATGAAATTTGTTTGGTCATGATCAGTAACATATGTCTCCTTTAGTTGGTCATTGTGCATGGTAGCCACACCATGTCACTACGCATTGAAGGTCTTTGTACTTGCTAAAAAAAAAACTAGGGTTCCCAAACCATTCTTTCTCCCTCTGACCATTTTTGACTTGTGTTATGAGTTGTCAACTTTGACCATACACAGTAAAATCATTTTGGTCATGTGCAGTGACATATGCCTACATGGTTCGTCATTGTGCATGGTATCCACACCATGCCACTACTTATTGAAAGTCTTTGTACTTGCTAGTCGATAAAACATATTCCCAAACCAATGATTCTCCCTCTGACCATTCGTGACTCGTGTTATGAGTTGTCAACATTGACCACACACAGTGAAATTCTTTGGTCATGATCAGTTACATATGCCTCCTTTAGTTGGTCATTGTGCATGGTAGCCAAACCGTGCCACTAATTATTGAAGGTATTTGTACTTGCTTCATGATACCTAGTGTTTCCAAACCATTGTTTCCCCCTCTGACCATTTGTGACTTGTATTGCGAGTTGTCAAGGTTGACCACGCATAGTGGCATTCTTTGGTCATGGTGAGTGATATATGTATACTTTGGTTGATCATTGTGCATGGTAACCACACCGTGCCACTACATATTGAAGATCTTTGTACTTGATAGTCAATAACTAGTATT
Organism: Penium margaritaceum; assembly: GCA_023375785.1. NCBI lineage: Eukaryota > Viridiplantae > Streptophyta > Zygnematophyceae > Desmidiales > Peniaceae > Penium > Penium margaritaceum. The sequence continues at coordinate 186,942 of SZWC01000776.1, read as the reverse complement.
CCCAAACCATTGTTTCCCCCTCTGACCATTTGTGACTCGTATTATGAGTTGTCAACGTTGACCACACACAGTGAGATTATTTGGTCATGATAAGTGACATATGCCTACTTTGGCTTCATTCTGCATGGTAGCCACACTGTGCCACTACTTATTGAAGGTCTTTGTACTTGCTAGTTGATAAGTAGTATTCCCAAATCATTGTTTCCCCCTCTGACCATTTGTGACTCGTGTTATGATTTATCAACGTTGACCACACATAGTGGAATTCTTCGGTCATGATATGTGAAATATGCCTACTTTGGTTGGTCATTATGCATATTATCCACACCGTACAACTAATTATTAAAGCTCTTTGTACTTTCTTGTCGATAACTAGTACAACTCAGTACAACTCAATACAACTCCATACAACTCCGTACAACTCTATACAAATGGGTATAACTCTGTACAACTCCATACAACTCTTTCATCTCCGTACAGCTCTGTACAACGTTTTACGACTCCGTATAACTCTGTAAAACTCAATACAACTCCCTACAACTCCCTACAACTTGCTACGCATTCGTACATTCCGTACAAGTCCATACAACTCTGTACAACCCCGTACAGCTCTGTACAACTCTGTAGAACTCCGTACCACTCCGTAAACCTCCGTCCAAGTCCGTACAACTCCATACAACTCCATTCAACTCCTGACATTTTGCTAAAAGTCGCAACAACTTCGTACAACTCCGTACGACTCGGCACAACTCAGCTCAACTCTGTACAACTCTGTACAGCTCCGTACACCTCCTTACAAATCGCTAGAACTCTGTACAACTTCGTACAACTCCGTAAAAATCTGTACAACTCCGTACAACTCCGTACAAGTCCGTACAATTCTGTACAACTCCATACGACTTTGTACTACTCTGCACAACTCCATACAACTCTCTCCAAATCCCTACAATTTGCTACGAATCCGTACAAATCAGTACAACTTAATACTACTCCGTACAAATCCATAGAATTCCCTGCGACTCCCTACAACTCTCACGACTCTGTATGACTCTGTACAACTCTGTACGACTCTGTACAACTCCGTACAACTTGGTAAAACTCTGTACATCTCCGTATAACTCCGTACTACTCCGGAACATTCCATACTACTCCTTACAACACCGTACAATTCCTCACAACTCCGTATGATTCCAGAAACATCCCTATAACTCTGTTCAGATCCGCACAACTACGTACAACTCCGTACAACTCCGTGCAACTCTTTACAACTCTGAAGACCTCCGTACAACTCAGTACAAATCTGTGCAACTCTGCACACCTCCCTACAACTTGGTCGACTCCCTAGGACTCCATACAGCTCCGTACAACTTTGTACAACTCCGTACAACTCCGCACAAATCCGTACACTTCTGTACAACTCCGTACAACACCGTGCAACGTTACTACAACTTGCTACAAAACCGTACAACTCCGTACATCTCTGTACAAATCTGTCCAACTCCATACCACTACGTACAACTCCATACAACCCCCTATAACTCCCTATAACTCCCTGCAACTCTGTTCAGCTCTGTACATTTCTATACAACTCTGTACAACTCTGTACAACTGCGTACAACTCCGTACATCTCTGTACAAATCTGTCCAACTCCATACCACTACGTACAACTCCATACAACCCCCTATAACTCCCTATAACTCCCTGCAACTCTGTTCAGCTCTGTACATTTCTATACAACTCTGTACAACTCCGTCCAACCCTGTACAACTCCGAACTACTCCATAAAACTCTGTATTACTCTGTACAACTCCGTACAACTCCATACAACTCCGTACAACTTGGTAAAACTCTTCAGAACTCTGTACAACTGCGTACAACTCCGTACTACTCCGTACAACTCTGTATAACTTTTCCTTATTCCGTACAACTCCGTACAACTCAATACAGCTCTGTACAACACCATACACTTCGTACAACTCTGTACAAATCCGTACAACTCCGTACCAATTGCTTTAACTCCATACAACTCCGTACAGTTTGGACAACTCTGTTCAACTCCGTACAATTCCGTACAACTTTGTACAGCTTTGTTCAAATCGCTAGAACTCTGTATAACTCCGTTCAACTCCGTACAACTCCATACAACTCTGTACAAATCCGTACAACTCCGTACAATACTGTACAACTCTGTACAACATTTTATAATTCCGTACAACTCAACACAACCCTCTACAACTCCCTACAACCTGCTACAACTCCCTACGACTCCCTACAACTCCCTACGACTCCGTACGACTCTGTACAGCTCTCTACAAATCGAAAAAACTTTGTACAACTCACTCTGTACTACTTCTTACAACTCCGTACAATTCTTTACATCTCCTTACAACTTCCTACAATTCCGTACAACTCCGTTCAACTCCGTTCAACTCTGTACAACTCCGTACAACTCCGTATACCTCAGAACAACTCTGTACAACTCCGTACAACTCCTTACAGCTCCGTACAACTCCGTACAACGTTTTACAACTCTATACAACTCCATACAACTTTGTACAACTTCGTATGTTTCCGTACAACTCCATACAACTTTGTACAACTCCCTACAACTCCCTACTACTCCGTATAGCTCCCTACAACTCCATACAAATCCGTACAACTATGTACGATTTGTACAGCTCTGCACAACTCCGTACAACTCTGTGCAACTATTGAAAAATCCATACAACTCTATTCAACTCCGTATAACTATGTAAAACTCCGTACAACTCTGTATGACTGTACAACTACGTACAAATTGCTACAACTCCGTATAACTTTGTACAGCTCCATACAATTCCGTACAGCTCCGTAAGACTTCGTACAACTCTCTACAACTTGGTGCTTCACAGTGCAACTTAGTAAAACTCGGTACAACTCCGTACAACTCCGTATAACTTTTTACAAAAAACTACAACTCCGTACAACTTTGTACAGCTCCGTACAACTCCATACAGCTCTGTACAACTCTGTAGAACTCCGTACAGCTCCATACAACTTTGTACTACTCCGTACAGCTCTGTACAACTCCATACAACTCTGTACATATCTGTACAACTCTGTACAACTCCGTACAACTCTTTAGATCTTTGTACAACTCCGTACAACTCCGTACTACTCCGTACAACCCCGTTCAACTCCGTTCGACCCTGCACACCTCCGTACAACTCCGTACAACTATGTACAACTCCACACAACTCTATACAGCTATGTACAGCTCCGTACTACTTGCTACAACTTGCTACAACTCCATACAAATCAGTACAACTCCTTACAACTCTGTTCAACTCTGTACAACTCCGTACAACTCTTTACAACTCCGTAAAACTCCGTACAACCCCAGACAACTCCGTACAACTCCGTACAACTCCATACAACTCTGTACAACTCCGTACAACTCCGTACAAATTGCTTCGACTCTGTAAAACTCTGTAAAACTCTGTACAACTCTGTATAACTCTGTACAACCCCATACAACACCGTACAACTCTGTACAACTCTGTTCAACTCCGTACAATTCTGTACAACTCCGTATAACTCCATGTAACTCCGTACAACTCCGTACAAATCTGTAAAACTCCGTACAACTGTGTCCAACTCTGTACAACTCCGGTCAACCCCCTACAACTTCCTATAACTCCCTACGACTCCGTGCGACTCCGCACAATTCCGTATGACTCCGTACACCTCTGTACAACTCCGTACGACTCCGTACAGCTCCGTATAACTCTGTACAGCTCCATAGAACTCCGTGCAACTCCGTACAACTCCGTACTACTCCTTACAGCTCCATAGAACTTTGTACAACTCTGTACAAATCCGTACAACTCCGTACAACTCCATACAACTGCGTACAACTCCATACACTTCCGTAAAACTCCGTATAACTGAGTACAACTTTGTACAACTCTGTCCAACTCCGTAAAACTTGCTACAACTTACTACAACTCCGTACAACTCTGTACAACTCCGTTCAACTCTGTATAACTCGATACAACTTTGTACAACTCCGTTCAACTCTGTAAAACTGCGTACAGCTCTGTACAGTTCCGTACTTTATGTACAACTCCGCACAACTCCGTTCAACTCTGTAAAACTGCGTACAGCTCCGTACAATTCCGTACAATTGCGTACAACTCTGCACAACTCCATAAAACTACGTACAACTCTGTACAAATTGTTACATCTCCGTACGACTTTGTACAGCTCCGTACAACTCCGTACAACTCCGCACAATTCACTTCAACTCTTTACAAATCCGTACAACCCCGTACAGCTCTTTACAAATCGCTAGAACTCCGTAGAACTCCGTACAACTCCATACAACTCCGTACAAATCTGTACAACTATGTACAATTCCGTACAACTCCGTACAACCTTATACAACTCTGTACAACTCCATACAACTCTCTACAACGCCCTACAATCTGCTACAAATCCGTTCAACTCAGTACGACTCCGTACAACTCTGTAAACCTCTGTAAAACTCCCTACAACTCCCTTCAACTCCCTACAACTCCGTACACCTCTGTGCAACTCCATACAAATCGGTACAACTCTGTACAACTCCGTACAATACCGTACGACTCCGTACAACTCCGTACTACTCCTCACAACTCTGTACAACTCCGTACAACTCCATACATTTTCCGGAAAAAAACGTACAACTTCGTTCAACTCCGTACTGCTCTGTACAGCTCCGTACAACTCTGTACAACTCCGTACAACTCTGTACCACTCCGTACAACTCCGTACAACTATGTACAACTCCGTATAGCTCCGTACAACTCTGTACAACTCTGTGCAACTCTGTACGACTCCGTACAACTCCGTACAACCCTGTACAACTTTGTACAACTCCCTACAACTCTGCATGACTCCCTACGACTCCGTACGGCTCCCTACAACTCTGCACAACTCTGTAAAACTCTGTAAAACTCTGTACAACTCCGTACAACTCCATACAACTCCGTACACCTCCGCACAACTCCATAAAACTCCGTACAACTCCATACAATTCCGTACAACTCTATACAATTCCGTACAACTCCATACAACTCTGTACAACTCTGTACAACTCCGTACAAATCTGTACAAATCCATACAAATCACCACAAATCCATCCAACTCCGTACAGATCCGTACAATCTGTACAACTTTGTACAACTCTATACAACTGCGTACAACTCAGTACAACTCTGTACAACTCCGTACAACTCCGTACATCTCTGTACAACTCTGTACAACTCCGTACAACTCCGTATACATCTCTACAACTCCGCACAACTCCTTACAGCTCCGTATAACTCTATACAACTCTGTACAACTCTGTACAGCTTTGTAGAATAATGTACAGCTCCATATAACTATGTAAAAAATTTTACAACTGTGTACAACTCTGTGCAGCTTCATACAACCCAGTACAACTCCATACAACTCTGTAGAACTCCGTACAACTCCGTACAACTCTGTCCAAATCCGTACAACTCCGTACAACTGTGTACAACTCTGTACAACTCTGGACAGCTTCATACAACCCAGTACAACTCCATACAACTCTGTAGAACTCCGTACAGCTCCGTACAACTCTGTCCAAATCCGTACAACTCCGTACAACTGTGTACAACTCTGTACAACTCTGGACAACTCCGTACAACTCCACACAATTCCTTACAACTTCCTACAACTCCGAACAACTCCGTACAACTCCATACAACTCCGCACACAACTCTGTACAACTCCGAACAACTCCGTACAACTCTGGTCACCTCCGTACAACTCCATACAACTCCATACAAACTACTACAACTGTGTACAGCTATGTACAGCTCAGCACAGCTTCGTACAACTGCATACAAATCTGCACAACTTTGTACAACTAAGTAAAACTCAATACAACTCCATACAACTCCGTACAGTTTGTACGTATTGTTAGAACTCCATAGAACTCTGTACAACTCCTTACAACTCCGTAAAACTCTGTCATCGTCGTACAATTCCGTAAAATTCCGTACAACTCCATCCAACTCCCTACAACTCCATACAACTCCATACAACTTGCTAAAAATCCGTACAACTCTGTACAACTCTGCACAACTCCATACAACTCGGCACACCTCTGTACAACTCCGTACCACTCCTTACCAATCCGTCCAACTTCTTACAACTCCATACAACTCCGTACAACTCACTACAACTCGCTACAACTTGCTACAATTATGTACAACTCCGTACAATGCCATAAGACTCTGTATACCTCTGTACAACTCCGTACAACTATGTACAACTCCGTACAACTATGTACATTTCCATACAAAATCGCTACAGCTCCATACAGCTCCGGACATCTCCATACAAATCAGTACAACTCCATACAACTCTGTACAACTCTGTACAACCCTGTGCAGCTCCGTACAGCTCCATACAAATCCGTACTACTCCTTATACTCCGTAAAATATCGTACAACTCCATACAACTCCGTACAACTCCGTATACCTCTGTACAACTCACCACAATAACGTACAACTCCATACAACTCCGTACAGCTCCGTGCAACTTCGTATAACGCCGCAAAACTCCGTACAACTCCGTACAATGCTACAAAACTCTGTACAACTTGCTACAACTCACTACAACTCCGTTCACCTCTTTACAACTCTGGACAGCTCCGTAGAGCTCTGTACAACTCTGCAAAACTCTGTACAACTTTGAACAGCTTCGTACAACTCTGTACAATTCCATGCAACTCCGTACAACTCCATACAACTCTGTACAACTCCGTACAACTCCGTATATATCGCTACAACTCTGTACAAATCCGTACAGCTCCGTACAACTGCGTACAACTCCGTACAATCCCATACAACTTCGTACAATTCCATACAACTCCCTACAGCTCAGTACAACTCCGTACAACTCCATACAACTCCCTACAACTCCCTGCAACTTGCTACAAATCCCTACAACTCTGTACAACTCCTTACAACTCCTTACAACTGCCTATAACTCCTTACCATTTGCTACAACTTTGTACAGCTCTGTACAACTCCGTACAAATCCGTACAACTCTGTATAACTCTGCACAACTCTGTACAACTTGCTACAACTCCGTAAAACCCCGTACAACTCCGTACAACTCCATGTAACTCTGTAAAACTCTGTACAACCCTGTACACCTTGGCACAACTCCGTAAAACTCCGTATCACTCCGTATAACTCCGTCCAACTCAGCACAGTTCCAAACAACTCCGTCCACCTCCGTACAACTCCGTACAACTCGCTACAACTCACTTCAACTCCGTACAACTCCGTACAACACAATACAACTCCGTTCACCTCCACACAACTCCGTACAGCTCCGTAAAACTACGTACAGCTCCGTACAACTCCATACAACTCCATACAAAATCGCTACAACTCCGTACAGCTCCGTACAGCTCCGTACAGCTCCATACAACGCTGCATGAATTTGTACAACTCCGTAAAACTCCATATTGCTCAGTACAACAATGTACAAATCCGTATAACTCCGTACAACACTGTAAAAATTGCTACCACTCCGTACAACTCCATACAACTCCGTTCAACTCCATACAACTCCAAACAACTTTGTACAACTCCGTACAACTTTGTACAGCTCCCTAAAACTCTGTACAACTCCATACAACTATGTACAACTCCATACAACTCCGCACAACGTTTCTACAACTTGCTACAAATCCGTACAACTTTGTACAACACCGTAAAACTCGGTACAACTCTGTCCAACTCCGGACAACTCCGTACAATCCCCTACAACTCCCTATAACGTCCTACGACTCCGTACAAATACGTACAACTCAGTACAACTCGTGTTACCCGTACCATTTGTGACTCGTGTTATGAGTTGTCAAAGTTAACCACAAATAGGTGGGTTCTTTGGTCATGATCAGCAACATATGCATACTTTGGTTGCTCATTGTGCATGGTAGCCACAGCGTGCCACTACTTATTGAAGAATTTTGTACTTGCTAGTCAATACCTAGTATTTCCAAACCATTGTTTCTCCCTCTGACCAGTTGTAACTTGTATTATGAGTTGTCATCTTTGACCACACTCTTTGGCGAAACTCTTTGGTCATGATAAGTGACAAATACCTACTTTGGTTGGTCATTGTGCATGGTAGCCAGACCGTGCAATTACTTGTTGAAGATGTTTGTACTTGCTAGATGATAACTAGTATTCCAAATCCATTGTTTCCTCCTCGGACCCTTTCTGACTTGTATTATGAGTTGTGAACCTTGACCCATCATAGTGAAATTCATTGGTCATGATCAGTGACAAATGCCTACTTTGGTTGGTCACTATGCCTGGTATCCACAGCATGTCACTACTTGTTGAAGATCTTTGTACTTGCTAGACAATAACTAGGGTTCCCAAACCATTGTTTCCCCCTCTGAACATTTGTGACTCATGTTATGAGTTGTCAACATTCAACACACATAGTGAAATTCTTTGGTCATGGTCAGTGACATATGCCTACTTTGGTTGGTCATTGTGCATGGTAGCCACACTGTGCCACTATGTATTGAAGATCTTTGTACTTTCTAGATGATAATGTGTATTCCCAAACCATGGTTTCCCCCTCTGACCATTTGTGACTTATGTTATGAGCTGTCAACATTGACCACACATAGAGAAATTCTTTGGTCATGGGCAGTGACACATGCCTCCTTTGGTTGGTCATTGTGCATGGTAGCCACACCTTCCATTACTTATTGAAGGTATGTGCACTTGCTAGTCACTAACAAGCATTCCCAGATCATTGTTTCCCCCTCTGACCATTTGTGACTCGTATTATGAGTTGTCAACATTGACCACACATGGTGAAATTCTTTGGTCATGTTCAGTGACATGTGCCTACTTTGGTTGGTCATTGTGCATGGTAGCCACACCGTGCCGCTACATATTTAAGGTCTTTGTTCTTGCTAGTCAATACCTAGTATTCCCAAACCATTTTTCCCTCCTCTGACCATTTGTGACTCGTGTTATGAGTTGTCAACGTTGACCAGTCACAGTGGAATTCTTTGGTCATAGTCAGTGACATATGCCTACTTTGGTTGGTCACTGTGCACGGTTACACATCGTGCCACTATGTACTAAAGGTTTCTGTACTTTCTAGTTGGAATCAAGTATCCAAAAACCATTGTTTCTCCCTCTGACCATTTGTGACTCATGTTTTGAGTTGTAAATTTTGACCGCCCATAGGGTTGGTCATTTTCTTTGGTCATGCTCAGTGAGATATGCCTACTTTGGTTGGTCATTGTGCATGGTAGCCACACCGCGCAACTACATATTGAAGGTCTTTGTACGTTCTAGTCGATAACTAGTATTTCCAAGCCATTGTTTCCCCCTCTGACCATTTGTGACTCGTGTTATGAGTTGTCAATGTTGACCACCCACGATGATTTTTTTTTGGGTCATGGTCAGTGATATATGCCTACTTTGGTTGGTCATTGTGCATGGTAGCCACAGCGTGCCACTAATTTGTGAAGGTCTTTGTACTTGCTAGTTTATAACTAGTGTTTCCAAACCATTGTTCCCCCTCTTACTATTTGTGACTTGTGTTATGAGTTGTGAACGTTGACCCATCATGGTAAAATTCTTTAGTCATGATCAGTGACATATGCCTTCTTTGGTTCGTCATTGTGCATGGTAGCCACACCGTGCCACTACTTATTGAAGGTCTTTGTACTTGCTAGTCGATACCTGGTATTCTTAATCCATTGTTTCCCCCTCTTACCATTTGTGACTCGTGTTATGAGTTATCTACGTTGACCACACATAGTGGAATTCTTTGGTCATAGTCATTGGCATATGCTAACTTTGGTTGGTCATTGTGCATGGTAGCCACACCATGCCTCTACTCTTTGAAGGCCTTTGTACTTGCTAGTTGATAACTAGTATTCCCAAAACATTTTCCCCCTCGGACCAATTTTGACTCGTGTTGTGAGTTGTCAACGTTGACCACACATAACGGAATTCTTTGGTCATAGTCAGTGACATATGCATACTTTGGTTGGTCATTGTGCATGGTGGCCACACCATGCCACTACTTCCTGAAGGTCTTTGTACTTGCTAGTTGATAAGTAGTATTTCCAAACCATTTTTTCTCCTTCACACCATTTATGACTCATATTATGAGTTGTGAACGTCGACTACACATAGTGAAATTCTTTAGTCATGGGCAGTGACATAGTCTACTTTGGTTGGTCATTGTGCATGGTAGCCACACCGTGCCACTACGTATTGAACGTCTTTGTACTTGCTAGACAATACCTGGTGTTTCAGAACCATTGTTTCTCCCCGTGACCATTTGTGACTTGTGTTATGAGTTGTCAACGTTGACCACATATAATGGAATTCTTTGGTCATAGTCAGTAACATATGCATACTTTGGTTGGTCATTGTCAGTGGTAGCCACACCGTGCCACTACTTATTGAAGATCTTTGTACTTTCTAATTGATAACTAGTATTCCCAAATCATTGTTTCCCCCTCAGACCATTCGTGACTTGTATTATGAGTTGTCAACGTTGACCCATCATAGTGAAATTCTTTGGTCATGGTCAGTTCCATATGCCTACTTTGGTTGGTGATTGTGCATGGCAACCATACAGTGCCACCAATTATTGAAGATCTTTCTACTTTCTAGATGATACCTAGTGTTTCCGAACCATTGTTTCCTTCTATGACCATTTGTGAGTCATATTATGGGTTGTCAACATTGACCACACATAGTGAAGTTATTTGGTCATGGTTAGTGACAGATGCCTACTTTGGTTGGTCACTGTACACGGTAGCCACACCGTACTACTACTTATTGAAGGTCATTGTACTTGATAGACAATACCTAGTATTTCCAAACTATTGTTTCCTCCTCTTCCCATTTGTGACTCGTGTTATGAGTTGTCAACGTTGACCACCCATAATGAAATTCTTTAGTCATGGTCAGCGACATATGCCTATTTTAGTTGGTCATTGTGCATGATATCCACACCGTGCTACTACTTATTAGAGGTATTTGTACTTTCTAGTTGATAAATAGTATTCTCAAACCATTGTTTCCCCCTCTGACCATTTGTGACTCGTGTTATGAGTTTTCAACGTTAACCACATACAGTGAAATTCCTTTGGTCATGGTCAATGACATATGCCTTCTTTGGTTGGTCATTGTGCATGGTAGCCACACAGTGCCACTACTTATTAAAGGCCTTTGTACTTGGTTTACGATACCTAGTGTTTCCAAACCATTGTTTCCCACTTGGACCATTTGTGACTCGTATTATGAGTTGTCAAAGTTGACCACATAAAGTGAAACTCTTTGGTCATGGTCAGTGACATATGCCTACTTTGGTTGGTAATTATGCATGGTAGCCACACCGTGCTACTTTTTATTGAAGATCTTTGTACTTGCTAGACGATTCCTAGTGTTTCCAAACCATTGTTTCCTCCTCTGACCATCTGTGACTTGTGTTATGAGTTGCCAATGTTGACCACACATACTGAAATTATTTAATCGTAGTCAGTAGTTGATGCCTACTTTGGTTGGTCATTGTGCATGGTAGCCACACAGTGCCACTACTTATTAAATTTCTTAGTATTTTCTAGTCAATAACTAGTATTACCAAACCATTGTTTCCCTCCTCTTACCATTTGTGGCTCGTATTATGAGTTGTCATTATTGACCACACATAGTGAAATTCTTTGGTCATGGTCAGTGACATATGCGTGCTTTGGTTTGTCATTGTGCATGGTAGCCACACCGTGCCACTAATTATTCAAGGTCTTTGTACTTGCTAGTTGATAAATAGTATTCCCAAACCAATGTTTATTCCTCTGACCATTTTTGACTTGTATTACGAGCTGTCAACATTTACCACACATAGTAAAATTCTCTGGTCATGGTCAGTGACATATGTCTATTTTGGTTGGTCCCTGTGCATGGTAGCCAGACCGTGCCACTACTTATTGAAGGTCTTTGTACTTTCCTGTTGATAGCGAGTATTTCCAAACCCTCTTTCCCCCTCTCACCATTTGTGACTTGTATTATGAGTTATGAACGTTGACCCGTCATCGTGAAATTCTTCGGTCATGGTCAGTGACGTATGCCTACTTTGGTTTGGTTATTGTGCATGGTAGCCACACCGTGCCACTACTTATTGAAGATCTCTGTACTTTCTAGTCAATAACTGGTATTTCCAAACCATTGTATCCCTCTCTGAACATTTGTGACTCGTATTATGAGTTCTCAACGTTGACCCATCAAAGTGAAGTTCTTTGGTCATGGTCAGTGACGTGTGCCTACTTTGGTTGGTCATTCTTCATGGTAGCCACAACGTGCCACTAATTAATGAAGATGTTTGTACTTGCTAGTAGATAACTAGTATTCCCAAACCATTGCTTCCTCCCCTGACCATTTGTTACTCGTGTTATGAGTTGTCAACATGGACCACATATAGCAAATGTCTTTGACCATGATAAGTGACACATGCCTACTTCTGTTGGTCATTGTACATGGTAGCCACACCGTGCCACTACTTATTGAAGGTCTTTGTACTTTCTAGTTGATAACTAGTATTCTCAACCCATTGTTTCTCCCTCTGACCGTTTGTGACTTGTGTTATGAATTGTGAAGTTTGACCACACATAGTATAATTCTTTGGTCATGGTTAGTAACATATGCCTGCTTTGGTTGGTCATTGTGCACAACAACCACATCGTGCCAAAACTTATTGAAGGTCTTTGTACTTGCTAGTCAATAACAAGTATATCCAGACCCTTTTTCCCCATCTGACCATTTTTGACTCGTATTATAGGTTTTTAACGTTGGCCACACATAGTGAAATTCTTTGGTTATGATCAGTGGCATATGCCTATTTTGGTTTATCATTGTGTATTGTAGCCACACCGTGCCACTTACTACTCAAGATTTTTGTACTTGCTAGATGAAACCTAGAATTCTGAAACTATTGTTTCCCTCTCTTACCATTTGTGACTCGTGTTACGAGTTGCCAACGTTGACCACCTGTAGTGAAATTCTTGGTCATGTTCAGTTACATATGCCTAATTTGGTTGGCAATTTTGTATGGTAGCCACACTGTGCCACTACAAATTCGAGGAATTTTCACTTGCTATTTGATGAATATCATTCTCAAACCATTGTTTCCCCTGTGACCATTTGTTACTCGTGTTATGAGTTGTCAACGTTGGCCACACACAGTGAAATTCTTTTGGTCATGGTCAGTGTCATATTCCTACTTCTGTTGGTCATTGTGCATGGTAGCCACACCGTACCACTACCTATTAAAGGTATTTGTACTTGCTGGACAATACCTAGTATTTCCAAACTATTTTTTACCCCTCGGACCATTTGTGACTCGTATTATGAGTTGTCAACGTTGACCACACCCAGTGAAATTCTTTGGTCATTGTCAGTGACATATGCCTACCTTGGTTGGTCATTGTGCATGGTAGCCACACCGTGCCCATTTATGGTTAATCACCCCTTAAAAATTCACCCTTCATTCAGTGTACATGTCCAAAGTAGTCACTTGGAAGTTTCATGGTACCTTCGTGGACGTTACGTCACAATTTCATTTTACCAGTTGTCCATAGACAGAATAGTGTATAATTATTCTTCAACATGGGAAAGAACGTGGAAGGATCTCAGTGACATTTTTACTACCCAATAAAAACCATGGTTTAGCAATTCACAACTCTATCTACAGTTCCCGTTAAAGCACCTATATGTGTACATACACATAAACTGTACTACATCTGTAAATACGTAATAGACGTATTTGTGGACTTGGAAGCTCGTCAGACCATTAGACGTTTACGAGGTTCGAAGTTCCCTACTCGGGCTCCCGCTGGGCCCTGGTCGAGTGGGGCTCGGTTCTGTGCTGACTCGGCAAGTTGCTTCACTGTTTTTTTTTTTT
>SZWC01000776.1:160138-171040 GCA_023375785.1 Penium margaritaceum | reverse complement strand
GGGGGGGGGGGGGGGGGGATGTCACCGACTATGGTCTCTGCAGCAATGGCAAATGTATGCTTGTTTCGAAGGTTGTTTACTTTTGTATTCGGCATTACAGAAAGTAAATACCCAATTTACAGAGATAACCAATCAGAAAGTATGAAGACATAAATACGTCTACTATACATCAACACTGGAATATCATATTACATTTTTTCCCAAGCTAAATAATTGAACTAGTTTTAACAAGACATAAGTATCAGATACATAACTTTCCAAGTGAATGGAATATGAATACCCTTCTAGGCAACTTCATGGAAATTTCCCTATAGTCCATACCTAGTACACTAGATGTGCTGTGTATAAAAAGCACTTCATTAACCATACCTCACCGTGCCACTATTTATTGAAGGTCTTTGTACTTGCTAGTTGATACCTTGTGTTCCCAAACCATGGTTTCCCCCTCTGACCATTTGTGACTCGTGTTATGAGTTTTCAATGTTGACCATCGATGCTGAAATTCTCTGGTCATGGTCAGTGATATATGCCTACTTTTATTGGTCATAATGCATGGTAGCCACAACATGAAACTACACATTGAAGATCTTTGCACTTGCTAATCAATAATTAGTATTCGGAAACCAGTGTTTCCCCCTCTGACCATTTGTGACTCGTGCTATGAGTTGTCAACATTGACCATACATAGTGAAACTCATTGGTCATTATAAGTGACATATGCTTACTTTGGTTGGTCAATGTACATGGTAGCCACACCGTACCACTTCTTCTTGAAGTTCTTTGTACTTGCTAGTTGATAACTAGTATTCCCAAACCATTGTTCCTCCCTCTGACCATTTGTAACTTGTATTATGAGTTGTGAAAGTTGACCACACATAGTAAAATTCTTTGTTCATGGTCACTGACATATGCCTACTTTGGTGGATCATTGTACATGGTAGCCACACCGTGCCACTACGTATTGAAGGTCTTTGTAGTTTCTAGTAAATATCTAGTATTCTCAGACTATTGTTTCCTTCTCTTGCCATTTGTGACTCCTATTTGGAGTTGTCAACGTCGACCACCCGTAGAGAAATTCTTTGGTCATGGTCAGTGACATATGCGTACTTTGGCTGGTCACTGTGCATGGCAGACACACCGTGCCATTACTTATTAAAGATCTTTGTACTTGGTAATTGATGAATACTATTCCCAAACCATTGTTTCTCCTCCGGACCATTTGTGACTTGTGTAATGAGTTGTGAGCGTTGATCCTTTATAGTGAAATTCCTTCGTTATGGTCAGTGACATATGCATACTCTGGTTAGTCATTGTGCATGGTAGCCACACCGTGCCACTACTTTTTTCAGGTCTTTGTACTTTCTAGTTGATACCATGCTCTGCTGTTCGTGCATAAACTTTGTGGATAAACGTTGTGCATCAACTTTGTGAAGAAAATTTGTGCATAAACTTTGTGCATAAACTTTGTGCAAAATCATCGTGCAAAACCTTTGTGCATAAACTTTTTGCATAGACAGTGTGCATTGACTTTGTGCAAAAAGGTTTTGCATAAACGTTTTGCGTGAACTTTGTGCATATACTTTGTGCACAAACGTTGTGCATAATCTTTGGGTATAAACTTTGTGCATGAAATTTTTGCGTAAAACCTTTTTCTATGAACTTTGTGCACATTTATTGTGCATAAACATTGTGCATCAACTTTGTGCCTAAAATTTGTGCATACAAATTTTGCATAAACTTTGTGCATGAAATTTGTGCATCAATTTTGTGCATAAACCTTGTGCAAAACATCTGTGCATGAACTTTGTGCAAAAACTTTGTGCATAAACTTTTTTCATAAACTTTGTGCATTAAATTTGTGCATCAGCTTTGTACATAAACGTTTTGCGTAGATGTTTTGTGTGAAATTTGTGCATAAACTTTGTGTACAAACTTTGTGCATAAACTTGGTGCAGAACCTCTGTGCATAAACGTTGTGCATTAACTTTGTGCATAAACTTTGTGCACAACCTTTGTGAACAAAGTTTGTGCATAAACTTTGTGCATTGACTTTGTGCATAAACGTTTTGCATAAACATTTTGCATGAACTTTGTGCATAAACTTTGTGCATACACTTTGTGCATAAACTTTGTGCATAAACGTTTTGCATGAACTTCGTGCATAAACCTTCTGCAAAAACTTTGTGCATGACCTTTGTGCATAAACATTGTGCATATAATTTGTGTACAGACGTTGTGCATAAAATCTGTTCATAAATGTTTTGTGTGAAGTTTTTGCATAAAATTTGTTCACAAACATTGTGCAGAAAATTTGTGCATAAACTTTGTATACAAAATTTTTGCATAAACTTTGTCGAGAACTTCGTGCATAAACGTTCTGTATAAACTTTGTGCATAAACTTTGTGTACAAACGTTGTGCATAAACTTTGTGCAGAACCATTGTGCATAAACGTTGTGCATGAACTTTGTGCATAAACTTTGTTCATGAACTTATTGCGTGAAATTTGTGCATAAACTTTGTGCATAAACTCTGTGCATAAACTTTGTGTAGAAACTTTCTGCATTAACTTTGTGCATAAACATTATGCATAAACGTTTGCGTGATCTTTGTGCATAAGCTTTGTGCATACACTTTATGCATAATCTTTGTGCATTAACTTTGTGCATAAATTTTGTGCATTAACTTTGTGTCTAGACTTTGTGCGTGAACTTTGTGCATAAAGTTCTGCGTAAAATTTGGGCATAACCGTTGTACAAAAACTTTGTGTATAAACTTTGTGTACAAACGTTGTGCACAAACGTTGTGCATTAACATTGTGCATTAACTTTGTGCATAAACTTTGTTCATAAACGTTTTGAGTGAAAGTTGTGCATAACATTTGTGCATAAACTTTGTGCGTGAACTTTGTTCACAAAATTTGTGCATAAACTTTGTGTACAAAATTTGTGCATACAATTTGTGCATAAACTTTGGCCATGAACTTTGTGCATAAACTTCGTGCATAGACTTTGTGCATAAACGTTGTGCATAAACTTTGTGCATAAACTTTGTGCATTAACTTTGTGCATGAAGTTTTTGTAAAAACATTGTGCGTAAACGTTGTGCATAGAATTTGTGCATAAACTTTATGCATAAACTCAGTGCATAAATTTGTTACAAACGTTGTGCACAAGCGCTATGAACAAATGTTTTGTATAAAAGTGTGCATAAACTTTGTGCACAAACATTGTGCATAAAATTTGTGCATGTACTTTGTGGATAAACTTTGTGCAAACACTTTTTGCATACACTGCACAAACTTTGTGCATAAACGCTATGCGTAAACTTTGTGTATAAAATCTATGCATAAACTTTGTGCACAAACGTTGTGCACAAGCATTGTACATAAACTTTGTGCATAAACTTTGTGCATGAACTTTGTACATGAACGTTGTGCATAAAATTTGTGCATAACGTTTTGCATAAACTTTGTGCATAAAATTTTTGCAGAAATGTTTTGTGTGAATTCTGTGCATACACGTTATGCATAAAATTTGTGCATAACATTTATGAATGTACTTTGTGCACAAACTTTGTGCATAAAGTTTGTGCATAAACTTTGTGTACAAACATTGTGCATAAACTTTGTGTATAAACTTTGTGCATAAACTTTGTGCGTAAACGTTGTGCATGAAATTTGTACATAAAATTTGTGCACTAACTTTGTGCATGAAATTTAAGTAAAAACCTTGTGCATAAAATTTGTGCATAAACTCTGTGCATAAACGTTGTGCATCAACTTTGTGTACAAAATTTGTGCGTAAACTTTGTGTATAGACTTTGTGCATAAAATTTGTGCATTAACTTTGTGCACAAACGTTGTGCACAAACATTGTGCATAAACTTTGTGCATAAACTTTGTGAATGAACTTTGTGCATAGTTGTTTTGCATAAACGTTTTGCGTGAACTTTGTGCATAAACTGTGTGCATAAACTTTATGTTTAAACTTTGTCCGTGAACTTCCTGCATAAACTTTCTGCGTAAAATTTGGGCAAAGACGTTGTGCACAAACATTGTGCATAACAGCCAACCATCAAAATATTAAAATTATCTTGTCTAGCAGAATTTCCTAAGTGAGCTCTGACAGACACCAGACAACCCAAAACCTGGGCGTTGTCTGTTTTGCCCAAAAACTGGACCGTACCAAAATAGCCACGCTGCAAACGCAGTTGTGTAGTAAGAAACAACAAGAAAAACAGCTACAAGGAGTTACGGCTGCCCGAACTCAGGCGTTGACTACACTATTTCAGAGAGCCAACAACGACTACTGATGACGTGACAGCCAAGGATAGCTGCCGATGGAGCTGGTCGTGCGAGGGTACAGTATTAGAAGCACAAGGAGAAGGAGAACCACATGCTTGGCTTCACAGTGACACGTCCACTCCACCGAGCAGTGCCTCGTCCCCTTTAGCGTCCATCCAGTCAGTCATCCGCACGAGCATGTACACCAGCCGAGAGGTCACAGTATGAGTCAATGAGGCAGTGCATAGATAAAACAAGAACAGGAATATGCACATAATACTTCCGGTTGATGTTGATTTGCATGCTTGTTTGTTGTTCTTGGTTATTTGCCGGTTGCTGATCCTGGTGGAATCATGCTGCTGGGTGTTTTTGGTGGCAGCCGCTCCTAGAGTATTCAGGGAGGTCTACCCTACTGATTCTTGATTTCGATATTAATGTTTTGGGTTGTCGCAGGTTTTCGTCGAATTTTTTTTGGTCGAATTCATAGGATATGCAAAATAATTTCAAAAAGGATTCGTCGATTTTTAGGGTCTTTGCTCAACTTTTGCATTCATGGGTGTGTGGCAGTGTCCTGTTCTGTTTGGGGTTAGTTTTGTGTTCACCGACGTTGTTATGTGTGAGAAAATCCCTTCGACGACAAGTCACATTCGTGAAACCGAACTGTCCACGCCAAACACTCATCTATCGCTTTATCGCTACTGACTCGTGTGCATTCCATATTCGCGTAAACAGCACGAAGGAATTCAAACACTCGAACATGGAAAGACATGGTTTGAATTTGAAGTTCGAACACATGGTAAAGACATCATACATGTCACACCACTTCATCCTCCTCCTCCATGGGCTCATCGTGGAACAAAAGCTGACCCGCATACGGAGCGGCCTCGCTCTATAGTGTAGGATCAAACACACGGGTGAAGTTCGCACGAGCCCATGCGTTCTTCACCACGGGCTCCTCATCATGAATGTACTGCCATGCATCGTAAAACCATGCACATGCCAGGTCTTTGACTTCCTTCATGCCGATGTTCATGATGGCGCCTTCACGGCTACGCTCGGCACCCCACACCGAGAACATTTCCTCCATTTTGTTCTTTAGCGGGTGGATGATGCCAACATCCGCGGGTTGCGCTTTGTCTGTGCATCCTGCAGGGATGTACACGGTATGCATGTCACGGAAGTTGTTCTTCAGCCAGAGCTGGAAGGACGCGCTGCAGTGCGGACGCCAGGTGTCGAGAATGAGGAGGGACCCTTCGCCCTTGCAAACACCAAGTTCTGCGCAAGTCCGCTTGTAGTATGGAACAACAATGGATCGCACCCACTCTTTTGTAGTTTCGAATTTCGCCCAATGGGAGGGCGTACACGTCAGGTTCCAGCCAGCCGCGGTCACCTTTACAGTGTGCTCGCCACGTGGGATCGAGCGCGCAGTTTTTCCGCCGAAGATCAACTGCATGGGGAGCAGGTCTCCGGTCATCGTGGAGGCCACGAGGGCGGTTATTGCCCTCTTGTCCTCGATTCCCACGATGGAAATCTCCTTGCTTCCACGTTGTGCGTACGTGTGGCCGGTAGTCGACAGGAGTTGAATGGACGTGTGGTCACCGTTGATGACGAGGAAGGGTTTGATGCGATACAGGGTCGCCATGCAAGCTGCACGTCGATGAAACGTCAAAATCTTCTCTTCAAAGTCTTCCGGTAGCTTCTGGGCAGCAGTCGTTCCGCTCCTCCACGACCAGCCCATCACTGTGCGGACAAATTTCCGCACCCATGAACAGGCAAATGCACGTTTGCCCATAATTTCCAGGTGATCTGGAGCGTGCCTTGCCATCACCCCGCGGATCTCACGGCGGATGACCTTCGAGTTCAGAGCGTGCCCGGCCTTTCGAGCCTCCTCGAGCGTCGATCGGATTGCATCGACGATCGACGGGTGCTCGGCAAGCCAAGCACACTTCCCTTGGCAGCCATGCTTCCGCTTCGTTTCGCTGATTGGTGCGGGGGGCGCAGGTNCCGCACCCATGAACAGGCAAATGCACGTTTGCCCATAATTTCCAGGTGATCTGGAGCGTGCCTTGCCATCACCCCGCGGATCTCACGGCGGATGACCTTCGAGTTCAGAGCGTGCCCGGCCTTTCGAGCCTCCTCGAGCGTCGATCGGATTGCATCGACGATCGACGGGTGCTCGGCAAGCCAAGCACACTTCCCTTGGCAGCCATGCTTCCGCTTCGTTTCGCTGATTGGTGCGGGGGGCGCAGGTGCAATTGCAGCCAGAACAGCCCCCTCGTACTGCCTCTTCAAAATCTTGGTCCCATCCACAAACCATCCAGAAAGAGTGCTCGGAGCAAGTCTATCAAAAACACAAAATCCATCTGGATTCTTGTACGTACGTCTGAGATGCATGACCATGGCATACGCCGAAGGTTGAGATTTGTACACACAAAAGATGGTCTGAAAGTGACCGCTACCAAACCAGTCAGAATATTTACCCCTTTTCTTGGAAGTAGCGGAACTCCTGTTTGACGCAGCGGATGTTGTCGTCGTGCCCTCCGACATGTAGAGGGCGTTACATTCGGTGTCGGTGCTGTCATCGCTCGACTGCTCCTCAGATGACGATGACAAGTAACCGTTGTCCTCATCAGACGTGTTTGCTGTGGTCGTGCGGACGGCAGACGGGGCTGTCGTTGTCATTGGTTGACAGCGTCGACAAGCAGTTCGGTCGGACCGACGGAGGGAAGATGGCAGGTCCGGAGTACGCTCGGCCGGGTCCTTGACATTGGAGCGACGACCGGGTTCGCCAGCCACAGGCGCCTTCCCCTTCTCTTCGCTTGAAGAACGGCGACGAGGGATGGGCTTGCCAGCCAGTGGTGGAGATGCACGCATGGCCTCCGAGGGAAGGGCGGCAGAGGAGGAAGAAACACCAGGAGTGTAGTTTTTTAAGACGTGAGGAGGAGCATCGCGCACGGAAGAGGTCGTGGTTGGAGGCGTCAGGGTGCATTGCGTACAGTTCGCCATGCATGCTGCCAGCGGCATACCAGGGGGCAACGTCAACGGGCTGTCCGTTGCGGCAGCCTTTTCCTTGTCGTCCACACAGGTGCCAACGTAGGCAGGTGAAGGACGGGTGTCGATGGAGTCATCGACGGTCAGCGCTAGAACTTTGCGCGGACGACCCACGGGTCGCTTGGGTGGAGCTGGACGTGGCGGAGGGCCCTGACGCGCTGCACGGTGTAGACGGCGAGCGCGTTCCTCTGGCGAAACCACCTTCAAGAAGCGGTCCATGACTGTAGACTGCCAGTAGGAGAACGTTGGTAGGTTGTTAGTGCTGTTGGGACTGGTAGTGAATGAATCCCACACCTACAAACGGCTCTCATTAAATGTCAGGCTCACTCGTGTCGACAGCGCACTGAACAGCCGCTGCACTCCTGTCCGCAGTCGACACAAGAGCAACGGCAACAACAGCAATGTTTCTGACTGTTGTAGGCGCCAAAATTGAACGACAAAGACCGTTATTACTGAGTAGTTTGCGCGTGCGCGCGCTAGAACCGACTGTTGCCGATAGCACAATCGTCAAAATCAATAATCACGTAATTGTTGAGCTCGACCACTCGCCAAATTTAAGAGACCATGGCCCCTGTTTTCAACGAATTTAAAGAGAACGGGAATTAATTTGAACCCGGTAATTTTTAATCGAAATTAAGGATCATTAAATTCACGTCAAATAAAAAATCGAAATTAAAAATCACTACGGTACCTCAAACCTGTTTGTGTGTCAGTCATCGTGACATTTGGACTTGTTGCCATGGCTTGCTGGTACGCTGGGACACTAAATGGCTGCTTGATAGCATCAGCACCAGCCAGCGCGCCCTGAGGGCACAGAGTAAGAGGTCAAGACATTCTTCGACATCAACCAATAGGAGAGTTGACGAAGTTTCGGATCGAGTGGTAGGGCTATGATGCATAACCTAAATTTGAGCACTCCAAAAACCTGCTAAACCTTGATAAACATGTTGCCAAATGTTTTAGCCGGTATCATCGTATATCTCACAACGTATTGGAAACCTGTGGCTAAAGGGGGAGTAGTGTTACCTCAGTGAATTTCATGACTTAAAAAAAGTTTGGACATGGATGTTTATGTCTTTGTAGTCTTTTCCAACAGAATTACAAACATCACACTTTCCTGCTCATGAACAACGGCAACTTTGGCTGACAAAGCAGATGCTTTGTGTGTTATTCTAGGCTCTTTTGTAGCGTTGAACATTTCATGGAAGTCACTTTTCTAATGAAATTTGGTTCACTTCTACACGATGCTAGGCTTTTGTGAAGAAGTCCCTTAAGTTTGTTGAAAGCCCCCGACTTGTATGTGAAGTTACTCATAGAAGCCACTTGCAACGGGACATTGTGCACATCACTAGAATCAAGTTTCCAAGACCCCAACTGGGCCTTGTTCTTGTTTCCAATGTTGTGCATAGGTGCTTGAAACTTATATCATTGAGGTTCACTGACTTTTAATTCATAATGTGTGAAGTCGTCCATTTTCCAAATCATCGTTTTCTCTTCAACTTTTACATGTGTACCCTTCATCTTTCTCTTGACATACAAGTGTTACTCGTCATGTTCCTCCTTGCATGCAAAAGCGCAAATTAGGATGGGATCATTAGATACTACGTCTTATTGACCTTGTATTGGATGACAACATCCAACATATTTTGGATGAGGCAATGGTAGAAATTGAGATCCTTTTTTATTGGTGGCCTTCCTTTATCCACTCCAAGGTGAATTGAGAGAGCCCTATACATTCAATGATTAAAAAACTTGACTGATGTATCGTACTCAAACTCGAGGTGATCAACATTTTGAATGTTGCGCACTTGAGAAGTGAGATGCACCATTTTCTTTCATGGTGTGTTTTGCCAAAAATGCTCTAGAAGTAGTCCTATGAATCTCAGGGCATATTCAGTGGGTTGGCATTGTGATAAAATTCTTTTGTGCATTGATTCCACTTGAGAAGTGATTTTCACACTTTGGTTGTCATCCCAACGGTGGAAGAAGTGGTATGGATGGAAGAAACAAAGAAACATGAAAAATAGCATGTCAAATGGACATGAGGGTGTAATTTGTAAACCAGAAACCCGGATAAGATGGGAGCCTCTCTGGACTAGTCAGTATTAATGCAGATAGGCATTTTATCACATGATATTTCCTCTAGTTGTTGGTGAACTCATGCAGAATATTGTGAAAAGTGGTGTGTGATGGGCTAGAATAATTCAAAATTCTTACGAGGTATTTCTGAAGGTGATAAGAAAGATGAGTCCACCTTGTTGTCACCGTAGGCAAGCCTTATATAATACATATTGCGTGGCTCTCTCCCATTGGTCACCTTCTTGTAGCATTGTTTTTTTTACAAGACAAACTCGCACTATTGACATTTTGTTTCATCTAACATATGCCAGAATTCAACAATCACTTTTTAAAAACATGCTGGGATGATTTTTTATTCAAGAAGACTCTTATGTGCTATAGTTTGCCTCGATTGGAGCCTTGTTTTAGTTTTGAGACTTTGAGCCATTGAAAGTATTGGCTTGGGGACTTTAATGCATTCTCCTAGCGTGCCTCCACATTTAATCAAATTGCCCCAGCTTGTGTGTTCACCTCTTGACGAGTCTACCCTAACCACCCCACCTAAAACTTCCACGCTTCCCTAAGACCTCGTGATTTTTTTTTGTGTGAAGTCCAAAGAGCATGTCATAATCACACAATCCACTCATGACCCATATGGAATTCTAGTTCTCCTCGTGCTCCCAATGCCAGCTGTCCTTGGCACCCTTGTCAGTTCTGCTAGACTGATTGTCAGGAAACTTTCCTTTAGCTAGTACATGCAGCTGTGGGTGGACGCATAAAAAATCATAACGGTAGAGGAGAGCCATGTTTTTCCATGACTTCATTTGCAACAACTAGCGTCGACAACCACCACATCATGATGTCATGTTGTGGATACCAATGATGAATACTTCCCCTATTGTTACTGGGCCGGAGTGGTTGGCTTACCTCTTACACCAAGTACACCACCAACCGCACCACTTTCTGTTTCAATGCATGCTCCCTTGACGAAGACGTCACTTACCCCATCACCTGCAGCACATTACAAGGATTTAATGAGAGTGCATATCCTGCGCCATGTATTTCCTACCATTTTTACCTGAGTGAGTCGCGCTCTTGCGTATTCTACTGGTCCAAACCATCTCGCCATGTCTGATGCCAAGGCTACAAGTGGGAGGGTAATGGAGGTGCATCCAAGCTTTGTGCTGAATTTCGGATCCTTGAATGGGACTGGCCACTCCTCGTCCTCTTCATTGACAATGTGTAATGAGAGGATGGATGGTAAAGCTTCATGGTGCCATTTCTCCTGAAACAGGGCATTGTATGGGTGTTTCTACCATGAACCAAGTCCACAACCACATTGAGAACCGAATGCAGGTGCTAATGTAGCGGGAGGGCCAGTTCGGCCCTCCCACCTCGCGATAGCGAGGGGGTGGCTGCAAGCCACCCCTCGCTATCGCGAGGGCTGGCCGGTGGCCAGCCACCCGCTGGCTACCGGCCGGCCGGCGGCCGACCGGCTGGGTGGCCGGC
>SZWC01000776.1:114870-131328 GCA_023375785.1 Penium margaritaceum | reverse complement strand
TCTATTGCAACAAATTCAGCTTTTCTAGGAGAGGTTGATTTGTGTTGACTTGTTTTGCTCAACAGCAGCACCTGCCCCAGGTGCTACTGTTTCTGCCATCCATACAGTGATTGTGGCAGCACTCAGTGTATCCTCTCTGCCCACCAAATGTGAGAAGATTGCTCCTGATGCTCCTGAGCGCAACTGATTTCATGATGCCACATGGCACCTCCTCGCTGCGTCTTGGACTTATTCTGCTACTTTGCTGCTCACACGGCCCCCTTGTGCTCTGATACCATGCTAAGGTTGATCCAGGAAATTCAGGTCCATGCTAGATAGCTCACGAGCTCTGGTCGTGAACAAGTGAATGGCAGCATCAGAATTTGGCTAGGTCTGGAATGTGCAGGTTAATGGACACGGGAGAGAGTACAATGAGCCCTACTGAGACCTTGTTTTTCTGGTTTATGGCGGCTAGCCCACCACGGCCCTGTCATCCCCATCACACCAAAAGGCACAAACAGGGAATACAATGTCACAGAACATGCAACCACACAATGGAGCTCTTCTGAGGCATCGGAACAGACAACCGTGTGCCCGGGTCTTGACCACAGGGAGAGTGCACAACCTGTCAGAGACAAAATGCAGCAGATCATCATGGGGCCTTCCAAAGTGCTGGCACAAACCATCAAGTGCCCGGGTCTTGACCACCGAGAAAACTCTACCAGACATGCATGGGTAAAATGAGCGGCTGGAATGCACCATACATGTCACAGAAGGAGTGGCGTAGCTGCTGAAGAACCATCAGCACAAACCAAGAAGCTCTCACTACACAAGACTGTATGAGAATCAGACAGCTCGAACCCCATACACTAACCCCAAGCCATTATTGTTGGCCGGGCACTAGCCCTTGGTGTGCGGTGCGCTGGTTGCAGCTTGTGATGTGATGATCAAGCTCTTTGCTTGGTGCGCACACCCTCGCTTGCGCTGGGGCTAACATTTTTCTCACCTGTTATTATGTCTATTTTTTGCCCGAGTTGGCCTTGCATGTCAGATGTTCTAACTAACGAACATCTGGTTAATCGTACTTGACCGGAGCATTGTATCCATTTGCCCAAGCGGTGCTGCGCATATTTGTCAGGCCGACAAACATTCGCGAATTTCAGCCCATGCACCAACAGCACACTGTTCCGGAACGGCAGCGTTCAGACTTTTCACCCCGTTCTGAGTTCACAGTGACCATCGTTGCACTGTGGTAGCTATGCTCTTGCCGATTATTGAGCAGAAAGCGTGCTACATTCCATTTGGAACGTGCTCATCCAGCAAGTGGACAGCAGGCGGCCCGATAGGGGTCCTTCGATGCAGCTTGCGTCTCACACTTTTCCAACCAAGATTCCTAATTTCATGTTCCTCGGTCCTCTTTCCTGCCTAAATCCTCGCCTCTCTATGTCCCCCTTGTTGGTTTATGTGTCNCGCCGGACCAACTTCTTCAGCCAGTGTGCCAGCAGGCTGCACCATCCGTGCATGCTAGGTGACTGAAGAGACGAAGGCATTGCCACTGGCTAGCCCGCCGACTCGACATGACGGCACGACGTGGTGGCCCTCTGACAAGTGGTCGAAGGCCTTCACCAAGTTACAGATGCATGGTGTGTACTTGTGTGGATTCTTGTGATGACGTAGTGGTAAATAGTCAGGGTCTCCCCCAGACCTAGTTTATGCCGGCTTCTTGACCGGGTGTGGACCCCTGACATGTTGTGGGAAACTAGAATGGGGATGGCTCGAATTCCACCATGCTCAAGGGCCACGAGTGACAGCAAGCTCGCTGCCCACTCGCTCGTTGCCCCCAATCACGTAACACCGACCACCTCGTCGTTTGTATCGGGTTCTTCGTCTCACTCCTAACTCCTGCTTGTGTCAAACCTTTCATTGCGTTTCTTTGCACATTGCTCTCCTTGCACTAGCCTGGTGCAACAGTCCATCACAGCAGACCCACTTACTGGTATCAGAGCAGCTTCTTCAAAGCAGGACTGCGGACTCGTCCACCAACCTCAATCCTGGGCCTAGGTCGCGACTGTCCTTCTTGGTGTCGCAATTGGACCCACATCGCACGGCATCTTACCTGCGCGGCTAACGGGTCAACCGGAACGGCTTCTTTGGCCTGCCGCGCCCTTCCCTTGCTTCCGCCCTTGCCTCTTGTGGCGATCTACCACTGATGTGGGCAGCCGGCTTTGCATACCCGGCCGGCATTGCTTTGCACATCCGGCCGCCTTCTTCANCTTCAGACCCGCAGCCATTGCATTCCCGCTGTTGCTCAGCCGCACTGCCGCCATCTACAAGGCCGCCCAGCTGTGACCCACAATCTGCATTCCCGCTGTTCCTCTGCAGAAGACTGAGCTCTGCCGTGATAGGGGCAGGCGCCATAGCACCAGTGCATCAGCCGTCTCTTCGACTGCTCCGACCGCAGCATTCTCCCTATGGCACCACCACTGTCTCTCCAATCCCTGCCGCATCCGCCATCGCAGGCTCCAGAGCAGTTGCGGCAATGCCGTTGGTGGTGGCCGCATTCCTTGCGGTCACCTCCCTGACCGCCGCATCCCATCTACTGGTGCAGCAGCCGTCCCAGCAGCGGGCAGCCACTCTTAGGAGACCAGCGTCGCATTGGCAGCGCCATCCGTCATGCTTGCATCCTGTGAGGCTCCCGGTCTGCTGCCGCTCGGGCCGTACTGCGTGGGACGGACAGCACACCACCGCTCTTGCTCATGTCGCGGTGGTGGCAGCGACATCACGGCTGGGTCCCCACCACCTCAAACCTCGGTAAGCGTCTCCCCTCCCGCTTCCCCCGAGGACCCTCAACCACGTGGCATCGTCGCTGAGGACGTCACCTTCTTTCAGCTATGGGCAGCGTCCTTAGAGGACTTGGCCTCGCTCTCAGGCACATTCTCGCGCATAGCCTCTACAGTCATAGACGTCGCAGCTGCAGCCACAGCTGCTTTTGCAGCAGCAGCCAGGGCTGAGCATGCCCCTGCAGCCACATCTGCTGGCAGGGCTGCCGAGACCTATACTGAGGCAGGAGTGGTGATTAGCCACATTGCTGCAGCAGCCGCCGACATAGGCACTCAGCTTGCAGTAGCCGCATCAGTTGNACAGGCGCCCTTGCCCTCTTTGTTCCAGTTACTGCTGCTGTCTCTGTCCTGGCACCGGCCTCTGCTGCCGCCATTCCTCCACTTCTCTCCTTCCTTCGCAGACCATCGCCCTCCACAGCCTCGTGAGCTGTCCACCTGCTTGGCTCTTTCTGTTGGACTCGTTCCTGTGCTCTCCCTGGGGTTGCTTGTCGTGTCTGACTTGGGGTGGGTTGTCCTGCAGAATTTCTACCACGTGCCAAGGCACCCTCTGATTTCCCACGCCCACTAGGGCGGGGGAAACTCTGCAAAAATCTGTCCGGCAGAGCCCCATCATTGTCACCATGCCTGGTGATGACGAGTCGGTCATTGCTTACCTGCAACGCCAGCTGAACCTCGCACGCGAGGCTCAGCGTGATGCTGAAGATCGCCTCAAAGTCACAAATGAAAATCGTACAGCGTTTTCTGATGAAGTCGCTGCTATCGTCCTCAAGCGTCTCCCCTGCTGCATATGTTTCACTCTCTAGCACCCCTTTCGGCACCAGTGCTGGTGCCTCCTCCATGTTGTCTGCTGCTAGCACAGCTCAATTCTTCCAATGTCGTGCCTGCTTCCACCCCTGCCACCGCAGCCCGCCAGCATGACTTCTTCTCTCAGCCCCCTGTCCTCGCCACTGGGCTTGCTTTCTCTACCTGGGAAACTCGCTTCAGTGCATGGGCTCAGGGGGAACGCCTGTGGCAATACTACTTCCCAGCAGTTCCGCCTTTCACGCCTGTCTCTGATGAGTCCGCTTATACTGTCCGCACTCTCATCGCCGCCGCACCAGAGGTGCTCGTTGACGATTTCAGCACATACATTGCAGACCCTGCCGCCCAACGTCTTGCTGACCCCGTTGGTGTATATATCATACACACTACTGTCACTGGCCAGGCTGCTCAGAGCACACTGCAGTTCAACACATTCTTAATGTGTGCAGATGAATCAGCCGATGCGTATTGGTCCCGCGGGCTCAAACTGCTCCGTGAGCTTGGCGATGCTGCACCCGGCCAGCTGTTGGCAGTGCTCACCGTGGTCAACGGGTTGATCCCCGAGCTGGCTGACCTCCTTTGCAATGTCAAGGCTGATGAGCTGCAGCGTCTTGCATCTCAGCCTGTGCCGCCCAGGTCCCCTCCTGGTGTTGGAGCACTGTGGGAATTAACAGCAGAGTGTCTTCCTGCCTGGTGGACCAGCCTGCAGAACAAGCGTCTCCACTGTTCCGCCATTGCATGGGTCGCTGCTGTCACTGCTTCTGCCTCTTCCTCCGGTTCCACCTCTACCTCTACCACCTCATCCACTTCCTCCTTTGCCGCTACAGCTCTTGCCTCTCAGGGCCATGGCCGCGACCGGGACAGGGGAAAAGGCAAGGGGAAAACCACCAACTCTACTTCTTATGTCACTGGCGAGGTTGTGTGCTGGAACTGCGGCTCTTCCGATCACTCCGCTGAGAAGTGCCCTCCGCCACCTGATGATCTTCGCCTTGCAGGCGCCATGCGTGCCCACTGGGCACGTTCCAGTGGCTCCACCTCGTCTGCGGCCGGCACTAGCTCCAACATCTCAGCGCAGTCCACCGGTTCCTCCTCCATACAGGCGTACTGTACCGCCGATGTCCTCTCCCCGCCTCCGCCGATCGTGTTTCCCTTGGGTTTTCCACGACCGTATGAGGCGCCCGTCTACTTTGGGCCACCTTCTCCGGTCTGCTTCGCTCCCCCATGGCTTCCTCCCTCCTCGGGGTCCTCTGCTCCGTCCCCGGTGCCTTCCGTCGATGGCGAGCGCTAGCTGGAGCAGTCTCTTCCTTAGCGTCTTCACCTTCGTGATCAGGGAGGTGAGAGTGTAGCTGCGATGGCCAAAGGTCCCTCATGCCACACTGACACTGTTCTTCATGGGGTTCTCCCCGCTCATGTTCTTGGGTGTCCGTCTGCGCCTGTTCCGTGGGTCGAGCACTAGCAGTCGTTCGTTCTCCATCATCGTCTTGGAACCTTTGCCTCGTCCTCCCCTCCTGTTGGCATTGTTGCTACATGTGGTGTCCTTCCCCAGGTTTGGGTCTCTGGTGGCTTCTGAGTCCTTGACTTCGGGGCCACCCACCACATGACGTCCGTCCGTGCCTCCTTTGTCTTGTTGGATCCTGCCGGTCCCGTTTTCTTTGTCCGCACCGGATCTGGCCAGTTGCTTTCCGTTCAGGGCGTTGGCGTCGTGCGCTTTGTCGGTCCCAGTGGTGTGCTATTCTTGCCTGATGTCCTCATGTGCATTCCTTGGAACTCAGCCTGCTGTTGGTGACCTCTTTAGATGATCAGGGCATGGATTTCTCTGCCACTCAGGGTGCCGGTATTGTCCGTCTCTGATCCTCGGGTCGTGTTTCCCTTCAGGGTGTCAAGTGTGACAAGCTCTGTCGTGTTCCTTTTCTTGTACCCTCCACCCCCTCTGTTGGCACCTCCCTCGTCCACATCGCTCCCTCTATCTCTCTTGACCAGGTTCAGCTCTTGCATCGTCATCTAGGGCACTTCCATACAAATGCCAGCACCAGCATGCTCCGCCTTCAACCTGCCCTCGGTCAGTCCCCGTCCACTTTTCCGGCACCCTTTCCCATGGTGTCTGGGCTCTTTTTTCTGAGTCCGGTCTCTCCCCTTTGTTCGCCTTTGAGGCCTTGTGCTACATGACCTGGGTCTGGAACTGTGTCCCCCAGATTCCCCTCCTGCACACTATCACCCCTTTTGTGCGTTGGTATGGCACCCACGCCGATCTTTGCCTCGTTTGCGTCTGGGGTCGCATTGTGTCTGTCTCGCTTTCTGAGGACTTCGCGATGGGAAGCTCTCCCTGCATGGATGTCTCTGTCCCTTCCTGGATGTCTCAGTACAGTCTAAAGCCTGGTACTTCTGGGATCCGGAGCGCTAGCAGGTTGTGGAATCTCGTGATGCCCTGTTCTTCCAGTCCGTCTTCCTTCGTGGCCTCAGCCTTCCTGTCTCCTCAGCCTCCCTGCTGCTGCTCTCTTGGTTTTGGAAGGAGGTCAGACCTGTTGTCCCTGCCGTCCCCGCAAGTCCTGCTGCTGTCTCTACTCAGCAGCCTTCACCCTTGGTGCAGCCTCCAAAGTCTGACACAAACTCTGTACGACCCTCTGAGGCTCATCCGACCTTGTCGCCCAGCGCTCCGGTTTCCCCTGTCTTGTCCTCCCCGTCTGCATCCTACTCCATGTCCCCTGCGCACACCTCCGTGAACCCCTCCAGTCCGCTCCTAGTGCCCAGTCCGCTGGCCCCTGCCATGCCGACCTCTACTGATCCCTCTGGTCCTGCTCCCGTCTCTCCCTTTGTCTGTGGCAATCACCTCCGTGCTCTTCCCACTCGCTCCCATAGCCTCTCTGCGTCTCACCCCCAATTTTCGTAGTCACAGCCTACGCAGTCGCCAGTATTGCCGACCGGCATGGATGCCTTGGGCTTGGTCACAGGGGCTGTCCACCTAAGCTCTTCTCTTGGCTATGCACTGCTCCTGACGGAGCATGAGCAAGCACTTTACGCCGCCATTCTTGGCAGCGTCGCAGATTGTCATGTCACCACTGTTGTGTCGCCCCCGTCGCCTGATCCCACCACTGTCCGCCAGGCACATGCGGCACCTGACTCCTAGCAGTGGGAGGCTTCCATGCATGATGAGCTTCAAGCTCTAGACGATCACGTTTTGTATGAGCTTGTTGATCTACCCCCGGGTTGCAAGGCCATTGACGCTCGATGGGTTTTTCGACGGAAGTACAAGCCCAACGATAAGCTCGACAAGTACAAAGTACGTCTTACGGCCAAGGGATTTTCCCAAGTCGCCAGTGTTGACTTTGACGAGATGTTTGCCCCTGACAGACGCTATCCCACTGCTCGAGCTCTCCTAAGCCTTGTTGAACATCAGGACTAGGAGCTCAAGCAGATGGATGTCAACAATGTCTTTCTGCACCGACGTTTGGAGGAAGAGATCTACATAGTCCAGCCCCCAGGGTTTGCGGATGGCACTGACATAGTTTGGAGGCTGCACAAGGCCATGTACAGCCTCAAACAGTCCCCTAGGTGTTGGAATCGGGATATCACATCAACACTGGAGAAAAGGGGGTCCTGGCGGAGCATCGTTGATTCTTCCCTCTTTGTCACTACAGTGTCTACACCCTTGGCAGCCATCCTCGTCTGTGTCGATGACCTGCTGATCGCGTCACCCAGTCGTGAGGCAGTGACCTCTGTCAAGGCCCTACTGCAGTACACATGCAAAATGAAAGATCTGCGTCTGGCCCAAGCCTTTCTATGTATGGAGTTTGAGCGTGACCGCGCTTGTCGCATTCTCCACGTTCTTCAGACCGCATACGTCAGGAGCCTGCGGGAGCACTTTGCCTCCCTTCTTGAGTCTGTTCCCACTACTTCCACACTGATGATGCCCGCTGGACAGCGGCTGCTCAAGACACTGGACGTGTCAAAGCTGGGGGAGACAGTGGAGGTAACTGACTACCTGAGAGTGATAGGGTCTCTGATGTACCTGGCCACCACTACGCGGGCAGACGTTGCCTTCGCAGTGAACTTTCTTACCCAGTTCTCAGAGTGCCCTAGAGTGTGACACATGGAGGCAGCATTGCGCGTTGTCAGGTATCCACTCTCTACTGCTCGTATTGGCCTTTGTTATCGATCACATCCGTCAGTTGTTGTCAATAGACATACTTACAGTGACTGGGTGTAGGACATTGATGCTCATAGTCGTACAGGCTACATCTTCCTTGTTGGGGGGATAGTGGTCGCATGGAAAAGCAGTACGTAAGGTTGTGTGGCGCGTAGCTCTAATGAGGCTGAGTATGTTGCCCTTTGGCGTAGGCACGTGTGAGAGTGTCTGATTGTGTTGCATGTTGCAGCAATTGCATGTCCCCATCTGTTGCATCACCTTGCTCTGAGACAACCAACGCACGCAGGTGATTGCTGAGCACCATGGCATGCAGCACACTCGCACGCAGAAAATCAATTTTAAAAACCATTTTGTGCGTGAGCGGATGGCTGCCGGCGATGTCCAAATCGTGTGGGTTGACACCAGACAGCAGCAAGCTGACTTCCTCACAAAGGTACTGAGCAGTAACGTCTTGAAGGCGGCCGTTCACGTAGTTGGATTGTTGTGTGTTCGTAATGTCCCAGGTTGATCTGTTGTGCCAGTGCCTCTGTATAGTCGAGCGTTACTACTCGTGATGCCAGTCTTGTGCTTGTGATTGTTTTGTGCTCTTTTCGGCCGTGGGTCATGGGGGAGTGTTGGATTATGTGTCAGCATCATGTGGTGACCTCTGGCCTCGTTGCACACTCACATCAGCGGTGCAGGTGACTGACCAGAGAGGGAGACAACGCTGCATGTTGTGCCCTTGTGATTACTGCTTCCCATTCCGGGCCAACTTCTTCAACAAATGTGCCAGCAGGTTGCACCATCCGTGCATGCTAGGTGACTGACAAGAGGAAGGCATTGCACTGGCTAGCCCGCCGACTCGACATGACGACACGACGGTGGCCCTCTGACAAGTGGTCGAAGACCTTCACCAAGTTGGAGATGCATGATGTGTGCTTGTGTGGATTCTTGTGGTAAAAAAGTGGTGAAGACCCAGGGTCTCCCCCAGACCTAGTGTTTTTTTTTCTGTATACTGCCTCACTGACTCATAGTGTGACCTCTCGGCTGGTGTACATGCTCGTGCAGATGACTGACTGGATGGACGCTGATGCCGGTGAGGCACTGTTTGTTGGAGTGGACGTGTCGTCGTAAAGCTGAGCATGTGGTTCTCCTCCAACTCCTTGTACTTCTACTGCACCCTCGCACGAACAGCTCCATCGGCAGCTACCCTTTGCGGTCACGTCATCAGTAGTCATAGTTGGCTCTCACGATCAGTGTAGCCGATGCCTGAGTTCGGACAGCCATAACTCCTCATAGCTATTTTTCTTTTTTATTCTGACTGCACGACCACGTTTGCAGAGTGGTTGCTTTGGTATGGTCCAGTTTTTAGGCAAAACGGACAACGCCCGAGTTTTGGGCTGTCTGGTGTCTGGCAGGTCTCACCTAGGAAAATTCTGTCAGACAGGATAGGGCACAAATACAGTGGTGTCCATCGTTTGGGTCGATAGATCAGCGGTGTACATAGTAAAAAACGAAAAGATGGTGGAGTCCATAGTCGAAAAAGATATGTCATCGGTGTCCATAGTTGAAAACGAAATGACAACGGTGCCCATGTTTTTCATCGTGCACACGAAAACGGAAGAATATGACAACTGCATCCACTATTTGTTTGAAGTATTCAGTCATGAACGACCTGCATGTCGTAAAAAACCGTTGCAAGTTGACTGGCTGTCGTTCTTTTTGTCGTGTACCGTTCTTCGCTGGAGCCGACGTTTGCGCTGAACACGGAAGAGGACAGTGCAATCGCCAATGAAGGGTGGCCGAATGGACGTGACCAGTGGCAATGAGATCTTATCCACGTGTGATGCGTATAGCCCGTTTTGATGTGGACAAAAGCAGGTACATTCTGACCACCCGACATTGTAGCCGCGCGTTCCAAACCGCAGATTTCAAGTAGTGAACCTGTCCTTTGTACCGGTGTACTTTAGGTGCTTCCCCGTTAATCCACTGTGCTAAGTTTACACCTACTGTCAAACTTTGACTACTCGTTTGATCGACCTGGACACTGACTTCCATCCAAATGGCATGGCACATCATGGATGGGATACTCCCGTAGCGGACCCTGTGGCGGCTCATCGGGCATGGATCGCATTGAAGGAGGAGTGGGAGTGGTATGTAGCACACAACGTACAGTTGGGCCATGAAGTACCATCATGGGCCCTACCTCCTGTGACTCCACAACACATGGCATAGAGCTTGGGAGTTCCCATGCCGAGTAGTAGGCTGCCCAAATGTCCCGAGCCATGGGATTCGTGGGCATGGACCGAGCCACCGAGTCCGTAGTGGCTAGTTTGCATGCTAACGTTGTTTTTCTAGGCAATTCATGTCCACCTTGCCCAGGTTTTTGAGTGGCATGTGACATAATTTGTGTGGAACATGTTTTTTTTCATCGCAAACTGTTACGTTATAATGCAAAAGTCTCAGGGGTTTGAAATACGGTTTATGGGCATAGCTGTCTTATGATCATAGTGTTTAGGGTGTAGTGTGTATTTTCTACATGGCATCATTATGGGCATTTCAGTATTAATTCCCTGACAATTATGGGCTGGGTTGTTTCTATCTCTACAGCTACGCAGTTTCTTTGAATACATGACTGTGAGAGTGTGTTGGAAGTGTTCTTTTCCACATAGCCTCCATCACATTGTTCACGCGTAATAAATACATGATCATGAATGTACTTTGGTATGGGGCATGGATGAATTATTATGGTATGAGAAATGGATACAATTTCTATTTATTGTATGGGTGTTGGAAGTCATAATTTCAATGGACATAAGTGTCACGTTAACAAAGTAATACATCTCTCAAGACAACTAGGAAGAAGCACCACTACTCAAACCACTATGGATCCAGGACACTGCAAAACCGGAGCCACTTCTACAACTCACACCCACATCCCTGTCATCCCTGACAGGGTAATGCATCAAAGAAAATGTCTTAATCCTCTTCATGTGGGTCGACCCCTTCCTCTTCATCTTCTTCTTCGTAGAAAATTTCTCCCCCATGTACGTCTTCTGATTCTCCTTCACTTGTACAGCCATCCATAGGACATTCATCATTGTGTGTGTTGGTACACTGGCACATCCCNAACACACATGGAAATTGGAAATCATTCATCAAATGAGAAGTATTGAGAGGTTCAGCTCTAACAGAAGCTGACTTTTACAAACCTACCATCCTAACTAGACACACACACACACACACACACACACACACACTGGAAACTAGTCTAATGGAGGAGTTCAACTCAAGGCCACTTGTAAACTGGCATGCACCTCCTACATAGGGGCTGGTCTTCAGAAAGCTCTGCAAAGCACACACATGGAAACGAACAAGAGGGGGAAATATGACTTAGGACCATGCTTTATAAACATGCGTTAACATGAATACATAGTTTTGGGAATGCAAACTAAGACATTGGAGGTTGACAAACTGAGGCTAACTCACCTCATGCTAAAAGAACGGTTGATGTTGTCGACCTCCTCGTGGGAAGCCATCCATGTGTCCTTACGATCCTCTGCATCATCGTGGTCGACTCCTTCATCCCCACTGGAGATGGTGATTGGGTCGACTACCTCATCATGTGGGTCAACCCCTTCGTCTGCTTCCTCCTCCACCTTTTCTCCCTCCTCCTCCTCACCCGACTCCCCCTCGTCCTCCTCCTCCTCCTCCTCCCACTCCTCGTCCGACTCTACCTCCTCTTCAGCGAGGGGGGGATCCTTCGCCTCATCCCTAGAGTACCCCATGGCGTCCATGTTCGACCTGCAAAACGCCCTCATGCAACGCCCTGCCTCAAGTTGTGTGATGAATGCGGCTACCATCTCCTCAGGACTTGGGACCTCCATGTTAGGGCATGCACGATGCACGTGGCTTTGCTTCCCACAGCATGCACAGATGTGTCGCTATTTCACCTTCGCGTACCTGTCCAGTCTCACTATGGCTGGATGTCCGTGCCCGCGACGTTGGCCAGGCTGCAGCCACTTCGGTTCAGCCAGCTTCACAAAATTCACCTTCGGCAGGAGGAACAGGGTCTTGAACGTGCGTTTGTAGCTGAGGTTGAGGTAGCCGAAGTCCACATACGCCACGGGATTCATTTCATTCTCCAACAGGAGACTGCAAGAATGCGGGCGTGGTATCCCATACTCACGCCACCTACCGCATGAGCACTCTTCGGTGGTGATGTTCACATCGCGTGGAGTGCCGTTTGGGCGCATTATAGTACTGCTTGTCCAAGGTCCCATGTCGTCACTTTCGACGTCCAAGATGTACTCTTGGCTACGATCACAATTGTTTTTCACCTTCAGGTACAGAGCCTGCACAACATTGCCCTCAGCGTCATGAGCCATCTTGTGCCGGATGTGCTAGAGTCTCTGCACAAAGACGTGGAGGTTCACAAAGCAGAAGTATGGTTTTCTGGACCTCCACGAGCTTACCGTTGAGTGACTCCATGGCATTGCTCGTGGTGTGTCCACCACGAGGTACAGGGCACTAAATTATGCTCTATCGTTCCTTGGGGATTCCTGGCTCCCCATTACCACCCAGTAGGTAGTCCACAGCCCTTGGAGCCGACCGGTGCATCTTGGACAGACAGGCATCCTAGTCCTCATGTGTTGTCACGTGAGCCAAGTTCCAGAACAGAGAGCCCGACCTGCCCTGGCACCGGAACTGCACGTTCCGCATGAGGTGCCAGGTGCAGTACGTGTGCATTGCACCGGGCAGTTTGGCCTCCACCACATTCTCCAAGCCTTTCTCACGGTCCGAGATGACCGTGGTTCCAGCCTGTGCCGCGGTTGGGTATGCTGTTGCCACAAGCTCATAGAACCACGTCCAACTATGCTCTTCCTCTCCAGACACCAAGGCGTACGCAATGGGCATGGCGTTATCCTTGGCATAAAAAAACTGCATGATGAGTAAGACTTGCGTGTGCCCATTCTCAAGGTGGGTCCCTTCCATGACGAGGACACGCCAAGTGTGCTCGAAACCTCTGCGACAGGCTCTCGGTGTGATAAACACCCAGTCGAACACGCCACTTTCCCGCTCTTTCTCAGCATTTGCGATGTCCAGTGGGTCTACCTTCATGAGCTGTATGACAGAGCTGGTTTCACAGTTAGTGGGGTACCACATTCACGTATGTAGGGAAAGGCGAGCTAAACGACCATGAAAACAAGCAGGAAAAAAAAATTCAACGTACCTCATCTGCGTATCGAGGCTCCACAAGTCCTCCTTCTTGCCGTACATTTTCTTCTCGCAGGTCTTCTTGGCGCGATACAGGATGGTGTAGAGGAATTTCTCCCCGACCTTCATGATGACTACTTGCAGCGCCTTTGGTGTTGCGGACGGGTCCTTTGTGAGGGTGCTTTGGATGTGTCGTGCAACCCATCACGTGGAGTGCACTGGGTTACCCCGGCTAATTCCTGGGTCAAAGAGGTGGCCTTCCATGAACAACGTGATCCTGAAAGATCCGGACCTCTTGCTGAACGTTGCACAAACTATCCACTGGCATTTCTTGGTGACGTAATGCTTGTAGCGCACCACAAAGTGCGTGTGGTGGCTCTTCAGCCACCTCAGCGACATGCGGTTGTCAACCACATACTCTTCCACAGCAACTTTGCATGTGGCCATGGTCTCAAAGGACAAGCCACCGGGGAATTCAACCGCATCCTTCCGTTTCTTTGGGGTTGCAGATTCCGGGGTCGGCTTGCCAAAGTTGCGGGAGGCAGCCTTCGCCTTGGCGTCGGCTGCCTTGGCGTCATCGTCGCCGACGGGCAGGCCCTTACTCGACTACACTCGGCCATCTACACACACGACATCTTGAGAAGAGCCTCTGCTGCAGAGCGTAGAGCATTGTCGAGTACAGTACGCAGAGTATCGTCGGGTGGAAACCAAGATGATGTGACAGCTCCAACTGTCTCCTGTGTGTCCCCCGCCGTCGAGAGAAAACCTGGGCAACTCGTGCATAAAACATGGCACTAAATAACTTAGATACCCCCATTTTGTCTCCCATGTGCATTCATCCAAGGCCTCATGAAGGGGTGCAAGATCATCGACTGTGAGCTACACCACAATGGCCGAGCCAGAACCCCCCACGACTCGCATCCCTCGCTCCATAAAACATATTTTGCCACCGTAGCTTTGAGAGCAGTCGGGGGCCTTGCATGGTAGCCGTGCATCATGCGAGGTGCATTGCGACTCGGGAAAGCGGCATTATTTTCAACGAGACAGGCTGTCAAATCATAAAAGAATCCGCGTAAAGAGAAGGACGCGTGTTGGTTTTTGCGCATCCTCATTGTGCTCTGTTGTGTCCTCCCGGCTTGTGTACATCGGCGTGCGGATGACTGACGGCAAGACTCGACACTGCTGGAGTGTCGTCCGGTGGAGCCGATGCACGATGAGGCCTACTCGCAGTTTGCTGGAGCCTCCTCTCTCCGGCAACGTGCTCAGCTCCATCGGCAGGCCTCCTCGGCGGTCACTGCTACCGCAGATGCTGATTGCATGCGTCAGGCACTGGGTCTGAGTGTACCATTGCGTCTGCAGCGTCATGCTCTGCCTAGGGTCCATGTCTCAAGTTGCGCGGCACTGTTTGGCATCATGGACCATCGTAGGCACTGCCTGGATTCAGGTAGCCATAACTCTTTGCTGCTATTTTTCTAGCTGTTCCTGACCGCACAACTGCGTTTGCAGCGTCGGTATTATGGTATGGTCCAGTTTTCAGGCAAAACAGACGACGCCCGGGTTTTGGGCTGACGGTCGTCTGGCAGGGCTCACCGAGAAAAACATGTGCGCCAGAGAATAGGTCTAGGTCTATTTTCTGATTGGCTGGTTAGCTGAGTAACAAGCTCTACAGAGCTGGGGGGAAGCTAGAACTTGGAGGGGTCTCCCATTGTTGCTCATTCTGTATTCCTAATCAGTCACTTTCAGTTTTCAGCTGCTTTCTGGCGCAAACACTGGCGCGCGCATTTTCGAGTAACAAACCCAGAGCTTCCAGACTTAGACTCTAGAGGAACAGACTGAGGGGGCAGCAGACTTAAGCAACGAGTGTGGAAGCCCGCACGCTGCATCAACCATCAATTCTGCTGCCCCAACCTTCTACCTAGCGTTTCTTTCTTGGTATCAGAGCCAGAGCATAGCAGCAGCAGCAGAAGACTGGCGTACAGGAGCCAGACAACGCCGGCAGATCCCCATACATGCCAGTGCAGGGGAAATGCTGCCAGATTATTTTGGCAACATTCACCCACCTGGTGGCGGCGTCAGATTTTTTCCTACGGCCACTTTGCTAGGGGAAATGCTGCCGGATTTCTTGGCAGCACTGACCCCCACGTGGGACGCGAGGAGGTGAGCGGCACGCGGGGTCCGACACCTGCGGGCGACGACGCACGCGGCAACGTCACCCAAGTGCAGTGACTAGCACCAGTGAGCAGCAGCAGCAGCCTGTAGCAGCAGGAGTGGTAGGCAACAGCAGCGAGCAGTGGCAGCAGCAGCCAGCAGCAGCTACGTCCAGCAGCAGCAGCCGATAACAGCAGCAGCTCACAGTAGCTTGTAGCAGCAGCAACCCGTAGCAGCAAGCAGTAGCAAAGACCAGCAACAGTAGTTCGTAGCAGCAGCGGCAGCGAGCAGCAGTAGCAGCAGCAACGAGTAGCAGCAGCAACAGGCTCCAGCAGCTACAGCAGCAAGTAGCAGCCGGCAGTAGCCAGCAACGGCTGCTGCTGCTCGCAGCCTGCAACTCGCCGCAAGCCACGGGCTGTAGGCAGTATGTCCGCTGCTCGCAACGACAGCGGACTGCTGGCAACGATCAGCGAGCTCGCTGCTTGTAGCCCGCTGCCCACAGCAAGCAACAAAGCTCATTGTGACAGAAGAAAGAGAAGAATAATGGGGGGAGGAAAACAATATCCCCCACCCCACCAGCGCCTTTGCTGCGGCTGTAGAAGCTGCCATAGCTAGTGCAGCAGCTATAGCACCACGCAGTAATAGCAGCAGCAATAGTTGCTAATACAAAAACTGCCGCAGCAGCAGGAGGAACAGCAGCAGTAGTAGTAGCAGCAGTAGCAGCTGTTGCAGTAGCGACCCCAACAATGGCCGTTGCTGATAGCAGCATCCTGCCGCTTACGTCACTGCTGGCGTGATCAACACACATAAAAAAGGCGGGAGGTCAGAACATTCTACAGCAACAGCCCTGTAGATAACGCGGAGGCAGCTGCTGACGACAGCTGTCCTAGGCTGACATCACTGCTAACATCAGCAGCACACAAAAAAACAAAGAAAGGGGGCACCAAAATCCACCATGGCTAACAGCCCCAATGGGGAGGGGTCGTCTTCTGTTGGGGGGATCCCCAGTCCCCCTTTCTTACAGTAGCTACAGTAGCAACAGTAGAAACAGCAGCATTAGTAGCCCACTGGCATCGTCGCCGGCGACTCTAACCCCCTGACAGCCATTCACTAACAGCTCGCCGCCCAGACGTAACACCCTCATGCCCTGGGCATACGAGCTCTTCCTTAGGATTGAGGAAGTTTGTCTGGAGTCTCGCCTCCAGAGCACAGAGGTCCTCGCCTCCCCTGCCGTCGCTTTAGTGGCCATCGCTTTCCACGCAGCAGCTATCTCCACCACCTCCTTGTTGCCGGAGAAGAAGAAGAAACGGAGCAAGAAGGGCAAGGGTCAGTAGCAGCACCAGCAGCAGC
>SZWC01000776.1:95132-106779 GCA_023375785.1 Penium margaritaceum | reverse complement strand
CCTCCTCATCCTCCTCCTCCTCCTCCTCCGACTCTGCCTCCTCTTCGGTAGGGGGTGCATCATCCGCCTCATCCCCTGAGTATCCCATTGCGTCCACATTAGTCCGGCAGGAGGCCCGCATGTGACGCTCAGCGTCTAGCTCGGAGACGCGTGCGGCCGCCATCTGCTCGGGGCTTGGGGCCTCCATGTTAGGACATGCCCGCCGGACATGGCCTTGCTTTCCACAGCAGGCACAAAATGCGTCGTTTCTTCATCTTCGCGTACCTGTCCAAGCGCACGGTGGCTGGCCACCCGCACCCGCGACTCGGGCCCGGCTGCTTCCACTTAGGCTTTGCCAGCTTCACCTGCGGCACCTTTGGCAATGTGAACGGGGTGTTGTAGGTCCACTTGTAGTTCAGGTTCAGGTAGCCAAAATCAACGTACGCTACGGGGTTCAGCGCGTTCTCCAGCAGTAGGTTGCACGCGTGCGGGCACGGCACCCCATACTCCCGCCAACGCCTGCACAAACAGTCCTTGGTGGTGAGGTTGACGTCGCGTGGAGTGCCGTTATGACGCGTGGTTGTGCCGCTGTACCATGGTCCCGTCTCGTCGCCATCTAGGTCCAGTGAATACTCTCTGCTACAGTCGCAGTTATTCTTCACCTTGAGGTAGAGCGCAGGCGCGACGCTGCCCTCAGTGTCGTGTGCCATCCTGCGCCGAATGTGCCACAATCGCTGCACAAACACGTGCAGGTTCACGAAACAAAAATACGGATACATCTTCTTGAGCTCCACCAGCTTGCCATTGAGAGACTCCATGGCGTTGCTGGTGGTATGTCCACCACGAGAAACCGGGTAGAACAGCCTGCTCTAGCGCTCCTTCGAGATGCCGGGCTCTCCATTCCCACCGAGCAGATAATCAAGTGTCCTTGGCACTGTGCACCGCATCTCTACCAGGCATGCGTCCCAGTCCGCCTGCGTCGTCACGTGGGTCAGGTTCCAGAATAGTGCGTCCGACCTGCCCTGGCACTTGGACTGCACATTGCGCATAAGGTGCCACGTGCACTACGTGTGGGTCGCCCCGGGTAGCTTGGCCTTGACAGCGTTGGCCAGTCCCTTCTCGCGGTCAGATATGACCGTTGTTCCATGTTGTGCGACCGTGGGGTATACTGCTGCCACCAACTCATGGATGCAGCTCCAGTTGCGCTCATCTTCCCGGGACACCAAGGCATATGCAGCGGGCATGGCGTTGTCATTTGCGTCGAAGAATTGCATGATGAGGAGTACCTGCTTGTGGCCATTTTTTAGATGTGTACCATCCATGACGAGGACCCGCCTGGTGTACTCAAAACCTCTCTTGCAAGCACCGGGTGCGATGAACACTGTGTTGAAGGCGCCTGTGACACGATCTTTCTTGGCTTTGGCGATGGCCAATGATTCAACCTTGAGCACCTGCATGGAATAGCATATTCCACATGTTGAGTCCCTAGCCGAAGCGTTGAAGATCGAGTAGACTAAACCCATGTGGGATAGCGTACCTCGTCCATGTAACCGGGGAACATGCTCCACGAGTCCGAATTCTTGCCATACATCTTCTCCAAATACACTTTCTTTGTACGGTAAAGGGTGGTGTAGGGGACCTTCGTGTTGGCCACTTCTGTCACGACCGCTTGCAGCGCCTTGGGCTTCACATATGGGTCCTTTGCGATGGTGCTCTCAATCTGTCGTGCAACCCACCTCATGGAGCGCACAGGGTTACCCCGGCCAAAGCCGGGGTCACAAAGGTGGCCATCCATGAACGACGTGATGTTGACTGCTCCGGACTTCTTGCTGTACCCGGCACGAACGATCCACGGGCACTTCTTTGTCGCATACTGCTTGCACCGCGCCACAAAACGAGTGCGGTCGCTTTTCAACCACCTCAGTGCCATGCGGTTGTGAACCGCATACCCTTCCACTGTGGCTTTGCATGCAGCCATGTTCTCGAATGTTGAGCCACCGGGGAAGTCCACCGCAGCCTTCCGCTTCTTCGGGATAGCACGTGGGGTGGGGTCCGAGATGCGGGCGGGGGCAGCCTTCGCCTTGGCGTCGGCTACCTTTGCCTCATCGTCAGAACCGACGGGCAGGCCCTTGGTCGAGAGCACACGCCCGCCTACACGGGACATCCTGAGAGGACCCTCAGCTTGAGGGCGTGGGGTCCCGTAGACTGTAGGGGGCGGTGCACCGTCGTTGTCGGCGGTGGGTGTCTGGCACGTCAAGCACGGATCATCTGTCAAGTCGTCGTCGCTGTCGTCTGGTGGGAACCAGGATGTTGTGAGAGCTCCGCCACCTCTCTGATGCGTGGTCCGCACCATCGGGAGACATCATGGGCACCTTGTTCATAAAAATTGGCTCTATATAACTGGGATACCCACGTTTGTCTCGCATGCACCGTCAACGAGGCCGCCATGGGCATGAGGAACATAATCGACGCTTCGATGCACCACAATGCACTGCAAGGCGAGAACCGTCCACGAGCCGCTACTGTCGATGTGGATCAAACAATATTTTCTAGCGAATGGTACGACTGCAATTGAGGGAAGCACATGGTAGCCATGCATGATGGGAGGTACATTGAATCTCGGGAAACCGGTAGGATGTGACACCTGACAGGCTGTCAAAATCAGATACGAATGCGGTGGAACACACAGACTCGTTTCAGGAGGACGAATGTGCAATTTGTTAAACTTCGACGATCCTTCAAACAACGGACTGAGATGATGCAATCGGCTCTATCATATGCAACGCGTTTCTACGAGCCGAAGCGTTGCATTATCGTATCTAAGACCCCCATAATGAAGGCGTCGGAGACCTAACGAACCAGGTCAAATTGTTTCCATATTACGCGTACGGCTGCCGACGATGGTCGTTTCTGCGTGGTCGCTGAAATCTATGACAAATATGTTAAAACCTTGAAACGTATGTCA
This sequence comes from Penium margaritaceum, assembly GCA_023375785.1. Lineage (NCBI taxonomy): Eukaryota > Viridiplantae > Streptophyta > Zygnematophyceae > Desmidiales > Peniaceae > Penium > Penium margaritaceum. Next base: position 103,835 of record SZWC01000776.1, on the reverse strand, counting down.
AGCATGCGCATGACTCATACTAACCGGGGGCACAAATGTCATGTCATTTTCAACTTTGGGCACCGCAGTCGTTTCGATTCTGACTATGGACACCGCATGCGTCTCGGTTTCGACTTTGGACACCGCCGTCGGTTCGATTTCGACTATGGGCACCGGGTATCTATCGACCGAAACGATGGACATATAACAACTCCGTCCAATCTGTTAAAAACATTAAATATATGTCAGACATGCCCATGACGGACACTAACCGAGGGCATAGCTGTCATTTCAATTTGGACCATGGACATGGCTGTCATTNGACGCACACTACCCGGGGGCACAGATGTCATGTCATTTTCAACTATGGGCACCGCAGTTGTTTCGACTCTGACTATGGACACCGCATGCGTCTCGGTTTCGACTTTGGACACCGCCGTCGGTTCGATTTCGACTATGGGCACCGGGTATCTATCGACCGAAACGATGGACATATAACAACTCCGTCCAATCTGTTAAAAACATTAAATATATGTCAGACATGCCCATGACGGACACTAACCGAGGGCATAGCTGTCATTTCAATTTGGACCATGGACATGGCTGTCATTTCGTTTTCCATAATGGACACCGCTGCCATATCTTGTTCGATTATGCACACCGCCGTCTTTTCGTTTTTTAGTATGGACACCGCTGATCTATCGACCCAAACGATGGGTATATTACAATACCACCCGACAGGATAATGCTAGGATTTTCCTGGTTGGCTGATTTTCTGAGTAACAAGCCTCACAAAGCTGAGGTGAGGCTAGAACTATGAGGGGTCTTAGTGTCAGAAACCGGGGTGTGGTTCCAACGTGGCCCGATGGGTCTTCAGTGCTAATGCCTATGTTTTGAGCGGGTTCGGAGTCTAAGCGTGAGCTTTCTGGTCGCCTCACGCTATGTTTCTTGCAGTTGAAGACAAGTGCGAGAAAGTCACTTTTGCAAAGGGAAGAACGCAATTTTGCATTAGTTCTTTAACATGGACATGATCTGAACATTTGCAAGGCTAGTCATGAGCTCTCCACCGCACCAAACCGTGCACGATTCGGATCACCGTAGCTCCCGCTACGTCAGCCGAAGCGCAGCACCTCAAACAAGTCGCTCAGTCGGTGGGGCGCACCACGTCGCCTGCCGAGGCGCCTTTGAGAAAATGTGTGGAAGCGTCCTAGCGACACCGCCGCTAACTAGGCGTCAGTGCCTGGTCAGAAGGTGACGACAATCACAAGTCGTGCACGCAACGGCAAGGGTTTGGCTAGGCGACACAAAGGCAAAGTGTCAGAATGCTTCAATAGCATTTGTAGAGAGAAATGACAAATGACAGGTCCATGGCATAAGTACCTGCCGCGGCACACAGCGGGTGTCGCACGCGGCAGTGCAAGATCTGTCATAAAACCGGCCCAAAACCATTATTTTGGCCGTAACTCTGCGCACACATGTCAGTACGCTACGCCGTCTGAACCCAGACGTGCAGAATCACATGCCGGACGCTATGACTGGTCCCACGCATGCATCTGGCATCGAAAGGTGGACACACAATGCAAAAACATGCAAATCGGGCCCACGGCCAGTCCACCGATAAAGTCCTGCGTGCTGCACAAAAACCGCAAGAGGTCCCGAGTAGCGTCCAGAGCTCTGGAACGGCCGTCGGTCAGCTCCAAGCTGGCATTCCACCACCGGATGGCGCACCCGTACCGCCTGGATCTGCATCAGGGATCTGCACGAGTATGGACACGACCGAGTGGTCACAGTAAACTGTACAGGTCGACAGGAACGTCACAAATCACAACACTCCCCCATGACCCGATGGTACGCATGTCCATACACGTGCAGCACTGAAACGAGTACAACAACGCGTGCAACGACAGAACGAATGGCCACCACAACACCCCACACTCAACCACTCTCAGGAAAAGGGCAAAGTCCGACAGAACGAATGGCCACCAGTAACTTTCCGCGTGCTAGTGCCTTCGTCAAGAAGTCACCACGCTGCATGTCACTGCCAACCCAAATGACGGAGATCACGTGTCGCTCCACCAAGACACGCACAAAGTGATTCTCTACTGCAATGTGCTTCCTGCGAGCATGGAAGACACCAGAGTTCTCCGCAAGAGCAAGAGCACTCTGGTTGTCGCAACGAAGCACAATGGCGGGTACTGACTGACCGAGCTCAAGAAACAGACGCTGCAGCCATACCGCCTAAGCAGCCCCTGCACCCAGAGCGACATACTCTGCCCCTGATGGGCTACGTGCAATGCAGCCCTGCTTCCCGCTGCGCCAGGACACAACGGTACCACCAAGCAAGAACACGTAACCGGTGCGACTGCGTCCGTCTGGGCTCCAGGCCCAGACGCTATCAGTGTAGCCATCAAGGACCACCGAACACTGCCGGCGAAAGCAGAGTCTGAGGTACGGTGTGGAGACCACGTACCGCACCACTCGCACAACCGCATGAAGGGCTCTAGCACGTGGAGCCTGCGAAAACTGGGCAAGGAGGTTGACGGCGAATGCGATATATCCGGATGTGTGGTAGTGGCCAGGTACATCAGAGATCCGATGAGACGGAGGTACAAGGTCACATCCACTGTCTCCCCCAGCTGTGTGGGATCGTCCACCTTCAGGGCATCCTGCCCATTGGGGGGGAGAGGTGTGGAAGCCGTGGGCACTGCGCCGAGGAGATCGCTGAAGCGCTCCCCCACAACACGTGCGTATCGGGCCCGGTGTAGTAGCAGAGTACGATGTCTGCGGTCTCGTACGATCTCCATGCCAAGAAACACCGCTGCAGGACCAAGGTCCTTCATCCTGTAGGCAGTCTGGAGGACGGCCTTGACCTCCTTCACGACCTCCAGTGAAGGAGACGTGATCAGAAGGTCGTCGACATAGACCAGGATGGCGGTGAACCGCTCATGCGTCCGGCGGATGAAGAGAGAGGGATCTGCCTCGCTCTGTACATATCCCGCACGAGTCAGGGTGCCAGTGATCTCCTGGTTCCAACACCGAGGGGACTGCTTGAGGCCGTACAAGGACTTGCGCAAGCGCCAGACCTTGTCACCATCCTCAAAGCCGGGTGGCTGAGACACGTAGATCTCCTCATCCAGAGAGCCATGGAGGAACGCATTGTTCATATCCATCTGGTGTAGTTCCCAGTCATGCTGAGCCACTACACCGAAAAGAGTTCGAGTTGAGGTCATACGGCCGACAGGGGTAAAGGTGTCCGTGTAATCAATGCCCTCAATTTGAGAGTACCCCTTGACGACCAAGCGAGCCTTCTGACATTCCAGTGAACCATCTGGCTTCACTTTCTTGCAAAAGACCCACTTCACCTGAATAGCCTTCTTCCCAGGTGGAAGGTCGACTAGCTGGTAAACTCCGTGCTCTCGGATGGCGCGAAGCTCGTCCTCGCAGTCAGCACGCCAAGCGTCAGCATTCTGTGATGAGACATCTTCCCTCAGTGTGCCCGGGTCAGGCGCCAAAGAGGGAGAGCTCTGCGTGGCAAGAGTGCACGCCTCAGTGCTAGGTCTGATGACCACAAGATCGGCTGCTGCATCACAAGCGATGTGGAACTCGCGAGTGACGAGGTCGTGCCCTACGGGACACGCTGGGTGTACCTCTGTGTGCTCAGTGCGGACACTCAGGCCTAGGGCCGTTGTGCCGGGGTCACCACTCGCGACGCTGCGGGTGGAGCGCCTGGGTGCAGGGCCAAACGCTCGCTGAGCTCCGGAGTCCAATGGTCGAAGATGACCGCCAGGCTCACGGGAGTAACCTGGGCTCAAAGGGCGTACCTCAGGCTCAGGAACGGGCACAATCACATCCGGGGAGAGCTGAGGCAAGGGAGCTGGTGATGTCGTGTGAGGAGAGGCGTGTGTGGGAGACACGGGACTCGGTGTGGCAGTAGGGACAGGTGAGGCAGGACCACACATAGAGGCAGGAGTGCCGGCGGACACAGGAGTACGCACAGGTGTAGGATCATGGGTACCGGAGGGAGGCGAGGGAACCGGGGTAGAAGCCGGTGGTGCTGGAGAGGTCTCTGGGACGACAGCGATTATCGTTGGGTCATCAAGAGCCGGAGACCGTGAAGTGGAGGGAGCTCGAACGGACACATCAGCTTGACGAGGGGTGCTCGCAGGCGAGGACTCCCCCATCCGGCGAGAAACCTCACACGTAGGGATGTGCGTGACAGACAGCGACGTAATCAACGTCAGATCACAGTAGGTGAGGGACTCAAAGAAGAGCGTGTCGCGTGACTCAACAATGCGACGACAGGTAGGGTCCCAAAATCTCCAGGCCTTCGATCGCGGGGAGATGCCGACGAAGGCACACAAGCGACCCCGCGGTGAGACCTTGGACCCCTGCTGGTCCTCGGTGTACCACACAGAAGCCAAGGACCCCCAGACGCGAACGAGACGAAGGTCAGCACGATGGCCGAACCAGAGCTCATACGGTGTAACGTGGTCCAGAAAAGGACCATGCGGGAGGCGGTTCCAGACCTAAGTCATGTAGGCAAAGCCCTCAAAAGCGAAGGACTCTGGGAGACTGCACTCAGACCGCATAGCACGAACCGCATCCTCCATGGTGCAGTTCTAACGCTCAGAAACACCAATCTGCTGAGGAGTAGCAGGAGCGGAGACCTGGTGAAAAATCCCGTGCTCAGCGAAGAAACTATCCATCTCGCCTAGAAACTTGCCGCCACGCTCCGATCGGAAGGTGTGCAGCGTGTGACGGGACTGACGCTCAGCCATCACTAGCCAGAGGCAAATCGCGAGAGCGGCGTCACTCTTCTGGCGTAGGCTGTAGACTCACCGCATCCGGGTGAATTCATCAGTCAGAGTCAGGATGTATCGACCCCTATCGGACATAGACTCGACAGGAAGAGGGCCAAGAAGGTCCGAATGGACTTACTCGAGAGGGCGAAGTGCGCGAGAACGTGAGTCAGTGTAGGTGAAGCGATGCATCTTACCCTGGGCGCATAAGAGACAGTTGGTCTTGGGCGGCTTCTCGAAAGAAGCCGCATCAAGACCAAGAGCGGGCTGTGTCCGAATGAGCTTTGACACAGTGTCGGAGCCTACATGACCCAGACGGCGATGAAGCAATCGCTGGTGCTCAAGAGACAAAACACCAGTGACAAAAACACAAGCTGAAGGGGAAGGGGAGCAAGGAGCAGAAGTTTGGGAAACACGATACAAGTCATCCACAACAGAGGCACGCAGAACAATGCTGCGAGTGTCAATGGCAGTCACAGTCGCGCACTCGGCACTGTGCTCCACAGAGAGTCCCATCACTGTGCAAGCACGTACAGAAAGTAAACTGAGCTCAAGGTCAGGCACAAACAGCACCTCGGAGAGATACACGGGGCAAGACGGACCATCGAAGTGCACGACCCCAACACGCTGGACTGGCAAGGACTGACCAGAGCCGGTGCGGATGGAACGAACAGACGCAACAGGGCCGAGAACAACAAAGTCACTACGACAACACGTCATGTGATGAGTGGCACCTGAATCGATGGTCCAAGTGCCACCGGCATCACGACTGGAAGACGTCGTTGTACAACGGGCAATGGAACACTCGGCCTCAGACGGACGCTGAGTAGCAGGTGGGGAGAAACGACGAAGGGCACAAAGGTGGGACTCATGAATCCAATCTGTACAGTCAGGCCCATCATCATCACATGCCGACTGTGCCTCCCCACACGAGTCATCCCGAGCCACATGGACAGACGGACCGACAGTCTGTGAATCACTCGGTTATGACAACACACTCGCACCTCCCTGAAGGCGGAGTGCCAGAAGGTGGCGAAGCTCGGCGATGGTGCGGTCGCGTGGGTCCGGATCACTGCTACTCGCCGGTTGCGAAGTAGGAACATCTACAGTCGTGGCCACAACGCGTCCGGAGGAAGACGAGGCTGACGTGCTGGATGCGGAACGGAGGGCGTGTGCAGCCTGGAGCCCACGAGTAATCCGCGTCCAGTCGAGCGGCTGCTGGCACTCGGTGTAGCGATGGGCGCCTCCACAGTTGTAGCAGTGAACGGAACGTCCACTGCTACCACTGGAGGACGACTGTTGCTGTGACTGCTGCTGACCTGGTCCCCGCTTCCCCTTCTTCTTCTTCCCTAGAGCTGCTGCTGCAACACCCTGTGTCTGAGTGGGTGTGGGCGGGGCCAAAGAGGAGGAGGAAGCCGAGGACATGATGGACGATGAAGAAGGAGACTGTAGGAGGGATGATGGTGGTGATGCGACGACTGTTGCAGCAAGGGAAGTCTCCTGATGGGCCACGGCTCCCTCGCGGGCTGAAGTCACCTGGAGGAAGAGCTGATGCGCCCAAGGGAGAAGCTGCAGATTGGCTGAGAAGGGCTCAAGGATGGCGTCGTTGTACCGTGTGAAGATGTCAGTATACTCAAGGCGAACTCCGAGCATCATCGTACGGAGCGTCCACAGCTGTGTGCCTCCGGAGGTCCCAAGACGCGTGTAGATGCGCATGGCGCATCGCCAGTAAGCGGCTGCAGGCTCTCCAGGCCCCTGACGGAGAGAGTGGAAGGCACGAATGTGTGCTGCATGGGTGGCGTGCGTCTCTGCCGCCAGCAGGGATAGGGCCAGATCCCAACCTCCGCGTGGATCGGCACCGGTGCCTGTGCCGGGCTCGCCAAGGAAGGGACGGAAGTCGACGACGGTCTCACGTGGCATGGCATAGAGGAGGCCGCGCATCGCCCTGGCTGCAATCAGCACCTGTGCTGGGTCTGTAGGCTGATACATGCTGTGGTAGTAGGGCCACACGCCCTCTGAAGTAGCCCAAACCTGAAAGAGGATCTCCCAGCAGTCGAAGCCGTCCTCAGTGATGTACCGTGGAGGTGGTGTCTCAAAGTCCTTGGGTTTCCACTCCGTCGGGAGGACGACCGCAGGCTGAGGAGGACGAGAGACGGGGAAGACTCCTGGAAGGGGATAGTCACCGGGATAGTCGGGTTACGGTCGCACCGTAGGAATCCCAGGAGATCTGGTCCCCGTCTGCAGCTGACGGAGGCGCTCCTGAAGAACTTGAATCTCATGATCCGGGGAGTCGTCTGTCATGCCTGACATGAATGGTTCATCATCCAGGAGGTCAGAAGGTGGTGGGTCAGGTCGAGCCGACTACTGTGTAGAGAACGCAACGCCGGCAGCTCCCTCGGAAACCTGCCGTGGGACTGTGGACTGGCCACGCAGAAGCTCAGTCAGCGTGCGGGTGAGTGGATCAGGTCGAGCTCCTGTAGCGAGTGCCTAAGCCGACTGTTGTGTAGAGACCGCGACGCTGGCGGCTCCCCCGGAAACCTGCCATGGGACTCTGGACTGGCTACGCAGAAGCTCAGTCAGCATACGGATGGCATCAGTCTGCTCCCGCTGTAGGCGACGCATCTTAACCTGCTGGCTCCACAGGTCCTCAATGGCCTGGGAGCGTGGGCTCAGGACACCAGAAGAGGAGGAGGAGGTATTGGTTATTGTCACAAACACACGCAAGTGCCCTCTTGTCTCCATTCATGCACACACCTCACCACTGCAGGTGATTGAACTGGATTAAGACTCCCTGGTGCAAGACTGTGGTGCAGCATGAAGTGCACAGTGGAGGTGCCTCCATCAAGCTGCCAAGTGGTGGCTACAGCACCAGCCTTGTCACAAGCCTTGGTTTAGTAATAACCTCATGTGCCAAAATGGGGATACACTTGTAGGATTGCATGCTTGTTAGTTGATTGAATACTTGCATGTTCCTAGAGTGGTGAACCGGGTTGCTGATCCCTCGGGACCACACGTCCGGCTTGTGCCGGCGTGTGAGAAACCGCCTGGAGCTCGCTCGCTCCAGGGTCAGGTTCGATCCCTGGGTGGCGGCCCGGCCCCACGACGGGTGTCTCGCGTGGGTGGCCCGGTCAACTGGCTCTCACCACCTCGCACACTACTCACTCGTTGAGCGGTGTCTTGACTGCTTCCACTTTTCTAAGTCGTGAGCGTTCCCCGATCCATGGCGTACTTCATTGCTTGCCACTCACTTGCTTGCTATCATAGTGCCTGTGGCTACCTACTGGTATCAGAGTAGGAGGGTTGTCCCTCCTGCCGCGACGTCTTGGGACCTCATGAGACTCACGCGCTAAGCGACGGGTGTGTTGAATGTGTTTGCCCCTTGTTCAGTGTTGTAGGACGGATCAGGAATGCTCTGCCCCTTGTGGAGGTATGACCCCTAGATCCGTTGTAGTGTGACTCAACTATGCTCTGTCTCTTGTGAGATATGACCTGTGAGTACACCATGTGGGTGAGTGGTTACCTTGGCCATTTTGTTGATTTGGCCAAGTGAGAGGTCATGAGGTCGATCCTGGCCCCATGCATATCTTGTTTGCTGTGGAAGCTTCCAAGAAAGAAATTCCGTAGCTTCTTGGACGCTACATGGTTGGTCTGTCACCTTGACACTAGGATGCTTATGTGTCAAGCCCACAGTGCAAGTCTATTGGTGACGTGGCTGGTTCAGGCCACTTCCCAGGAATGTGCTTTTGAGTTCTAGGACTGGACAGACAGCTATAAAAGGACTTGTCTTGCATGCTGATCAATCAACCCTTGCTTGATGCTCTCTTGCGTATTGACGACTTGAGCTCTTCTTGAGATGTAATGCTAAGGCGTTAGTACTCTTGAAGGTGAAGTGTATGCCTGATTAAGTTTGGGGTGCATGACACAT
>SZWC01000776.1:6260-67295 GCA_023375785.1 Penium margaritaceum | reverse complement strand
GCTGGCGGACAAGCAACCGCACGGTGCGACTCCTTTGGGTCCGACGAGGCTGGTACTGTTGCTGCTGATACTGACACCAACCCCGCCACAAGAGCTGAGCTCCGAGGCCCTGCAGCCCCTTCAGGGCACGAGCTGGACCTGCCGGCAGTAGCAGCGCCGCCTACGGTAGCGGCAGGAGCAATCGCTGCCAAAGTAGTACCTTCGAATCTTGAACGATAGAGCGAGCGCTGGCGCTTGGACGCCGGTCCTTCCACGAAAGTTGAACTGGACTGCGACTGTGCGGGACTATGTGTCGGTGAGCCTCGACAAGCACCGGAGGGCGAATTCTGGGTGGTTGCGCATCCCCCGGGCCGCTCTATGCGGAGCGCGTTAAAGAGGCGATGCGAGGTTGAGATGGAGGGCGGCCCATCGCTGCAGCCAGGCCACAGGGCGGCCCAGCCCGGATCGGCGGGTGGCGCCGGCGGGGCCGCGCCAGTCAAGCCGCCGGTAGGCGGAGCGGCCGCGCCGCTCGGAGCGGCGGCGAGCTTGTCGGACAGGTGCGCCGGCCCGGGCAGGGCAGGGGCGACGGGGCCCATCGCGTGGATAGAGCTATCCCAGCACATAGCGACCGACAGGGTGCAGCTGGAGTGTGGTCGAGGCCCCCTGGGGAAGACGAGCGCTGGTGTCGGACCCACACTGGGCTTGCCGAGGAGAATGTGGCCTTCCGCGCGCGCTCCCGTTTACTTGCTCTATGGGGGAGGGGCAGGAGACGACGCTGCGACTGCTTGACTGGGCCGTCAGTTGGACCCTGTAGGGGCATACTCCATCCGATGTGCTGGAAGAGAGAGCCCTCGCAGATGACAAGCACCGGACAGGAGATGGTGAACTTCGACCCTGTAGTTAGAGAGCTTTTCTCGCACAGAAGGACGCTCAACAGGATGTCGGAAGGGCGGACTGGCAAGTATCCCGCAAAAGCTCCTAGTCCTGGAGTGAGGAACAGGTAGGAAAGATTCGGCTCTTGGTCGTAAGATTATGCCATATTGTGGTAGCAGGGTTGGCGTTTTGACTCTTCGGCGGTAGTGACAGGTCCTCAGCCTTTGCTGTCACGACCTGGAGTTCCGCTTGCTCCGTCCAGTTGGGCGGGAAATGGGGGGGGTGATGATCAGAGATATTTTCCTCGCTTTGCGCCTCGACTCAAAACAGCTGGCCGGGAGGGCGGCTATGGAGATGCATCTGTTATGGATACAGAGGGGAGGATGCGCACACCGCGCGATGGGGGGCGGGGGCTGCTTTCACACGGAAGTGGGGACCGCTGCAAGGCAAAGTGTGACGAAGGCAAGCAGCAAGCCGCAATTGAAGGCCGGAGGGAGAATGCTGCGCTACCCAAAGTGTTGGGAAGCTGCTGCCAAGCGTAGCCCCTACGCTTTAGGTTGAAGTAGAGGCTTTCTTCCACAGTCAAGTTGAAAAACGCCCGAGGACGGTCCCTCCGAGAGCTGCTGCCTCTCTTGTCCGGAAGCAGCAATCCCTGTTTTCGGCACCGGCAGGACTAGCTGCACCAGCAGCTGTGTCGCGATAAATGCATTATGCCGCGGGCGGCAGCCCGAGAAGCGCGCTGCCAAACCCCAGCCGGCAGGACTAGCTGGCCGCGATGAGTTGGGATGGTTGTGCCGAAGGCGTATCACTAGCCGTGCCGCGGCGAGAACTACGACGCAGGAAGGAACTTTCCTGGTGATGCTTTCCAATCCGTACGGCGACGTACGGCGCTACATGGTCTGACGTCAGCTGTTTTCGATAGTCCGCAGGGACCTTGGAGTCATCCAGGCCGTCCTGCTTCTCTCTCCCGTTTTCAGTCACCTGCCGATGACCCGAGGCCTCCACGGGAATGTGGAAACCTTCCTCCTGGCAAGCTAGATGCGGTCCGGACTTTGCGCTCTCGCCCAGGAGCAAGAGCGCGTTGCGGCTGCAATGCGTTCACTTGGCCGAGGAGTGAGAGAAGGGGGAGGGGTTGGTCCTTGACGACGGTTGGAGTCGCGCAGGAAGACTGAAGCGGCCAGCTCGTGGTAATCGCGGCTCGACTCTTGGCCGTAGAAGCGGGGTGTAGGAGGAAAAGCACCAGGGCGAAGCGGCACCCGACGTTTTACGGGACATGCCAGGTCAGCGATATGTCGTTCTGCTTTTCACGCCTGTACGTTAATTGGTGCGAAAAAAAATCAGCAATAATAACAACGGAAAAGAATCGAGACCAAGCTCCCTGTATGGACTTAAGTTAAACCGACTTATTGGCAGTGTCCAGTAAAGTCTGTTCGAGCCGGATCCGGCATCGCTAGATGACATCGATCCGGCCATAGCCTGTTAAGGGAGAAAAGGCGGACATCCAAACTGAGGACATCGTGAAACAGTGGATTTTACGAATATTTTTATCGTCTCTTTACACCGGTAGTCGAGTCCATTACGATCGAGGGTCCAGATCTGATGTTGACCAGAACGCCTACACTAGTTTTTGGGATGTTAGCAACCAACGGTATGCCGACGACACGAGAGAGCTCACACTACGCTCACTTCATGTGACCAACAAATCAAAACGGAAGGGGGAGGATTCGAATCCAGGCCCTGCAACGCCCAACAAAACGCACTACCTTTCCCTGCAGTTGAACCAACATTCAGAGGGGAAATCCCCTCATAACAACCACAGGGATACAAAAACCTCAGCAGAGCTGAGTTCTGGAGCCATTAGCCAAGAAGAGAACAAGTCTAGACATGGTTACAGTACAAAAGAACAATGGCAAAGATCAGCTACAACTCCAACTGTAGCAATTAGATGATTTAATAGAATTCCATACACTTGAAATGAACAAAATAATGAACTCCATTGTGCAAAACAAAGCTTGCAGTTAGGGATACAAATGTTCTACAGAAAACTTAGACGACCTAGAAGAATCACCTTTCAGCTCATGGGAATTTTTAGAAAATATTTTTTATGCATGTCATGCGATGGAAGAAATGTTTTCTGAAAATAAAACAAAACAATGAATTGCATGCCCTATGGTCTATGATTCATATGTGATGAATATTTCATGAAGGAGCATGATAAAGGCAACATCATGGTTCATAATAGAGTCCAAAATAGAATAATGACCAATCATGTCATATTCTTGGCGATCAGAATGTGTTCAATAGCAAATTCTTCAAAAGGAGAAGAAATTCTAAATCAAGGACTTTTTTTCCAAGAAAATCGACTTCAATAAAACAATTATTTAGTCCTCCTTATGATGTAATAAACTTTATTCCAATGTAACCAAATTCCTTCAATAAACAAATGCATCAAAATGTAAAATTTCCGTGTGCATCAAAATAGCCTAACACAAACACTTCTCTTCCTCACTCTATGCAAGATAAAGCACATGTTATTATTCTCATAATCTGATTTTAATGAGAAAATACATGCCTCCCTATCCATCTGAATGGCTTCCCAAGCTACTTAATCTAAAAACATTAAGACGAAGTAAACCAAATTTTCATCATTCATTTCAATAGTAACAACATGAAACATTTGATCAATATTAGAAATAATGAATAACTTAGGCTAAGACAACAAGAATCCTATTGAGTAAAACTACAAATCCATTTCTCAACCTTCTTTAAAATTAAAATTCCCACGATAAAATGTTAAATAGTATCACCATCGAAAAGATCCTCTAGGTCTGGCATAAAATGAGACATAAAGAAAATGTAATTAACTTTAAATTTTCAAGGAAGTTTTATTTCCGTCCACATCATACAAGGTAAATCTTTATTCAGAATCTTCTTTAAAGGGACAAAACCATCTTTAACCTAAAACACCAAACTCTTCTACATAGAAAACTATTTAAAATTCACAAGGGAAATTTACCTGAACCCTTACCTTTACAACAACACATTTCAAAACGAAATGTGAGCAATGTACACTAAGAATTGGAAACTCCTCAATCTTATGACTAAATTTCTAATCATCTCACAACAATAATGATTCTTTGCATCAAAAATTTCCTCCACTTATGAAACACAAATTCAGAATTTGTTTTGATGGAAGACGATCAATAATGTTCCACTCAACATCCCCTCTCTAATAAGGGGATATGGAGAAGATTGCCCGTGCTTCCTCAACACAATCCATTAAATGATCCCTAAAAGGATATTCCAATAAAACTCCCCTCTCATTACAAAGCAACAGACATGTTCTATGATGAAGAAGTTATTTCCAAAACACCAAACATGATGGAACAAATGGTGAACATCAACAAACATACATAATTGTGCAACCACCTATCAACCTTGATTAATTGTCCACTTGAGGTGGCAAAGTAAAGGTACATCGTCCATACATCTTCAACTACGCTTATTCAATCTAGTATGATTTTAATATTCATCAAATGGTTGCAAGAAACTACCTCTTCTATCTTCCTGTACACATCTAAACCTCTAACACAACACGTAAGGAACTTCATAATCACCTTGAATAAATTAACATGCCTCTAAAAATGCACAATAATCAATTTTCAAGTACTCTATCCCACGAGAAAAATGCATACATGAAGTATCAAGGCATCAAGAGCGGGTTTCCTCACTATCATTAACATACACCTCTTGGGAACATCCTTACAGATCATTTTGCATGCCTCGTTCAAAATTCATGTTTTTTCAAGCCAATTACCTAACAACAATATTCCCATGCCTGAATTCTTCCATGCATATTCATACATGGCGCTGCAAATAATCATGGCATTAAAAACTTTACATTTGAAATGTTAAAACGTGAAACAACCAACGTCTACATTAACACAACATGATAGTTTTGAATAAACCAACAAAATGGACGTAAGCATCAAACTCATATTGAATGATATAAGAAAAATTGACAAGTCACAATCATTTCCATCATCTCTTCTCTAAAATTATTATTCAAACATGAAACATTGCAACTTAAAAACATCATTTAACGGGGCCATGTCAAAAACGTCATTTTCATTACATTATAACAAACATATGATATTGAATACCTTCAAAATGCATGTCTTCTTCAATCATGAAATGAATGTTTGAAATAAATAATTTCTATCTAAATTACCAAATGAACGAATAAAGATGAATTATTTTGAACTAAACACGATTCAAATCATAGAATAATTTATTGGGTAAATCAATAAGCCGCTTTTTGCTTTCTTCAATGAAAACGCATCATCAATTTGGAACTTTTTTATTGTACAGAATGATACCATCTTCAGAAATGTGATTTACATATAACCTATGCCACCATATTTTTATATTGTTTCGGTTGTAATGTTGTTCAATACATTACAATATGTATTCAATTCTAAATTAAAGAATGAATCATATCTAATAATGAGTTCTTGGAATTTCAAGTGCTTGATGTACATTGATATCCCTATTTCAAGCTTAATTCATCTTTACCTCTCTTATATACGATGACTTTACAAGAGTAAAAATGTTTTTCCTAGAATAATAACTTTATACAACCAACAGGAACGTGTGAACCTTGATTCACCATTTTTCACATGAAAAAAATCGTAACAATTAAGAGGGAATGAATTTTAAAAAGTAAATCATACATAGAAAACAAATATTCGTCATTTAAATATTATTTTCTAAAACCAAATCCCTTCTTGCAAACGTAAAACAAGAACAACGTTTTTTCGGAATTTAATACCTCATGTCTAGTGTTTTTAAACACTCCATCCTTGAGATTATTAATCTAGGTTAATAATGTTTAAGTTTGAGCATAACATTCTTCTTAGATTGAAACAAAAGTTAAATTTGTTAAAAACAATCTTTTGAAATTACCAATCTCAATGAGATGGATATTGCTCATTCTCCCTTTGTATAAGAAATTGACTTCATTGAAATCTTTTGAAACCTTGTAAATCATATCGAGGGATCATCGAGCAATAATTTGAAAGATTGTGTAAAGCTTTGAACATTATCTCAATTGGTGTGATTGAAAGATATCATTTACGAAAATGACAAAAGAAAAGACATTATGCCAACTCGACAAGGATAAGTTTCCCCTTGATGTTAACATATGTATTCATTACACTTGTTACGCATGGCTAATATCAAAACGCATCTCATCATGTTTCGTTTTCCTCTGAATACTCATAAGAGGACTAAAGAGATTTCCATTCTAAGAAGATGTATAATTCTCATGTAAACAAAAACATGTCTCATGTATGAGAGCCTATTGTAAATACAAACAGATAGGGAACCCGTTTTGTGTTTCATTTCATCCACTATATCCATGTTTTGAATGATTACACAACGTACACAATGAATAGAGAATTAAATAATATTTTAGGATTTCAGGGAACAAATTTCATTCATCACTTTCTTTTACTTTGTTTTTCACCATTTATTACCCTTATAAGAAAGAAGGTTTTCACATGCAACTAAATTCATACATCTTCCCATGGTTTGTTCAAGAAGAAGGCATTTGATGAAATCCAATGATAATGAAATGAAGAACTTATGAACAAAACAATGCAAAAAAATCACACTATTCATGAACATCATCATATTATGGATGGGTTTCGTTATTCTATCACTTGAGAGGAAATGTATTGCGTCAACTTCAAAAATATTGCTTGAGGGTGAAAACATTAGATAGATTTAATTAGCTTTCTTACAATTGCTTGAACTTCTTCATTTTATGGGAAACAGATTGAAAAGCTAAAACAAAGACTTCCATGTCATCCAATAACTTTGATACGGATTATTGATTCCAGCCAATTGTTTTGTCTTATTCTAACCATTAAGCCCTTAGAATTGGCAATTCAATAGTAAAACATGATTCGCATTGCAAAAAACAAACAACAAGAACTCATGTATGATGGGATTGGTTCGTTTTCATGCTCAATGAACATGTTCATTTCCCATCTTCTTGAACTCCTTCACCACTTCATCTTCCAAACTTCTTCATACAATTGTTTCCATAATACTTTCTTGTAAAAACACGATTCATTTAGCTACCCATCTAATGTACCTTACTTTTAAGATTCCGTTCTTGCCTTGACTTGCATACATGTTCAACTAAGTTAAGGC
Organism: Penium margaritaceum; assembly: GCA_023375785.1. NCBI lineage: Eukaryota > Viridiplantae > Streptophyta > Zygnematophyceae > Desmidiales > Peniaceae > Penium > Penium margaritaceum. Next base: position 60,224 of record SZWC01000776.1, on the reverse strand, counting down.
ATTATTTTTTATTCCACATTGAAATTCAATCATTATTTATGTGTAAGAAACTAATTTCCATTGCAAATTATCTTTTAACAAGTAGCATGCTTTTGTGTTACCAAGATATTCCCAAGATCAATAACAGTGGTACTCAAATACATTTTTAACCCTCTTTCTAAAATTTTATGACGTCCATAAATGAGCTTGAATTTCTATAAGAAAAACCAAGATAATTTGAAAATCATAGCCATGTTCATGGGGTAGACTTTGTCCTGATTCAGATTTCCATCATCATCCTTGATAAAGCAAAACATTCAAGAAATTGGTACAAGATATCCACACTAAACAATCCACATTTTGATCTTAACCAAGTCAACACTTCACTACATCAAGAGAAGCAACACCACTAGGGATCATTTAAGATATTTCCACCCATTGGCTTCATTATAATTATCTCTTGCAATGCAGCCAATGATAAAAACAAGTGTTGTGTTCCACAAGTTTATCAACTCATAACAACATAAACCATGCATGGCAATTCCGTCCTCTTCACTAATTTACCATGTCAACAATTCTTGAATTCAATTCTCCTCCTTATGTATCTTCATATTCAGTTTAAATGTTCTTCTAACAAAATAAAATGATATCAAGTCATGGTATGACCAACACATTATCTTGAGTGAGACATTTTTTACACCAACATATGAATCCAATCAAATTGGCATATGCCTTAAATAGTCTTCAAGTATTCTACTACTTTATAGTAGATATTCTTTCATGAGATGCATTACAGTTAAGGTTTGAAACTTTTGACATAAAAAAACATCTATTCTTGATTGACGCAACATCAAGACTCAATTAAAATTGTAAAGAAGTAATGTTAAAATGTTCTAGTGTTCTTTGCATTTAGGTGGAATTCAAACTTGATACCTTCCCTGGGTTTAAGAAAGACATTAACAATAGTTTTGCATCATCTTTATCCTCTCATAATCTTGTCCATGAATTCCATAAAGAGTTTCTGCCATGTGCAGTTGACCTTATGTTTCATTTTCAAAAAGCGTAATTAATTCTCTTCAATGATGATTTTCTTTTAAGCTGTCAGTCTAAATCGCAATTGTCCAAATACTATTACCTATGTTGTAGATAGTCAATCTTATTATGTTGTGCCAGTTTGTATCCATTCCTTTTCATTTTCTCCATACAAGTAGTGAGGGTTCTTCACCCACACATCAATAATGTATGAAAACTTCACTTACATCAAATTCTTAGGAAATGTGGTCTTTTTGTGACTTTTCACGTAAAGTTTTCTTATAGTGTGATATTGTATTTCAATTTCTCCATAAAAAGATTACAAATAATGGTAACGTGGATGGTTTTGTTTCTCCCTTATGATTGATCAATTTCATGTCCTTTTAAGGGAGTTGGTCAAAAACTCGCCTTTAGATGAGATCATAAGCCATGTTCCTCTTTTATCTTTATTCTGTTGAATATTTTGCCTTGAATATGTACATCAAGATAGGACATGAAGTACCATCCTCCACATCCTGTCCATTTCCTCAAAGAATGGTTAAGTAAGGTCCATGTACACCTGTTCAAATAAATTTCAAGTTTTGATTCAACGTATGTGCATGACTTATACATTGAAAATGATGGGAATGAAACACGTGTTTCATAGAAGTCTAATATCTATACTTGTTTTCCCCTTTGCTTTTTAGATCATTTTTTGGGACATACGATTTCTATCATATGCACCATTTTTAAAATTTGGTTGATCCAAAATTATTTGAAGAGTGTTTTGGGGAACGGAAGATTGTCTTCCGAATTGTGTGCAACACTAAAATGATCTAAAGGTAAGAGTACGGTTCAACTCTAAGCCGGAGAATAAGGTTCATGTTAGTATGAGGAAATAGGAGTGCAACGATGGAAGATCCACGGCATTACTCCTCCTCCACTCTATTAGTATTCTATTGTCTTGTATCCACGTAGGTGTGCAACATGAAATGATAGGGTTTTTAGGTGTCACTTTTATGAATGTGCCTTTTGATACCTATGTACGTTTTGGCACGGTTTGTTTTAACCTAAATTGCCAAGGCGACCATTGGTTACATCTTCTTGGATTCACCATTATGAGGGCCTACGTTTTAAGGTTCCACCATTCGTTGTAAAACAACCCATGGCAGTAACATTTGCATCTAAGGAAGCTTTAAAAAAATCTCTTCAAAATCGTTACAAAATATCTGTTGGATGGAGCTTTCAAGCGAAAATGATCCTCAAACATTTTTGTTTATAGCCTAAACTGAATGCCTCCCCTCATCAAGCTCAATCCATGCCATTCAACATAAGCTCCTATCGTGCTTATATCTCCTCACTCAGCAATGAATAAAAAACAACAGATAATCGTGGACACAAAACGCCCAATAAGGGAGATACTTCCTCTATGTACAACGTGAAAAGAGCTAAGGGCTCCATCCTAACCAGCCAAATCCTCAATGAGGCCTGGTGAGCAATCCACCGTTGCACAATACGCCGCTCGGCACAACACAAATCAAGTTATGCTAAGCTTGACAAGAGAAATTTTGATAAATGGAGAATTCCTTAAATTAAATAGAGAGAAGAGGTGAGGGGGGCCTCCTTCCCCCCCCCCCCCTCTTCTAGCACTCAAAGTGCAAAGGGGGAGGGATAAAAGATGCGAGTACTCAACCCCTTGTCCATTGCATTGACTACATTCACGAGGAGGGAGGGGAGGATCCTCGCTCTCAACTTCATTCAATTTGCCAATGGTGTTCACAAAGCGGACAGGGGCGAGCCCTTGTATACCCCTCAAAAATGAAATTTTTACACCAATAAAGCAAGAAAGGGGGTGTTGCCCCCTCTTTCTCCCCCCCCCCGCCCACGTTCATGTGGATAAACAACCAAGGGCAAGGAGAGGTGCCATCTCCCACTCTTTCCCTATTTGTTGAAGGTCGCGAGCCCGTAGAGGAGAAAAGGTTTGTTTCTTCCTTCTCTCTATCTTGTAAGCCACAAGCCCATAAGGATGGAGATGGGTAATCCCACTCTCCTTAGCCTCATGTGGTCGTTCGCTAAGGGGGGAGAATGAAAGGTGTCCTCAGTTCTCTCCTTTTCAATGGGCAAATAGCCCAAGGGGGAGGTAACGAGGCGACATGCCTCTCCCTTCTCCTGTCCCCCCTCTTTCTCACAAAGCTAATCCATTAGGGAGGAAGGAGGCAAGAAATCCACTCCCTCCACATGGTCATAAAGAGGAATGGCCTTGCACACAAGAAAACAATCTCTTGGTGGACCAGCTTTCTTACGTAAATGCTTCTATTAGGTCTACCTATGTTACGTGGGCATGTAACGAAGTAAGTAGTTGAAGCATGGGAGTAGAGAGGGACAAGGTTTAAGTGTGGAACAAGAGACGTTAGGTTTTCGTAAAGAAGATTCTTTTCTTGAGCAACATGTATTTTCAGCCCACATTAATCAAAATATTGTGAAAGATGTTCACTTTTTCTATGGAGACTATTTTTGAGTTTTATAAATCAATTTGAAGCACAAACCAAGCATTGAATTTGCATGAAATGAAAACATATATAAAAAACACGAAGTGCCACTAACACACTAAGTAAAGACAATTTCATTGGTTGAACTTGAGTATTAACCTTGTTGGCCATGGGTTCACCACTGTGAAAGGCATCATGAAACTCACTGTAAGTTGTGTAGTTCCTTTAAAAGATCTCCATTGTTTTCCTATTATATTTTCCTATACATAGGAAAAAGGTGAGGACCAGTGATGTTCGTAACACTAGCCATGGTGCCACTTGGAAAGTCCCAATTATCAAGCACGAAAAAAAGAAAGTAGGGCACTTGACATTCAAAAATCCGTGAATCATCGAGTTGAGGAGTTGTATGTTAACCATTGTTTAAAACATTTGGAACAAATTCATGGTTGAACCCAAATGAGTGGTCTAGTTGACTTTGCGTTTCATCGCAAAAATCAAAGAGCCCTATTTGAGATCTCTCATAAATCAATAGTCCTAGTTTTCCTTTTCTTTTCCATTCCAAAGCACAGAAAGAAGGAATAGCAACAACTTTCCATACCCTTCACGTGATTTTCATGGAAATGTTGGATGCAAGAAAATTTGCATTATCAGTGCCTAATCATTTTTTTATTAACCTCATAGTTCATGGTTTTTTGTGTTTAAGAAAAGCAGAAAGGACCTTCAAAGGGGTTGTACAATTGCAAAAATCATAGTTTAAATTATATAAGCACTTTGACATACACAAGTTTCAAAAACAAGAATGATGATGTGAATTGGAAAAATAATGTCATTGAAAGTGTTCCAACCACATAAGAACTCATCTTCTCATCGTAATGATGCAAACTCTGTGAGCTAATACGGAGTGGTGTCGATTGAATGTTTATACACGCATAAGCTATGAAATTGAGGTAAATGCAATTTGCAATACTCACAAAAGCACACATGATGGTTGTAGAAATTTTCTAGATGGTGAATATAAAACAATTGCTAATTCTATTTTAATCACGGATGACAAATGCATTTGTGATGGTGTTATTGTTAATGGTGTTATTCAATTGGAGTATTATATGTGTGTATATGGTACATGCAATACCTCAGGTTCCTACTAATTTACATGCATGCATACAATTTGTAGTACACCATTGAACTAGTGTAAGAATGTTTTACATTGATAAAGTATTTGAATTCTACCGTGGATTCCTATGTATGTGAAGCTTGTTTAATTATTTATATTCATATATGTACTTTCATGATATGGTGGGTACATTGGTCTCTTGTCATGTATTCCGCAAACGTGTAGCGTCATCGCAAGGTATTTCATACCCCGAAGCACCTTAGTTGTGATTTTGCTAAAAAAACGGAACGAGCCGCTTGCCTGGTTCGCTCAACCTTGACGAAGTCCGTGGTGCCCCCCCCCCCAAAAAGTACCTCGAGTGTATCTCGGGGGTGTATCTGATAGTGTATCATGGAAATGCAAAGTGTTGGTTCTTGTATAGTAGAATGTTCCATCTCTCCCACCCTAACGTGTCAAGTGTATTTGAGGGGTGTATTGTAGATCTTTCTCAATATTGTACATGTGTGAATTTCTTTGGTCATCAATCATGGTACACAAGTTGACATATTTGATACGCCTCACATACACACTCCCATACACCACCCTAATACACTTTCGTCTTTGGGGGGGGTGAGGGTTATCCACAACCTCACTCCATATCGAAAGTGCATTGCGTTGGTGTAGCCGAGAGTGTCACAAATAGAAATTCAAAAAGACAACGTTTGTATTGTCGATCGCTTCCATCCATTAGTAGTGCATAACAAGACCCCGAGCTGCAGTTTTGGACGCCCCCCTAAAGTACCTCGAGTGTATGTGGAGAGTGTATCATGTGGTGTATCGTTGGAATGCAAATCATTGGAACTTGTGTATTCGAATGTTCCATTGCGCAAGCCACCCCCCCCAAAGTGTATTTGGGGGGTGTATCGTAAAGTGCATCATGTATGTCTATCGATAACAAACATGTGTACACTTCTTTGCTCATCACTTATAATACACAAGTTGAAAAGGTTGATACCCCTCAGATGCACACTCCGATACACCACCCCAATTCATTTTCGACTTTCGAAGGAGGGGCAAGAGGGCTTTCCATACCCCCCCTCGATAAAGAAAGTGTATTGGGGTGGTGTAGCGAAGAGTGTCGCGGATAGACATTGAAAAATACAACTTGTGTATTGGTGATCGCCGCCTTCCTCGGAAAGAGAGGGGGAACCTACTAAGTTCCACGATCATGAGGCCCGACAAGTGCCTAGTCGAGTAAATGAATACCGTACTGAGAGGCATATTCCCTCACCATTTCACTTTGAATTTTGGTGCTCATTACATTCTCCCATATTCATGCGCTTTGGAATTTTGTAGGTGCTCGCCCAAACCCCTTTCGGGAATACATGGGAAAATCCATATTCATCCATCGTTCATGTCTGGGTGTGCGTATTCTCGCAAATCATCACTTTGAACTTTGAACTTTGAACTGCAAGCGCGCGGTTGATGACGTCGAAGTCGTCAACCGCGGACAGCCGTCAGATCTCTCACGTTTAGCATGAGTCGACACGGCTCGACAGAGGACATCATGACTCCGGCTTGATCGTGGATGTCGATTCCGCACTGTTTCATTTGTTTTAGCAAGCATACCATTTTTTCTTGACCATGTCGCAACTGTTTAATGAATTGAACCCAGGGCAAAAGGTCAAAATAAGGGAGTACTATGAGCGAAATGGAACAAATTTTGAAGTAATTTCACATGTGATATTTTCAAACAGGGAGGAATTAATTATGGAACACATGGGCAAAAAAAATAATTATTTTGAAGGAATATGCCTCTCTGTACGGTAGAACCCCAACTCGTTGACAAACTTGGGGGTTTGCCTGAAATTTAAGGTGGAGTATAAACAACAACTTTAAGGGTTTGCCTTTGAGAACTCCCAAGCCCCGTAGTTGGGTTGTTGAACCACCGAGTTAAAGCGGGTGACGTGTTTAAAAAGAGGGAACTACTCGGTGTAGTGAGGAGGGTTTGCTCATAGTTTGTTCACGAGACTGCTTGCATGTGACATCAGCAATGCCGATGTCAAACGCAAGCGACCTCACCATCGAAGTTGGCAAGGTCCTCTCACCTAAACAAAAATGCTTTATACACTTGGCATCGAGTGTGTTATCTCGACCCAATCAGTCAAATTAGGTATGCTTGGCCAACCAACACCAAAGGCTCGAATAATACATGAAAACAAAGGACGACCCAAACAGGTATGGTAACATAAACCAAGCATAACGCTAGTCCTCGAGTAGTTGAAAATGGGTCACATTGAAATAATGGTGTTTTTTTCATCTCTACGTAGTTCACAATTCAAAAGTATTTTTATTCTAAAATAATTTAAATGATATGAGAACTTGACCGAAGTTCAATGAAACTTCAAAGTTAACATACAAGGAAATGCTTGCGTTTTATGGATATACACAAAACTTCCATGAACCATTGCTATTAATGGCAAGCAATTTCCACAACACATCCTCCACATATGTTCTGATTTTGTACACCTCTTTATCAGTGTGTACTTTTGGCTGATTAACCATAAATTTTGTGATGCTAGTGCCGACCGCATTGTTCATGGTTTACGGAGATGTGACCCGAAAAAAACTCATTGGTTATCCATACATATGCCTATTACACCAAGGATACTAGCAAATTCATTTGTGCTTGGATTTTTCCCATAAATTAGATATGAGAGGCATAGTGCTCAACACACACGCAATGGTCACAATCCCTTATTATGTGAAAATCCCACAAAAGTGACAAGTTTTGAGTACACTTGGAACATGACCAACATGGGATATGCAATTGTGGCATTCACATCAGTTCCAAACGAACAAAAGCCACACATGTATGGCAAATCAATGCATTGGTAAAATCGTTGAAACAAGTGCCAAGCGCACCGTTATCATATACACCAATTGCAAGATTGACAAAAGCTATCAGTTGTACTTGTTTCTTGGGTTGCAAGTGCACCACAAATATGAGTGTTGAACATTGGGTGGCAAAGGGTTCCAATAAGACTAGCCATGCTGCTATGAATGGTGCTACTCATCTTATACAACGTGTTTTTCATCAGTAACATCAATACCAACTTCATTCCATTGCATCCACCAGTGAAAAACTAGCAAACGCATTAGTACATTATGCTCGGTTGTAGTAGACGAATGAAGGAAATCATACGAAACATGTGTATAATGGTTTTATGAGCAAAAGCTTTATGAACATAATCAAAAGCACCAACATACATCGTCTAACATTTTCAAGGCATCTCAACAACATCAATGATGGTTTTATAAATGAAATATTCAGACAAAAACTTGATAGGCATGTACAAAAAAATTAGAGTCGGATGTGGTGATGAGATGTTGTTGAAATGGAGGACGATTGCCTCAAATTTTGACTATGTTTAAGTTGGATGAACTGCTCGATGTCAACAGTTGGAACATGCTACAAAATCTTAGTTGGTTGAGAACAAATTCAAAAATAAAAACAGCTCACATGATGGAAAAGGCTCAGCGCACATGATCAAGTTCGAAAGAACCCACTTTCGAATGGATCATGTTATGAAATTCATGCCATTGTACATCAACCACATAAAGTTGGGTGCACGAAAATCATGGAAAACGTGCACAATAGACACACAAATCTTATCCACTAATTGTTGGAGCTTCAATCACAACATCCAAGTATGGATGGTTTGGAGAGAAAAATGATGAAAACAATTTTGTGGCTTTTGTCAAGCTGAAAACATGAACTCAATTTTTTTTTTTGAAATGGAGATACCATTTGCACAAATCAAGTGCTTTGAAGGACGTACAACGTTGCACACCCTAATGCACTACAATTTGCAAAAGAAAATGTTATCGGTTCATGACTTAGCCTGTTTCATGACTACGTCATGACATGTTAAACAACCTTGGTCTGCTAGCACCTCGACTTTAATCCTTAAGGATTGACATCATGCTGCCTGTACAAAGTGTGAACAAGATGCATCACTACCTATCATGGATTCAATGCATCCTTAATCATGGGCAATGCAAACATTGATTTGTGATTAGACGTGTGAAGGATGACATCCCCGAAAGAAACAATTAACGAAAAAACCATTCGAATCGTATCATTCGGTCAGGGATGGATGTAAATTCTAGAACACGATTCCTATCGACAATAAAAGGGTACATGAGTGTAACAACAACCCTTGATAGAACACGAGGATTATTGTCAATGGGGTTGTAAACACACCTGAGAGGGGAAAAGAATCTCTCATTGGTTCATCTTATTCAAGACCTCGGATTGCGGTGGCCGAAGATCACAAGAGTAACTTACTAGCTTTAGGCTTATGATGAGATCAACAGAATGTCAAAAGTAAACAAATTTGAAGGGGAAACCTTGGGTAAATCACTGCTTAAGGAGTGAAGACGTCATGGATATTCATAAACAAAAGTACGTGAACAAATTTTGGTGACAGGAGTTCATCAAAAGTTTAGTGAAATTTATTTCAAAGGAAATGAGCAACACTCTTTTTCTACTGATGGTGCTTCAAAGGAGTGTGACGATCTCAAGCATTTCTAAGAGGCAATTATGGCATAGTTGTAATCACTTCAAGGTCTAAGTTTTGCATTCATTTCTTATGACCGTCGAGACCATCTATATGCCGATATCTTTAAGCTTGCAACGTGATAGCACTTCATCTTGGTTGCCCGACCGACCACATACCAAGTCATGATAATTATTGAAACAAAATAGGTACAAATGTGTCATAATTGAATATTCATGTAAAAGGTCTCTTTAAGATGGCCCTTGAGGAGTGATATTTCTCATCATGTTCTTTTGATGTTTAAAGAAACACCTCCAGTTTGATGGCACAATGACGTAGTACATAAGTCGTGTGCATCATGCTCTATAAGAATAGTTCGGACAAATTCTATCCATGGCAAAGCTATGGTATAGCTCCGCCTATGCAATACAAATTTGAAAGAGAAGAATCCAAAACCTATTTTTCTTATCCAAACAAATCTTCAAACGAGATCATAATGGTTACGGTGCAATTGAACCATGAATCACTTACCGGAAAGGCTATGGTGGAGCGACGTAAGTTCCATAGTTTTGTGGATGGTTTCATTTATGTGCATTACCAAATGCAAGTACGATACATCTTTGGATGTCGGTATGGTGATATCTAGGTTTGTGTTTGTTTTTCACGGCTTTGATGTGGGCAATACCCTCTACAATTCCCTCGTGTAGGACACGTGAAAAAGACTTTATTGAGTAAAAGTCTAAAATGCATAGACTAGAGGCCACTAAAGTAGTACAACTTGTTTTAACTTAACAAACACAATCCATTGACGAGTTTCTCAATGGAACTCTTGGACGCGATAAATAACAAAAAACAATTTCGGAGTTAGTACCTCTAGGATCACCATAGGTGATTTAGAAATGATCAATCACATAAAATTGACACGCAAAAAGTGTTCTTCTCAGTTGTTTCACGATGGTGGTGATCATGGTACACCCATTTGGTGAATACCATACAATGAACATGGTCGTTGAAATTGGTTGTATCAACAAACCTAGCTCAAAAGTGCTGTGACTTTGATATGGACGTGAGGAATGATATATGGTACCTATTTCGGACATAAATGAGGGGGTGATGGTTCAGACCAAGTTCATCTAGGTGAGAGTAGTGTCGTGTCCTCTCATGAAATTTCACAACAATTGCACATGCCAGAAGACAAATGCCACCCTATTCAAAGGTGAGAGCAATCTTTAAAGGAAAATAAACGTGTCCTTAGCAACCAATTATGAGGATCTTGGCTCCTCCCAAACCTAAGGAAAAACCTAGCCTGCAAGTTGCAGAGGTTCGCTAGCTTCTTGAGTTCAGCCAACCAACCTATAGGTATATTAAACCTCCGCATGGTCATGAACACGTGGTTGTCAACTAAAATGAAAGATGTTCGGATCTTCGATTCCATGTATTGACAATGTTGCAAGGAGGCACCACCTTGGCTACAACCCCTTGGAAGAGATCATGTCTAAATGACATGGGAAGTGTTGTGTGGACATGGAAAGTTTTCAAGGGACGCTTGGTTGGTTGGTCGTAGGGACGCTCCTTGCAAAGGGGGTGGATGCGTCACCAAAATAGCTTGCTCAACACATACCACACGTAATGCGGGAAAATATTCCTGTGTACCCTCTTCCAAACATGCCAGACATTGTTGTCAATGTACATCTTGAAAGAAATCGAACATGCCATTGATACATAAGTGTAAGGATTCTTTGATGAAAGCTCGCCACCACTTGTAAAGAAGGTACAAGGATTGTACGTGAATATGAGATCAACATGGACTGTTGTACTTAGATGATCAAAATCGTGAAAGCCACGCATGTCCTCAATGACTTATGCGTGAACGTGATGCAACAGTGTTGGGGATGGCATTAATTTATAATTATGCTCTAATTCATGTTTTCATTGCATTGTTTGCATGATTAAACATCCATGAGCGAGGATTAACCAGGATGGTTCGTAGGAAAGGGGGAGGAATGTAGCGTACAGACCATTTTTAGGATTGAAAATAGTCCACAAGCATTTACGCAGTATTTTGAGGACTTGACAAAGTGTGCTTTCTTGAGAATCTAATTTCTTACTTATGTACGAACAATCTCAATTGATTCATTTGTATGTAGATGTTTTCATTATTCACTAGAACTTCTTTTCGCCTTTTTATGGATCAGCATGTCCTTCTCTTAACTCATGCATATGAATTTTGATCCTCGTTGTCTTTTCAGTTTAGCATTATTCTCAGAAGACTCCCTAATTGAGCCATATGTTCTTGGATGTTGGGTGTTGCACTATTGTTTTAGGATGTATTTCAGCTGTAGAATTTTTTTCGCATATTTTTTCTTGTGTATTTTTTTCATCTCTTAAATGTTACAGGAATAGGCTTGGAATTTGTTTTAGTTGGTGAAACCCCTTGAGACACCATCACAGCAAGGAACATCTTTGCGAACTTGGCCAGCAGAGTTAGTGGCTCAAGTATGGAAAATCCTTACTAATATCATTCTATGTATTAATGTTGGTCATATTCGTAAGATTTTGGCTTGTCTGTGCCTTGAGAGATTGAAGGAATATTTTTCTTGCATTGTTTTCTGGGTTTTAAGATGGTCCTTGTATGGCACCGGCCTGGCTTGGTTTATGATATCTTGGAATGACGTCTTCAGCCCATGTTACTCCTTGTTACAGTAAGAACTTGTCGGTTAGATAATGAAAACAAAACCTTTATAAGTTTTGTTTGATTTCATTGCATGTTTGAACGCCTCTGCGCCGCCGCACCAAAGGTCAGGTCCTGACCTCGGCAGTACAGCTGACATGGTCGTGCAGGCTGCGGAATGCATCATCGGTATACGAGCGCATCGTCCCCTGTGGTGTAGAGGATCCATGAATCTCGGGAGATTCTCGGCCAAGTTGACACCAAGCTCCGGTAACCAAGGAGCGGCAATTGCCAGGCCATCAATTGAATGTCTTCCAACCGTGGCTGAGCTGGACGAAAACTGAATCCCACCAACCCAATACCACCATCCGATTCGATTATGCTGCCTGAAGTCCCTAAATAGAGCTCGCACAAATACAAGTTGGGATGCATGTCACCGGCTTGGAAGCCTTTTTCGCCAAAATCGTAACGGGCGTTCTTCTGCGAGGCGACGACCTGGGGCGACTTTCTAAGGCCTTGATCCGACGCTTTGATTTTGATTTTGATTCTAAGTTTGCGACGTGTGCGATGGCGGGAGGCGAGTATGCGAGGACGTTCGCGAGTTGAGGCGACCGTCGCAATTGTGCCCTTTTGTTGTACGAGGACTTGTGACAGAATCAAACTTTTGCCGCTAATTGTACTCGGTTCCCGCTAATTTTTTGCTGACATGGCATGCCTCCCAACGTCTGGGAGCGTGTTTCTTTAACGTCTGGAAGGAATCAGTTCAGACGTTGAACGTCTAGACGTTCATCGAACCATGTTTAAAAAAATGTAGATTTAATAAATCCTACGATTACGATTGATGTATGATGTCGTATGATTTTTGTACAACATTCGGCAGTTCGTTCCTTTGAATTCATACGTTTGAATGTTCAGCTTCGACCCTCCCAGGCCGGAGACGAGTCGAGCTCGAGGTAGGGCCCCGAGTCGCATCCATGGTGCTCGAGTCGCTCCCCTGCTGTTGCAATGTTTTAAGCGACATTGGAAGTGCATGAGCTCGTCGCTTGCTCACCATGGACTCCACCAGTCACCCGCACCAGTCTTCCGCCACTCCAGCTGCTAGCGTCAGTGCGTCTGCACCAGCAACACGCCCTGTTGCGTCAACGTGTGGTCGTGCTCGTCAAGTTCTACGTGTCGCCAATGGCAGCCGCATGGTGCGCGACAAAGGCACCCCCCAGTGCTCCAGTGGGTCCATGATGGGCTACAACTTGACTCCATTCGGTGCAGCAAGTGCGTATGCTATTGAGCGCAGTGCACACATGCCCATGACGCCTGTTGCTCCGGATTTCAACGCGCCCCGTCTTGCTGACAACATGCCGCCGCCATCAACGACGCCTACCCCACTGTACCCGCAAACTCCTACGACCGTGCCGCAGACTACTCCGATGATCGTGCCGCAGTCCACTCCGATGAACTCTGGAGCTGCGACGGCGTCTCCTCGTCTGTCGCAACCGAGTCGGGCCCCACAGTCAACATCATCTCCTGCTCCAACGCCCTCGTCAGGCATTGTCGGTACTTCTTCTAACCGAATGTCCAAGGACTTCTGGACACCCGAACGCGATGCACGGCTCGTCTTCCTTGTTTTGGAACAACAGAACAAGGACGGGGCTTTGCGGGGTTGGCAGGCATGGGCGTTCGTTAAACTTGCCCCGGACTTAACGAAGGAGTGGGGCCTGCGTGAAGACCTCACGGACCGTCAACTGCGCAACCGCCTCGACAACATCCGTGCAACATGGAGGGCGTTGTACCCTTTAGTCAAGCGGTCTGGAAGTCCATTCGATCGGACAGATATGACGTTGGAGTATAGCGCGGAGGAGTGGCGGAACCTTCGCAGAATTTGTTGGGAAATTGGAGGGCAGGCGCATTTGGTGGTTTGATGACGCAAGCAAGCTGTTCATCAATGACACTGCAAAGGGTGATCACGTCATCACAAGTGTCCAGCCGACTCCAACCCCTGTCGACAGTTTGACACCCCAAACATCTAGCGAGGTGGACAACGTGCGGAAGCGGAAGACGGTGGTGGACCGCCACTTGGACATGGCCGAGCGGATTGCGGGCAAAGTTGGGACTGTGCAGTGCTACATTCAAGAGAAGAAGCCGTATTTTGTGGCTGTTGAAACTGTGAACAACGATGCCAACATCCACCGCAGCAATAAGTTGGCACTGCTTGATGTTTTTAAGGTCAATCCATTGTTGTGTGCAGATTACGTCTACTCTACTGGAGAAATCAGGTACATGGCGGCAGAGCGTGCGCTCGGCTGAGATCCCAGTGTTGTGCATGTTCAAGGACAACATGCAAGCCACGATGGGTCCAGTCGGGCACGCCCGTCCGATGGTAGTGATGGAAGCAAAGAAGGCGGTGAATCAGCATATGGTGACAACGACAATGCAGATGAGTATGAGGGAGGGGAAGGCGAAGCAGAGGAAGAGTATGATGATGATGACGACGGAGGAGGTGAAGAAGGTGATGACGGGTGTGATGATGGTTGTGAGGAAATAGAGATGGAGGGTGCGCAGAATGTAGTGGTTGATAGGGCCGCAGCAACTCTGTCGACTCTTTTCCATATGGACAACCTCACTTGCACAGAAGACATGTTTGGAAAGCCAAGGGATAATGTGTACTGAACATTATTATTCTGTTCATATTATTGTATAATGTTTCATTATTGATTATGCCACACAATGTGATGATTAAGCACTTGAGCTAGATTGCGTGGCTGATTGTCCTCAGGCGGGTCGTCATCTGCCGCAATGACGTCGTCTGCTCTCCATGACATGTAGTCCGTCCACATCGCAGCAGCGATGTTGTTTCACCGCGCGCGCATGCCAGCATCCCCATGACGTTGGCCATGGGGATTCTCTCGGTAGTGAGGCCCGTTTCGAGGTGGATGAGGGATGCTCACCCCCCAGGTGCCATCGTCTAGTGACTGCCTTGCCTGAATGAGGTTGTGTACAACGAAGCAGCTCAGGATGAGCCGGGACTGAAACCCGACTTCGTATGGAGGAACGCCACGGAGGATAGTGAAGTGTGCTTTCAGGATTCCGAAGGCGCGCTCGATCATGCTGCGAGCCACGGCATGCCGGCGGTTAAAAATTTCTTGCATCGTTTGTGGACGCCTGTCGCCGGGGCCGAACTCTGCAAGGTGATACCTGATGCCACGGTAAGGAGTCATGAGGCCATACCCCTCTGGGAAAGCCGAGTCTGCAAGCAGGAACTTGTTTGGCGGAAGGTGGAAACCGTTGCGCATCGCGTCCATGAACACGCGCGCATCATGGGCAGAGCCCTCCCAGCCGACAGAGACGAAGGTGAACCGGAGGTCCTGGTTGCATGAAGCAAGGCAGGTTTGTGTGAGTTGACGGAACCGATCAAAGTAGGCCCCACGGCGAGTGGACGAGCGGAAGGCGACGCGGACATGGGTACCGTCAAGCGCTCCCACGCAATCGTTGAACCAGGGGAGGTAATCGCGCCGGCCCTCCCACACCGGTGCAACCGGATCGTCTGGTTGCGCCTGCCGAATAACTTTGGGTGCGAGGGAGACGAGAGCAGCCACCACCTCACGCAGCACGCGAAGCACTGTTGCCTGGCCGCGTTGGAAGCGCTCCATTAGCATGCGCACTGGCAATGCGTAGCACATACATTGACCGTATATGAGCATCTTCTCCTCCACGGTCATCTGCGTGTCATGGACGAGTCCTCGGCTTTGAATTTCGGCGACAATGCTGACCCATGTTTCAGCGGTCATGCGAGACATGTTGAAGAGCCTCGCGGGATGCCCTTGTACCAACTCATTCAACCACCGCTGCCCTGTGAGTATGCCTGTGTGAATGGGCCTTCTTGCAACTCGGTTGACAATCCGTCGCAAAATGAGTACAAGCACAGCGAGAATGGCTTCTCGAACAGCTGCGTGGCATTCAAATATGGCACGGAAGAGGAGTCCTCGCGCGGATCGGGTATCTCTGGGTGGGTCCATCGTTTTTCAAACCAAGTCCAGGGTAGTAACAACAGACACCCTTCTTACGTGTTCCGCGGCCTCGGTTCATGCGACCGACGGGCCGCCGACGGTTCGCAAACTGTACGCTTGGCTCATGTGTGCGCATCGAAGAATGCGCATCGAGAAGTGGTCGTTGGCGGGTTCAAACCCCAACGGCAACATGCAACATATTGCATGCACAAAATGAGGGCGGACTTCCCATGATTTCAGGGACGAAATTGCAGGAGACTAAACCCACAATCAAACAATTCCCGCTGATTACACCAGTGCAAATAATGAGCGCAAAATCAAAGACGTCGACTGATTTGAGCGGTGACTTTCGTTCGCGAAAGAATCAAAATCAAAATGAAAGACGTCGGATCCAGGCCTAAGTCGCCCCCATTCTCGCTCAAACATGTATGAGACGCCCCCATTCTGAGAAAAAGAACTAGGTCGCACCCATTCCGAAAAGTCATAACCAGGTTGACCCCCCAGGAATTATGGCTACGATGCCCAGTACGGATGAAATATCATCGACGTCTTGCCCCCACTTTCAAAAACTTCTGGCTAGGTCGCCACCATTAATGGGGGTGACATAGCCACAATTTTAAGAATGGGGGCAAGTTGGAAAACCAATACAAAACGAGGGCGACCCAACCAAAATTCTTTTGAATAGGGGCGACCTAGCCATTTTTTCTCGGAATGGGGGCGTCTCAGACATGGTCGGCCGAAAATGGGAGCGATATGGGAATTAGCCGGATGACCTGGGGCGGACTTCTAAGTCACCCCCATTCTCGCTCGACCCTATCTGAGACGCCCCCCAGTCTGAGAAAATAGCTAGGTCGCCCCCATTATGGAAACTTATAGCCAGGTCGCCTCCACTTGTGGTGCTCCAGGGAATCATGGATAGCATGCCTAGTACGGATGAAACATCATCAATTTCTTGCCCCCAATTCTGACTATGCCGTCCCCAAATATGGGGGTGACGTAGCCGTTATTCTCTGATTGGGGGCAAGTTGTAAAACTAGTAAAAAATGGGGGCGACGTAGCTATTTTTCGCATAATGGGGGCTTCTAAGGCATGGTCGGCCAAAAATGGGGGCGGTCGGGGAATTAGCCGTGGGGGGCGGGGGGGGGGGGGGGGGGGGGGGGGGGGGGGCTTAATTCCTAGATCGCCCCCACTTTCGACGGACCATGTCTGAGACGCCCCCATTCCGAGAGCAACTGGTAGGTTCCCCCCATTTTGAAAACTTCTGGCTCGTTCGCCCCCAAATTTTCATTAGTTTCCCAGCTTGCCCCCATTCTAAGAATTATGGCTACGTCGTCCCCATTGTTTCAACGACGTATCGAGGGTTTGGGGTTCAGGATGTCGACGTCGGCAGAGCCTCGTAAGTACGTCATCGCGAGGCGACCACATTGTCACAAAAACAACGTAACGGGACCCAAATTTTATAGCTTTGGGTCGTCATTTGTATACGTTTGCATGTCTGGTTTGTTGTTGCAAACGGAATTATTTAGGTGTCTGTATTCGACACGGTATGACTCGGCATTGCGTACATCATAGGTCAAGCCGAAAGGTCGAGTACGGAGTTCGAGGTCGAAAGTGGACGACGGCCCAATGGGGCAACGTAGCCCCACCCGGAGGGATATCTGATGGTGTGTCGCATGACTGTGTCATGTTGCCAGCATTGCAAGGTTCATGCGGTTCCACGTGGACTCGAGCAGCTTATTTCTGCCCGTCCGACGTTGCAGCCGCACGTTCCAAAGTATAGGACAAGTAGTCGGACTGGGTTTGCATCTCGAATGTTGGCATGCACGAATGAAGAATTCCGTACTTGAACCTGTTCGTTGTACTGGTTCGCACGATGAACAGGTACTATTGTGTGTACTTAATGTGGTTCTCAATCAGTCCACTTCGCTAAGTATCCACATAGGAAATGGAAAACCTAGGCAGCAGGTTGGGGCAGCAGCGTTGTTGATGCAGCGTGCGGGCTTCCACGCTCATTGCTTAAGTCAGCTGCCCCCTCAGTCTGTTGCTCTAGAGTTGAAGTCTGGAAGCTCTGGGTTTGTTACTCAGAAACGCGCATGCTAGAGTTAGCGCCAGAAAGCAGCTGAAAACTGAATGTAATTGGTTAGGAATAAAGAATGCGTAACAATGGAAGACCCCTCCAAGTTCTAGCTCCCCCCCACTAGTGTAAAAGTTGTTACTCAGCTAACCAGCCAATCAGAAAAGAGCTGTGGACCTGTTTTCTGGCTGGCAGGGTTTTCTCGGTGAGCCCTGCCAGACGCCCGACAGCCCAAAACCCGGGCGTCGTCCGTTTTGCCTGAAAACTGGACCATACCATAATGCCGACGCTGCAAACGCAGTCATGCGGTCAGAATCAACAAGAAAAATAGTAGCAAAGAGTTATGGCCGCCCGAACCCAGGCATTGCCTCCGGTGGTCCATGGTGCCAAACAGGGCCATACAGCATGCAACAAGGACCCTAGGCAGAGCATGACGATGCAGACACGACGGGACGCGCTGGACGCATGCAGACATCAATTGCGGTGGCAGTGACCGCCGGCAGCACGGCCGCCGAGGAGGCCTGTCGATGGAGCTGAGCACGTCGCCGGAGAGAGGAAGCTCCAGCGAACTGCGAGTAGACCTCAGCGTGCGTCGGCTCCACCGGATGACGCTCCATCAGCGTCGAGACTCACCGCCAGTCATCTGCACGCCGATGTACACAAGTCGGGAGGACACAACAGAGCACAGTGAGGGACGCGCAAAAACCAACACTCCCCCATGACTCACAGGCTTAGTGTACATGGGCGGGTCGAGAAACGGTCAACATCCAGACTCCCCCAAGGTACGCAGAGACACAAGCAGAGAAAAACAGGGCAGCTCACGAACGCAGGCCGACTGAACTCACAGCCTTCTTGAACGAGTCCCGCTTCAGTGCCTTGGTCAGGAAGTCAGCCAGCTGTCGTGCTGTCTCAACCCATACGATGCTGATGCTACCGTCATGCAACAGTGAAGGTACATAGTGATACTCAACATTGATGTGCTTTGTGCGTGTGTGATGCACACCGTCATTGTCGACGATGGCCATGGCACTCTCATTGTCACAATGCAAGGTGATGGATGCGATAGACTGACGCAACTCGGACAGCAGACGGCGCAACCACACGCTCTCACACGCGCCTGAGCCAAGGGCCACGTACTCAGCCTTAGCAGTGCTGCGTGCAATGCACCCCTGCTTGCCACTGCGCCAGGATACAGCTGTGTTGCCAACCAGAAAGATCCAGCCCGTGCGACTCTTACCGTCTGGACTGCCGGCCCAGTCACTGTCGGTGTAGCCCACTGCGCCAACGAACGGCTGACAGCGGAACATGAGACGTCGCCGTGGGGTCGAGACGACATAGCGCAGCAGTCGAATCGCGGCCTTGAAGTGGAGGTGACGCGGCTCCCGAGAGAACTGGGCCAGGAGGTTGACGGCGAACGTGATGTCTGGGGGCGTCGTCGTCGCCGGGAACATCAGTGACTCGATGACCCGCAGATACGTGGTCACATCAACTGGCTCCCCCACAACAGCTGGTTCATGACTCTTCAGCTTCACCTGGCCATCTGGTGACATGGGTGAAGATGCACTAGGCACGAGGGGCAGGTCCTCGGCGAAGCGAGCGGACAGGGTCTGCACATAGGCAGCCTGGTGGACGTGTAGGATGCCCTGGGAGCGATCATGCTCGAGCTCCATGCCGAGGAAGACTCGGGCAGACCCGAGATCCTTCATCTGGTAGGCGGCGTGCATCAAGTCCTTGACACCCTGGATGGCGGCTGCATCTGGCAACGCAATGAGGAGATCGTCAACGTAGACCAGAACCGCGGCGAAGGTCTGACCTCGCGGGCTGACGAACAGTGCGGGGTCAGCGGTGCTGCGGTGGAGGCAACCACGGAGAAACGTGCTGCTGATCTCCTGGTTTTAACACCGAGGTGATTGCTTCAGGCCATAGAGGGCCTTTCGCAGCCGCCAAACTCTCCTAGTGCCATCGTCGAAGCCTGGGGGCTGCGTCATGTAGAGCTCCCCACCCTCCAGTGAGCCATGGAGGAACGCGTTGCTCACGTCCATCTGATGCAGCTCCCACCCGTGCCGGGCAACCAGGCTGAAGAGCGCTCGGCTAGTGGAGAACCGACCGACTGGGGCAAAGATCTGGTCGTAATTGACCCCAGGGACCTGAGCAAACTTCTTTGATGTGAGGCGGGCCTTGTACTTGTCCAAGGATCCGTCAGGCTTCCACTTACGCCGAAAGACCCACTTGGCACCGATGGCCTTCCGACCCGGAGGGAGGTCGACGAGGTCATACACGTGGTGCTCTCGGATAGCAGCGAGCTCTTTGGCACAGGCAGCATCGCAGTGTACGGCCTCAGGGGAGGCTCGAGCCTCGCGTAGGGTGGAAGGGTCCTCTGGGCGCGCTGTGGACCGGACTGAGAGGGCGTGTGCATCACGAGCCCCAGGTGGGATGCGGGCGAGTGCAGCTACAACAGCATGCCGATGCTCGTGATGAAGCATGGCATAGCCCAATACAGAACCCGGGTGAAGGTCTGCAAGGATGGCGGAAGTGGTCAGGCAGAGAGCCTTTATGCCAGGGTCCCCACTCACGACCGTAGGAGTGGAGGAGACACGTGGAGCCACAGGGGGTCGAGGTGCCACAGGACACGGAGCGACGGTCTGCGCGCTCACTGTCGGCCGAGGTCGGAGGCTGCCGCCTGGGCCACGTGTGTAGCACGGTCGGGCAGAAGATGGCCCTGAGTCCGACGGGCCGACAGAGGCGGACGGGGCTACTGGTCCGGAGGAGCCAGCAGACGCGATAGGCGCTGGCCCCTCCGGGCCAGTAGCCCCTCCGGGGCTACTGGCCCGGAGGGGCCAGCGGACATGACAGGGGCTGTTGGGCCATAAGGGCCAGCGGACGTGACAGGAGCTGCTAGGCCAGAGGGGCCAGCGGACGCGACTGGGCTGCCGGCCCAGAGGGGCGAGCGGACGCGACTGGGGCTGTCGGCCCGGAGGGGCGAGCGGACACGACAGGTGCTGCTGGCCCGGAGGGGCCAGTGGACACGACAGGTGCTGCTGGCCTAGAGGGGCCAGCGGACACGACAGGTGCTGCTGGTCCGGAGGGGCCAGCGGACGCAACTGGGGCAGCTGGTCCAGAGGGGCAAGCAGACGCGACTGGGACTGTTGGCCCGGGGGGGCCAGCGGACGTGACAGGGGCTACCGACTCGGAGGGACGGAGTGATATGTCACCCGAAAGCGACAGAAAGGAGGACGGACTCACCACTCCCCCACGCGACGGGAGGGACACGGACGAGCCAGAGTGGATGAGGTCATGGTGAAACAAGTCCTCAAAGAAGAGGGCATCACGGGACTCGACCATGCAGTGTCGGGATGGGTCCGAGAAGCGCCTGGCCTTGGAGTGACGAGACACACCGAGGAAGGTACAGGGGCGTCCGCGAGGGGCGAGCTTGCCGCCCTGCTGTGGGGGGGGCAGGCACACAATGGCCACGGAGCCCCAGATGCGAGCCGGGCGGAGGTTAGCGTGCCGACCGCACCAGTGCTGGTAGGGCGTGGACTGGCGGGGAAGGGGGCCGTGGGGAACCCGGTTCCAAACCCAGGTCATGTAGGCCATGGCTTCAAAATAGAAGCCATCAGAGAGACCGGACTCGACCCGCATGGTGCGAACAGCGTCGGCCATGGTACGGTTCCACCACTCGGAGACGCCGTTCTGGGCGGGTGTGTAGGGCGCAGACGTCTCATGGTGAATCGTGCGGGAGGCGAGAAAGGTCGTGGCCTCACCTAGGTACTCGCCACCGCGATCGGAGCGAAAGCAGCGAAGGGGGCGGCCACACTCGCGCTCAGCGAGGATAACCCAGTCCTGAATAGTTCGGGCGACATCGCTAATCTGCCGAAGGCAGAAGACCCAACGGTAGTGAGAATAGTCGTCCGTAAGACTGAGGACATAGCGGACATGCTCACCGACGGACTCGGTGGGGAGAGGCCCCATGACATCCGAGTGGACAAGGTCCAGAGGGGCGGACGCACGGGAGGAAGATAGGGGGTACGTGGACCGGTGTGTTTTCCCCTGAGCGCAGTCAATGCACTTAATGGGGCACAGGAGAGGGAAAGTCTCTGAGGCCAAGCCCTTGGCCGGCTGGGTGCGGAGCATGCTTTCTACGGCGGCAGAGTGGCCGTGGCAAAGGCGGCGGTGCAAGAGGCGTGTGTGCTGAGGAGAAAGCGTACTGGTGACAAACACATGACCTGTGGCGGCCGACGGGTAGGAGCCGGGGGGGGAAGAGGAGAGGCGAGGAACGTGCCACAAGTTGCCATGGGCGGTGGCGTGCAGTACGACAAGACTAGACGGACGCAACGACACAGTGCCGACACCACGCGAGTGCATAACGTCCATACTTATGCGGTCAAGGGCAGTCACGGACAGGAGGCTGAGCTCAAGACCGGGGACAAAGAGAACATCGGTCAGAAAGACGCCACCGGCCGAACCACGGAAACGAACGACGCCAACACCACGGACAGGCAACACCTGTCCGGAACCCGTCCGGACACTGGAGACATCGTCGACAGGACCGAGCATACTGAAGGCCTCACGAGAGGTCGTCATGTGATGCGTGGCCCCGGAGTCGATGATCCAGGTCTCAGCAGGGTCTTGGACAGGGGTCGCCAGATCACTCACGGTCACATGGCAGCAAGCGAGGGACGCGGACGCGGTGGAAGAAGGCGCAAAATGAGACTGCCAATCGTCAAGCCACGGAATGTCGTCAAGGAGTGTGGTGGAGGAGACAACGGGAGACGACGAGACAGACGAGGAGACGGGACATGACCGCAGCTCAGTCTCAGTCATACAGGGATGGGCCAGAGGGCAGGAGGTGACACAACTCGCACTTCCCTGGGGAGGAGGACGAGGCAGGCCAAGCTGGAGCGCGATGAACTACTCCAGCTGATGCTCACGGGAGGACGGCCCAAGAGTGTAGACGGAGTGCAGAGTGATGGCGTCAGAGCCCGTGTAATAGGAGGGCTGAGCCGGCAAAGGGAGCGGAGGTGCCGATGGCTGAGGGTAGTACTGCTGCGGGTAATACTGTTGCGGCGTGGGTTTCTGCGGGACAGGCGGAGTTGTCGGAGTGGCAGAGCTGCTGGATGAGATTGGAGTGTTAGGGCCCGCGGCAGCGACGGCGGTAGAGGCGAGGCGGCGCTTCCGCTGGCGGCGCATGGTGGCAATGACATGACCTCGTCCGTCGGGAGAAGGCACGTGTACCACCCGTGCCCGGGCTGGCCACAGTTGTGGCAGACTGAGCCACCACCGCTGGACCCGGTTGATGACTGCTGCTGCTGCTGTTGCGGTGGACCCTTGCCTTTCTTGTTCTGACTTTTCTTCTTCTTCCCCAAAGACGATGAGGTAGCTGCGACGGGGGAGGCGACGGCCACGGAGGCAGCAACAGGGGAGGCGACGACAGGGGATGCAAGGGCCTCCGCGCGATGGAGCTGGGACTTCTGGCGAGCTTCCTCAATGCGGAGGAAGAGCTCATATGCCCAGGGCATAAGGGTACCCTTGGCCTCCATGGTGGAGAGGACGTCCTGAGGGTAGTGGACGAAGACGTCCGCGTATACGCTGGTGGCGACGCGCTTGATGGTGAGGAGCACGGACAGAGGGGGCGGAGCAGATTTGCCGAGTCGACGGAGGATGTCCTTCGCCCGCTGCTAGTAGGCAGTGACCGTCTCGGTCTCCCCCATGTGCAGGGAGTTGAACTCCCGGAGCAGACGGCTGATCTCAGCGTCGCTCGACAAGCGATGGGGCCTGGTGAGGACGTGCCATGTGGCTGCAGGGTCTGGGATGTCGCTAGCGGTGAAGTCACCGAGGAAGGGCTCTAGGGCAAGGCGGGAAGCTGGGGGGGCGACTGGTACAAGGGCGCGGACGGCGCGGCCAGCGTCATACAGCTGATCAGCCTGGGTGGAGTCATAAGGGAGGGTGTAGTACGCCCATAGACCCTCACCCTACGCCCAGATCCGGAAGCTGAGCTCCAAGCTTCGGAACTGCTCGCCTACCTAAAGCGGCAGCGGCGATGTCTCAAAGTCCTTTTGCCTGCGGCCGGCACCCAGAGTGGGGCCAAGGACGGAGGTCACTGTCTGCTGTTGGCTCTGAGTCTGCTGCTGTGCCAGGTAGTACGTGGCAGCGGACACAACGGGGCTAGCGTGCCCTGGAGGGATGAACAACGGCAGCACAATGGTGGCGGTTTGGGAGGCGACTGGCTGTAGCGCTGCAAGCTACTGCGTCAAGGCGGCAAGTTGTTGCTGAAGTGCAGCGAGAGGATCAGGGTTGCCGCCAACGTTACCAGTGGGCTACTGCTGCTACTGATGCTACTGCAAGGGCGGCGGCTGCTGCTGCTATAGCGGCGCCGGCTGCTGCTACTGAGGCGGCGGTGGCGGTTGCTCTTGCTGCTACTACTGCTGCTTCGGCTGCTGCTGGTGCGGCGGCGGCAGCTGCTGTTGCCGTGGTGGCGGCGGCTGCTCTTGCTGCTACAGAGGCGGTGGCTGCTGCTGCTGTGGTTGCGGCGGGTGCTGCTGCTACAGCGGCGGCGGGTGCTGCTGCTGCTGTTGCTGCTGCAGTCGCTCCAAGAAAGGAGGGATAGGGGTCCCCCCAATAGAGGAGGACCGCTCCTCGCCGGGACTACCAGCCATGACTTAGTGTCCCTTGTGTTTTTTTTGTTGTTATCTTAGTGTTACTCATGTCAGTAGGAGGTTGGGGAGGTGGGGATTCTACCCACCCCTTTGGCCTTCCCCCTTGCCTTATCCCCCTTTCTTTTGTTGATGACATCAGCATTGACGTCAGCACTGACGTCAGCAGAGGAGTGCTGATGTCAGTAGTGGCGGTTGTTGGGGCCACCGCTGGTGCTGTTACTGCTGATGCTACTGCAGCCGTTGCTGCTACTGCTGTTGCTGCTGTTACTGCTGCTGCTACTGCTACTGCTATTGCTGCTACTGTTGTTGTTGATTGCTACTGCTGCTGCTGCTGTTGCAGCTGCTGTTGTTGTTGCTGCTGCTGCTGCTGTTTGCTTCTGCTGCTGCTGTTGTTAGTGCTGCTGCTGCTACTGCTACTGTTGGTATCGCTGCTACAGTTGCAGCTGCAGCTACTGTTGCTACGAGCTGTTGTGGCTGCTGTGGCTGCTACAGCTTGCTATCGCTACTGCGCGCTTCTGTAGCTGCTGCGTGCTGCACCAGCTGCTTGCTGTTGCGGCGGGCTATTGCAACGAGCTGCGGGGTGGGGGATTTATTTTTTGGTTGCCCCTTTTTTGTTTTTTTTCCTTGTCACAGCAGGCAGTAGCCCGCTGTCTGCTGTGAGTAGCGGGCTACTGCTCGCCTGGCAGCAGCGAGCTGCTGCTCGCTGGTAGCAACAGGCTGCTACTCGCTGCTCGTTCGCTACGAGCAGCGAGCAGCAGCAGCCGCGGCTGGCAGCTGCTAGCTGCTGCTTGCTGCTGCTACTGCTGTAGCTGGCTGCTGCTACAGCTCGTTGAAGCAGCTGCTACTGCTGCACGCTGCTACACCTGCTGCGTGCTACGACTCCTGCCTGCTGCCGCTGCGGGCTGTTGCTGCGAGCTGCTGCTGCGAGCTGCTGCTGCCGGCTGCTGCGAGCTGTTGCTTCTGCCTACTACTGCTGGTGGTGCCAGTCACTGCACCTGGGTGATGTTGCCGCTTGCGTCGTCACCCGCAGACGTCAAATGCCGCCTGCCGCTCACCTCCTCGCGTCACGCGTGGGGGTTAGTGCTGCAGAAAAATTTTTGGCAGCATTTCCCCTGGCCCAGTGGCCGTGGGAAAAAATCTGACGCCGCCACCAGGCGGGTCAATGCTGCCGGAAAAAATCCGGCAGCATTTCCCCTGCACTGGCGCATATGGGGGTCTTCTGGCGTTGTCTGGCACCTGTTCGCCAGTCTTCTACTGCTGCTGCGTTGCTCTGGCTCTGAGACCAAAATGGAAAACCTAGGCACCAGGTTGGGGCAGCAGCGTTGTTGATGCAGCGTGCGGGCTTCCACGCTCGTTGCTTAAGTCAGCTGGCCCCTCAGTCTGCTGCTCTAGAGTCTAAGTTTGGACGCTCTTGGTTTGTTACTCAGAAACGCGCGCGCCAGAGTTAGCACCAGAAAGCAGCTAAAAACTGAAAGTAACTGGTTAGGAATAAAGAATGAGCAACAATGGGAGACCCCTCCACGTTCTAGCCCCCCCCCACTAGTGTAGAAGTTGTTACTCAGCTAACCAGCCAATCAGAAAATAGCTGTGGACCTGTTTTCTTGCTGGCAGGGTTTTCTCAGTGAGCCCTGCCAGACGCCCGACAGCCCAAAACCCGGGCGTCGTCCGTTTTGCCTGAAAACTGGACCATACCATAATACCGACGCTGTGAACGCAGTCGTGCGGTCAGAATCAGCTAGAAAAACAGTAGCAAAGAGTTATGGCTGCCCGAACCCAGGCAGTGCCTACGGTGGTCCATGGTGCCGAACAGGGCCATACAACATGCAACAAGGACCCTAGGTAGAGCATGACGATGCAGACGCGACGGGACGCACTGGACACATGCAGACAGAAATTGCGGTGGCAGTGACCGCCGGCAGCACGACCGCCGAGGAGGCCTGCCGATGGAGCTGAGCATGTTGCCGGAGAGAGGAGGCTCCAACGAACTGCGAGTAGACCTCAGCGTGCATCGGCTCCACCGGATGAAGCTCCATTAGCGTCGAGTCTCGCCGTCAGTCATCTGCACGCCGATGTACACAAGTCGGGAGGACACAAGAGAGCAGAGTGAGGATTGCACAAAAACCAACAATAGGTTTACTCCACGTTCCATCGACATGGACACCGACGGACGTCCGAATGGCCCGACACATGAAGGATGGAGTACACCCATAGGAGACCTTGTGGCGGCTCATCGGGCATGGGTAGCATTGAAGGAGGAGTGGGACCGGTATGTATCACGCAACCGTGAGTTGGGCCACAAAAAACCATCACGGGCCTAAGCTCCTGTGACTCCAAAACGTATGGCATGGAAGTTGGGAATGCGCATGCCGAGCAGTCGTCCGCCAAACTGTCCCGAACCTTGGGAGCCGTGGGTATGGACTGAGCCACCGAGTCCGTAATGTCCCCTACGCATGGTACCGTTGTAGGTTTTCGGCCAAATGATATTCATTTTGCTCCCTTCATGCAGGCTCATCTTGTTATCATTTCACATTTTCATGTCCCTCATGCCCTCCACAAACAGTGTTAGTGATGAAGAATTCTGCCGTTTCCTTTCTACGTGGCCCTTAGTTTTCGGCTATGGAGCATGCATTTTGACAGAATCATGTATAGAGTACCCACAGTCCAGTACATTGAGGCAAGATTTCTGCGAAATCATGTCTCGACTACCCATTTTCATGTCTGGAGTACCCACAGTCCAATACATTCAGGCAAGATTTGTGCAAAATCATGTCTGGAGTACCCATTGTCATGTCTGGAGTACCCACAGTCCAGTACATTGAGGCAAGTTTTCTGCAAAACCATGTCTAGAGTACCCATTGTCATGTCTGGAGTACCCACAGTCCAATAAGTTGATGCAATATTTATGCAAAATCACTCTGGAGTACCCATGGTTCAGGGTTGGAGTACCCACAGTTTAGTACATTGAGGCAAGATTTCTGCAAAATCATGTCTGAACTACCCATTGTCATGTCTGGAGAACCCACATTCCAATACATTGAGGCAACATTTCTGCTAAATCATGTATGGAGTACCCATGGTTTAGGATTGGAGTACCCACAGTCCAGTACATTGAGGCAACATTTCTACAAAATCATGTCTGCACTACCCATTGTCATGTCTGGAGCACCCATAGTCCAATACGTTGAGGCAAGATTCCTGCTAAATCATGTCTGAAGAACCCATGGTTTAGGGTTGGAGTACCCACAGTCCAGTACATTAAGGCAACAATTTTGCAAAATCATGTCTAGAGTACCCATTGTCATGTCTGGAGTACCCAAAATCCAACACATTGAGGCAACATTTCTGCAAAATCATGTCTAGACTACCCATTGTCATGTCTGGAGTATCCACAGTCCAATAATTTGAGGCAACATTTCTGCTAAATCATGTCAGGAGTACCCATGGTTTAGGGTTGGAGTACCCACAGTTCGGTACATTGAGGAAAAATTTATGCAAAATCATGTCTGGACTACCCATTGTCATGTCTGGAGTACCCACAGTCCAATACATTGAGGCAAAATTTAAGCTAAATCATGAATGGAGTACCCATGGTTTGGGGTTGGAGTACCCACAGTCGAATACATTGAGGCAACATATCTCCAAAATCATGTATGGAGTACCCATTGTCATGTCCCAAGTAATCGTTCGACTGAAATTGCCGCACACTGACATTAACGTAAACAATAGGGCATGTTTTGGTTAGGTGGTTAATGTGACCATTCCATTAAGTACTAGCAATTCTGCATCCAGCATATGAGCATAAGTTTTTAACACACATTGCCATTAAAATACAATCAATACATTGAATGAAAAGGCGACTACGTACGAAAGCCTTAGGTCCATATGAAAGACAATGGAGACAGGTCACATGAGGCACTCCACTCTTGCACGTACACTGGAAAATTGTGCACCCAACGCATGACGTTGCATGCTGCACAAGGGCACGCATCTCCACACTTTAGGGCATCATAGAACACCTCAACTGGTTGCCCATGTGACATCTGCCCACAATCATCCCCCTCCACGTGCACACGCTGTAATCTAAACCGCCTCCTAACAGACAGTCCCCTTCTGGTGCTTTGGGATCTTGACCTAGAGGATGCTTGGACAAGCACGAGTAGAATAGCCTTCTTCACCTGCAATCACAGAACATGTGCATGTTAGTCATTAATGTGGCAGTGTGTGCAGATACAACACATAATGGCAATGCATAGGAGTCATGTACCAGAGTAATGAACATCTTACCTTCACACAACTCCATCGTCAGGTAAAGAGTCAAGGTCTGGCAGCCCCATCTCGAGAACAAGCTTGCGGACCATGGCATACTTGCGACGGAAAGCAGCCTCCTTTGCCTCATGCCTTGCCCTCCTAGTCTCTTCATCCGGGTCGTACTCCTCGTTTGAAGTGTCCGAATCTGTCCACTCTGATGTACGCTCACCTTCTAGAGCAGGCCTGGCGACTAAGACCTCGTTGTTTCCCTCCTCCTCCAAACCTTCCTCCTCGTACTCATCCTCCTCCTCGTCCCCCTCCTGTCCCTGGCCGGTTGTTGTATGCTCCTACGTTAGGTCGCCCTCCTCTGGGGCTTCCTCAGTTGTTGCCGCTGTAGTTGCTGCACTTGTACGTGCGCTTGTACCGGCTTCACTATCGGCTGCATCCATAATGGCTCCTGCAGCATCCTCACCGCCATTGGCTGTAGCAACCTACTGGCCTCGCAGCTGAGCCGCACGGGCCGCAGCCATTTGTGCCGGTGTTGCAGCAGGTGGGTTCTTGTAGAGTTTCATAGGGTGGCCCTTGTGGCCACATCGTCCACATGTGTGGTTTGTGTGTAGTAGTTCCCCCCGCCGCTTGCGTTTGACGGCCCACTGCACGGTCGCCAGGGGCCTACCACCCAGGTCCCGGGGGGTCCCCCTCACGGTCTGGTTCCGGGGGGCCTGGCTTCAACGCCCTTAGGTTCACGCCCGGAATGGGGTGGCCGTAGCAACACTTCCACGCGGCGATGTTATACGTCATGTCGGTGTAGTTATCCGGTGTCACGCCGTTCTCCAGTAGCACAGCACATGCGTGCACACACGGAATGCCAAACTCCTGGTAGCGGCCACAGCTTCACATCCGCATGCGGCAGTCCACCTTCCGCAGCACACCCTGGCTCCCTGTCACCATGCACATGAGGTTCCCGGTGTGCACCACCTCGTAGTCTCGGGCCGCCAAGCAGTTTTGTGCCAGCGCCTTTCCGGGTGTGGTCGCCCACTTCCTCTCCACCTCGCTGCCCATGTTCATGTTGTGTGCCAGCTTTCTACGCGTTGCAAACAGCTTCTGTATGAAGGGGTAGATACTGGCGAAGCAGTGGAAGGGGAACAGCTTACGTGCCTCAAGGATCTGTGAGTTGAGAGATTCGGCGGCATTGCTTGTGGTGTGGCCGCCACACCCCGATGGTCCGTGGAAGCGGCTCCAGGAGCGCAACGGGATCCCTCCCTGCTCGCCATCGCCGAACACGTAGCGTACAGCGCCCTGGTTTGTCTGCACTAGCTCCATGCTCAGCTTGTTGTATTCCTCTCGCTCATACGCGTGTGCCAGCCGCCAAAAGATGTCTGCTGCTGTCTTGCTGTATGTCACCCGGATGTTCTCCTTGATGTGGAACGCGCAGTACTTGTGATTGGCCCGAGGGAGGAGCTTCGGCATCGCTGCGAGGAGTCCTGCATCACGGTCACTGATGATGGTGGTGCTGCCTTTGGTCTAGTAAGCGTTAAACAGCTGGAGCAGGAACCACCCCAGTTCTCCTCGTCCTCCTTGCTCACCAGGACATAGGCTATTGGCACACTGTTGTTGTTGGCGTCGAAAAACTGGACGATGAGAAGCACCTATTTGTAGCCGTTTTTTAGAAACGTGTTGTCAAGAGTGACAATACGCCGTACGTGAGGTCATGCTTTGCGGCATGCACCAGGCGCCACAAAGCATCAAAGAAACTGCTTTGCCCTCAACTTCGCAACTGCGATGGTGTTAGGGTCGACTCTCATCAGCTGCATGTGTGGAAAAAGTTTATCGAATAGTCAACGTGGGAGCTGAGAGAAAACCCATCGCATGTCAACTTGACCGTGTGTCAAGCACGACTCACCTCGGCACAATAGGTGGGAAAAAGAGCCAACGGGATGGATTTCTCCCCCATGACTTCCTCTTGGGCCTTGTCTTGCGCCCTCCAGATGACCTGGCAACCCACCTTCTTGTGTGTGACAGCTTCGACGACCGCACGTAGGGTTTTGGCGTCAGTGGTTGGGTCCCACGCCACTGTGTCCCGGATACGTCGGAGGACCCACTTGGTTGTCCGTGCCGGGTTACCCTTCATCTGGCCCAGGGTGCACTTATGCCCCTCCACGTATGAAGACACAGTGCAGCTGTTGGACTTGCTCGACATGCGAGCACGGATTACCCACGGGCATCCATCGCTCTTGCGGTTGTGGCAGAGGACCACAGTTTGGTCGGATTCAGACCTCTCCCACTTGAGGGGGAAACGCTGCTCGACTGCGTAATCTTCAATGGCGCAGCGGCTCTCATCCATGGTATGAAATTCCATGCCACCCGAGAACTCCGCACCGTCACCGTCGTCATCTCTGTCCGAGGGGCCTGCACAAAAACAACAGCAACAGACTAAGACACAGTGTTCATACATGTGGGACTGCGGGGTCACCTACTGTCGACAGGGCCTTACGATTGTTCGAGGGTACTCTGGGCTGGCGGGGTGGGCCTTGTTCCTTACGCGACTTCGCACTAAGTGTCGACGCAGGTTGACCTAGGAGGCACTCTAGACCAGAAATGGCATGGGCCATGATGCGATACCTAACGGAAGGTACACGTACCACTAGGAGGGTAGTAGCGTTCTGGACGGATCCACACTGCTTTACCACCTTTGTATGTGACGGGCCCGGAGTCATAGATGCCAACAATTGTGCTTCTTGCTGCTTCTCCCATTCGTCGCGCTCTCTCATGTCGTCATCCCACTCGGCAAATGACCGCACGTGCATGGGGTCGACATAGCCGACCGTTGGGTCGGCAGTTAGGGAATCGAGGTAGTGTGGGCCAGGCGAGAGTTCATATCGTGTGCTACGTGTGGCGTAGACGGTTCGCCGAGCTTCGCTCGGCAAACCGAGCGAAGTTGAGGCTGCCATGCGGCCAGAATGAGGGCATGTTGGATAGAAAAACGGTGAACAAATATGTACCATGCCCCCATGACCCTGACTTACCGGGTGCGATGATGCCGGCCGGTGCCATGAGAACGACGCGAGAGCGGGACGGGTGACGAGGAGCTGCCTAGGCAACAGTGATGCAACATGCAACGTAGAATGACGGACGTCGGAGACCCCTGCCAGTCGCAGGGCGTGGAGTAACCTGAGCGAGGTGCACTCGTCTACCATCGGCGGTAGGGGGGGGGGGAGGGGAGGTTTAGCGTACATGACTGAAGGCGTGCACACATTGGTCAAAGTACATGCCAGCGTGGCAGCAATATACGTGGACTAGATTCATTCACATGTATAAGGTGCTCTTTTCATACGATCGTGGGGCCAACGAGAAATGCACATGTCGACGACGAACAATTGTGCTGTACAAAGCGTGAAAGGAGGTGGCAAGCAAAGGCCGACTACTCGGAAGCTGCGTGGAAGATGAATAAACAAAGTAGAGTCCACCTTTGAAGGCCGGAGAAAAGGGTAATTTACATGCATAATTCAAACATCGGACGTCGGCTACGTAAGCTCTAAACATCCCGTCAACTTTAGCGACAAAGTCTGGACGGCGGACACGACGGACCTGGTGTCCTGAACGATGCACGGCAGGTTTTGATTAAAACTAACATTCGGCAAATTGCAATGTGAAATATTATCGTTATCTTGCCCCCAATTTTTGAATTAGGGGCAAGACGTCGATAACATTTCATCCGTGCCGGGCATCCCAGCCATAATTCCCCGAAGCACCAAAAGTGGGGGTGACCTAGCCATGACTTTCCGGAATGGGAGCGACCTAGTCATTTTTCTCAAAATGGGGGCGTCTTAGACATGCCGGAGCGAAAATGAGGACGACTTACAAAGTCGTCCCAGGGGGGGGAGGGGGGGGGGGTACATCAGCCCCAAAACAACAGAGGACTTGCAACCGGTATTGGCAGAGCATGAATTCTATGGAAACGGAGTAAAAACACGGATTTGCTGGCCAGAGGGAGAAGGGAAAGTGCATGTGTAGCCTTTGGCAGGGCTTAATGAGGCATGGCACGGCTTAACATGGAGGAAAAGAGCCAAATCTGGTTTTGCAAGATGACAAGAATAGCTACAATTGCGGTTAATGCTAGGGACGAATGCACTTAGGCTCAGAATTCCTCCAAAATGAGAAGGAAAAGAGAGTATCACATGAGTCTATCATAGAATCAATCAGGTGCAAACGAGGGCAATCACAGTGAAAGGGAGAAAAAGGCCGAATGTGAGCTCATGAAGTAGGTTTACATACGAGAAAGTGGCATTACATCATCTAGTTAGCAAGATACTCGAGGTGAACTCCACTCTCATTTGAATTAGGTTCAAAATAATCCGCTGCCCATGGTTTCGGTCGATAGATCGCCGCTGTTCATAGTCGAAAACGACATGACAGCGGTGCCCATCATTTCAAATGTCCGTCCAAAAACGGAATTCGACTTTGCTCTCGAGGTCGGCGGTCGCCGACCTTGAGAGCAAAATTGGCGACTTCTGACACCGGCCTCACCGATGTCAGAAGTTACGATGTTGCGAGTTTTGGAAATCGCAACTGCGAACTCCAAAACTCGTGACAGGGTGCGCCGCATCTTGCACCCCCCCCCCCCCCCAATATCCGACAAATCCCCTGGTGACACTGGGGGGTTTGGGTTTTGTTTTTTTACTTGCCTGGGCATCTGCCGGGCCCACTACCGTGGGGCCCGGCAGATTCCCTTTCTTCTATCACACGTACGCTGCATTTTGCAAACCCTCCCAATAACAAACAAGGGTGAAATAGCTCATATACCCATACGCAAAGTGTGACCCTCATCCCCCCGTCATTC
Organism: Penium margaritaceum; assembly: GCA_023375785.1. Lineage (NCBI taxonomy): Eukaryota > Viridiplantae > Streptophyta > Zygnematophyceae > Desmidiales > Peniaceae > Penium > Penium margaritaceum. The sequence goes on along the minus strand of SZWC01000776.1, from coordinate 26,603 downwards.
AAAAGAAAAGTAACGATCCACCCGTGGTTCGGAGGAAAAGCAACCATCCGCTTACCTTGCGTTACAAAAGCAACCATTCTACCAGCCTCCGCAACAAAATCAACCAGCCGCTCACCCCTTTTTTCATGCTGGATCACAGCATGTGTTTTGGACCTGACATGGAAAAAGGTGCAATGCTGCATTCGTCTGAGACATAGTGATTGACAAAAATCATGTCATGCATCAACGCTACATGGTATGTGGCAGGAACATGACTTTTCTTTTAACGTTTCTGGGTTCCTCAGGTATTTTCTATGTAACATTGGCATATGCGTTATTTTATGTATGCCATTGTCATATGCGTTATATTCTGTGCGACATTGGTATATGCGTTATTCTTCGTGCGGTGTTGTCATATGCCTTATCTTTTTGTGACATTGGTATATCAGCTATATAGTTCCAAAAACTGGGTACATCGTGGCCGAACCCAATAAACAACCTGAAAAGATGCATAGAAGCTTCCTAGCCACACTCCCGTTGACCAGGCGTCAGTGCCTAATCAGACGGTGACGACAGTCACAAGTCGTGCACGTAACGGCAAGGGTTTGGCTAGGGGACACAAGGCAAAGTGTCTGAATGCTTCATAAGCATTTGCAGAGAGAGATAAAAAATGACAGGTCCATGGCATAAATACCTGCCGCATCGCACAGCGGGTGTCGCACGCGGCGGTCCAAGAGCTGTCCTAAAACCGGCCCAAAACCACTGTTTTGGCCGTAACTCTACGCACACATGTTAGAATGCTGCGCCGTCTGAACCTAGGCGTGCAGAATCTTGAGCCGGACGCTACGACTGGTCACACACACAAGTCCGGCATCAATCTGTGGAAGGAAAATGCAAAACATGCAAATCGGCCTTAAGAGCCTGACCACCGAGAAAACTCTAGCGTCTGCAGAAAAACTGCAGAGTACCCCAGCAAGCACCCGGGACGTCATGGCAGCCGCCTGGTGGCTGCTGGCGGGTGAATCCACCAACCATCAGTGCTCCGGCACCAGTTGGGTCCGCATCAGGGATCTGCACGAGAATGGACACGGCCGAGTGGTCACAGTAAGATGTACAAACAGACGGAAACAGCTCACATCACAACACTCCCCCATGACGCGATGGTACGCATGTCCATACGCGTGCAGAACTGACACATGTGCACAACTAGATGTACAACAGTCCATGCTCACACACCCCACTCTCAGCCACTCTCAGGCAAGGGGCGTAGCCCAACAGAACGAATGGCCACCATGAACTTTCCACGCGCAAGCACCTTTGTCAAGAAGCCAGCCCGCTGCATGTCCGTGCCGACCCAGATGACAGAGATCACCTGTCGCTCCACAAGATCACGTACAAAGTGATGCTCAACAACAATGTGCTTCGTGCGTGCATGAAACACACCAGATTTGTCTGCGATGGCAAGAGCACTCTGGTTGTCACAGCACAGAACAATGCAGGGCACAGACTGATGGAACTCACAAAACAGACGTTGCAGCCACACCACCTCAACAGCCCCAGCCCCCAGAGCAACATACTCAGCCTCTGATGAGCTACGTGCGATACAACCCTGCTTGCCACTGCACCATGACACAGCGGTGCCACCAAGCAGGAATACGTAGCCTGTCTGGCTGCTCCCATCAGGACTCCACGCCCAGTCGCTGTCTGTGTAGCCGTCGACTACTACCAAACACTGGCGTCAAAAGCAGAGTCCGAGGTACGGTGTGGACACCACGTACTGCACCACTGACACAGTAGCATGCAGGGCTCTCGCCCGAGGACACTATGAAAACTGTGCAAGGAGGTTGACGGCAAAGGTAATGTTGGGTCGTGTGGTAGTGGCCAAGTACATCAAGGAGCCAATCAGACGCAAGTACAGGATCACGTCCACTGTCTCCCCCAGGTCTGCGGGATCATCCACCTTCAGAGCATCCTGCCCGTCAGGTGTGATGGGGGTGGAGGCTGTAGGAACTGCACCCAAGAGGTCAGCAAACCGCTCCCCCACAACATGGGCGTAACGTGCCTGGTGTNCAGCATGAAGGGCTCTCGCCCGAGGACACTGTGAAAACTGTGCAAGGAGGTTGACGGCAAAGGTAATGTCGGGTCGTGTGGTAGTGGCCAAGTACATCAAGGAGCCAATCAGACGCAAGTACAGGATCACGTCCACTGTCTCCCCCAGGTCTGCGGGATCATCCACCTTCAGAGCATCCTGCCCGTCAGGTGTGATGGGGGTGGAGGCTGTAGGAACTGCACCCAAGAGGTCAGCAAACCGCTCCCCCACAACATGGACGTAACGTGCCTGGTGTAACAAGAGTGTCCGTCGCTGGCGATCTCCATCCCGAGAAACACAAGTGTAGGACCAAGGTCCTTCATCCTGTTGGCAGCCTGGAGAACTGCCTTGGCCTCCTTCACGGCCTCCATAGAAGGAGACGCAATCAGGAGGTCGTCCACGTAGACCGGGATGGCAGTGAAGCTTTCAACTGTCCGTCTGAGAAAGAGGGACGGGTCAGCGTCACTCTGTACGTAACCGGCACGTGTCAGTGTACCAGTGATCTCCAAGTTCTAGCACCTGGGTGACTGTTTTAGGCCGTACAAGGCCTTGCGCAAGCGCCAGACCTTGTCACGGACCTTGAACCCAGGTGGCTGGACCATGTAGATCTCCTCCTCTAAGATGCCATGGAGGAACGCGTTGTTCACGTCCATCTGGTGCAGCTCCCAGTCGTGGTGAGCAACAACCCCGAACAGAGCGCGAGCCGTGGTCATGCGCCAACCGGTGCAAATGTGTCAGTGAAATCCACTCCCTCAACCTGCGAGAACCCCTTGGCCGTCAAGCAAGCCTTGTAGCGATCCAGTGTGCCACCAGGCTTCACCTTCTTGCGAAAGACCCACTTGGCCTGTACAACCCTCCGCCCAAGTTGGAGGTCGACAAGCTCATAGACACCGTGCTCACAGATGGCTCTCAGCTCATCCTCATAAGCAGCACGCCACAGGTCTGCATCGTGAGCTGAGAGTGCCTCCTTCAACGTGCCTGGATTAGGCATCGTCGAGGGAGCGCTCCGGGTGGCTAAGACACACGCCTCCGGACTCGGTCTGACCGTGACAAGGTCGGCTGCGACGTCGCAAGCAACCAAGAACTCTCGACAGACCAACTTGTGGCCGACATGACATGCTGGGTGAATCTCGGTGTAGTCTGCCTGGACACTGAGGCCAAGGGCCTTCGTGCCGGGCTCGCCACTCTGAACACTACGAGTTGGTCGTCTCGGCACAGGGTCAGCACTCCGCTGAGCTCTACAGGGCAATGGTCGCAGGCGACCGCCACGCTCGCGGGAGTACCTCGACGCAGCGCTCGCCTCAGGCTGCGGGGAAGGCTGCTGTGCCAGAGTCGTAGGAGGCATGGGTGGATGCACGGGAGTGGGTGTGACGGAGGGGACGGACACTGGTAAGGGGTCAGGTGTACCAGAGGGGACCGGCACTGGCACAAGTACGGGATCGGGTGTGCCAGAAGGGTCTGACACCGACACAGGGTCAGGTGTGCCAGAGGGAACTGATGCTTGTATGGGATCAGGTGTGTCACAGGGAACTGGAGCCCGCACAAGATCCGGTGTGGAACAAGGAAGTGGCACATGATCGGGTGTGTTGGATGGTACGGATGAGGCTATTGGACCCACAGCCACGATGGCCGGATCGTTAGCAGCCGGAGATCGGTCAGCAGGTGAGGAAGCCCGGCCGGACCCATTCGCAGGACTAGTCTCCCCCATCCGGCGGCAAGCCACATAGGTAGGAACGTGGTCGGCGGCCAGCGACAGAATGCTGGACAAGTTGCGGTAGGTGAGAGTCTCAAAGAAGAGAGCATCTCGAGACTCGACAATGCGATGGCGAGCAGGGTCCCAAAACCGCCAGGCCTTCGACCGGGGGGAGATACCGAGGAAGGCACACATGCGTCCCCGAGGTGAGACCTTAGAACCCTACTGGTCCTCGGTGTACCAGACACAAGCGAGAGACCTCCAAATGCGAGCGAGATGGAGGTCAGCGCGATGGCCAAACCACAGCTCATACGGCGTGACATGGTCTGGAAGCGGACCATGCGGCAAGCGGTTCCAGACCCACGTCATGTAAGAGAAGCCTTCAAAGGCAAAGGAATCCGGTGGACCGCACTCAGACCGCATAGCGCGAACCGCATTCTCCATGGTGCGGTTCCAACGCTCATACACACCGTTCTGCTGTGGTGTAGTAGGGGCGGAGAGCTGGTGAAAGATACCGTGCTCGGCAAAGTAGGCATCCATCTCGCCCAAGAACTCGCCACCACGATCTGAACGGAATGTGTGCAAAGTGTGACGAGACTGACGCTCAGCCATCACAAGCCACAGGCGGATTGCCAATGCGGCATCGCTCTTGTGGCGCAGGCTGTAGACCCACCGCATCCGCGTGAAGTCATCAGTCAGGGTGAGAACGTATCGACCCCGATCAGAGAGGGACTCGACTGGGAGAGGGCCGAGAAGGTCCGAGTGAACCAACTCAAGTGGGCGCAGTGCCCGGGAGGAGGAGTCAGGGTAAGAGCAGCGATGCATCTTATCCTGGGCACAAAAAAGACAGTCGGTCTTGGGCGGCTTCTCAAAAGAAGTTGCGTCAAGACCGAGGGCTGGCTGAGTATGAATGAGCTTGGAAACAGTGTCTGAGCTCACATGGCAAAGTCGACGGTGTAACAAGCACTGGTGTTCCGGGGAGAGAACACCAGTGACAAACACTTGCGCAGAAGGGGGAGGGGAAGGAGAAGCAGAGGGAGTGCAATGAGACACACGATACAGATCATCAACAAGAGAGGCACTAAGCACAACGGCACGTGTGTCAAGAGCAGTCACTGTGGAAGAGTCAGCAGAGTGCTCAACAGTGAGGCCCATCCTGGTGCATGCACGAACAGAGAGCAGGCTGAGCTCAAGAGCAGGGACAAAGAGCACATCAGAAATGCACTAGGGGCCAGACGGACCATCGAACCGCACAACCCCAACTCCCTTTACAGGCAACGACTGACCAGACCCTGTGCGAACAGACCAAAGAGACGCAACGGGACCCAGCACAACGAAGTCACTACAACGACAGGTCATGTGATGAGTGGCCCCAGAGTCAATAATCCACGTGCCACTCGGCTCACGACCAGTTGTCGACACTGAGCAACATGCCACAGAACACTCTGCCTCTGCTGGGCGCTCAGCAGAGGACTCGGAATAACGACGGACAACACGGATCTGTGACTCGGCAAGCCAGTCGATACTGTCAGGTCCATCCTCATCGCAAGCCACCATAGCTCCACCACAAGCATCATCACGAGCAACAGACATAGTACAACAAGCTGTGTTGGGACCACTCGGCTGTGACAACACACTTGCACCTCCCTGAGTACGAAGCGCCAGCAACTGACAAAGCTCTGCAATAGTGCGATCCCGAGGGTCCACCTCACTGCTTCCGCCTGATGAAACGGGTGCGTCTGCAGCACTCGTGGTCGCGGCACGCCTAGTCCGTGTGTCGCTCAAGGAAGTCCGCTGTGCGTGCGCCGCCTGGAGGCCGCGCATGATCCGAGTCCAGTCAAATGGCTGCTCACACTTTGTGTAGCGGTGAGCGCCTCCACAGTTGTTGCAGTGGACAGAACGTCCACTGCCACTACTCGCCGGCTACTGCTGCTGCTGCTGCTGTCCCTTTCCGCATCGCTTCTTCCCCTTCTTTCCTTGTGCGGCCGCTGCAACGCCCTAAGTGTGGCCGCTCGGAGTAGAGGAGGAGGAGGAGGAGGCGGTCGAGGTGGGACTGGTGAGGAGGGATAGAGGCGTAGGAGGCGTCGCAGTCACTGTTGCAACCAGTGGACTCTGCTGATGAGCGACGGCAGCCTCATGAGCCGATGTGGCCTGGATGAAGTAGCGATGGGCCCAAGGAAGCAGCTGTAGTGACTTTGACAGCACAGAGAGAGCCACACGATCAAAGCCCGTAAAGAGCTTCACGTGGTCCAAATGCGCTCCCATCATGATGGTGTCGAGCACCCACAACTGCGTCTCGCCACCGGTCCCAAGGCGCGTGTAAAGGCGCATCGCGCGCCTCCAGTAGTTAACTGCGAGCTCTATGGGGCCCTGGCGGAGGGAGTGAAACTCATGTAGTCGGGCCGCCCTCGTGGCATGGGTCTCCGCAGCGAGAAGTGTCAGGGCGAGCTCCCAGCCCTGACGCAGATCTACTCCAATCCCGGTCCCGGTCTGACCGAGGAAAGGACGGAAGTCGATCACAGTCTCCCGTGGCATGGCGTAGAGGAGACCCCACATCGCTCTTGCTGCTGTCTGGGCCTGGTGAGCGTCGCGGGTCTGGTACTAGCTGGGGTAGTACGGCCAGACACCCTCAGAATTGGCCCACACCTGAAACAGGGTCTCCCAGCAATCGAAGCCCTCGTCACTATCGTAACGGGGTGGAGGTGTCTCAAAGTCCTTCGGTCGCCGCTCCGTGGGGAGGGCGACCTCAGGCTTTGGAGATGGTGGGTGGGGTATGGCGAGCCCACCAGTGAGGGAAACACCACCAAAGGTGAACGCTGTTGAACGACGTGTCTGATCCTGACAGCGAGAAGGTGGTGGAGCGGTAGGCTGTGATCCCAGACGTAACTCACGGATGCGCTCCTCAAGCACACGAATCTCGTGCTCGCGTGAGTCATCCTCAATCTCCTCCTCGTCCCAGGTGTCCACCTGTGATGATCGATGCTGAGACCGCCGCACTGTGTAGGGTGTAATCTGCTGAGCGGATGGTGTACCTCCAGTAGACTCTCCAGGTGGCTGCTGTGAAGCCATCGAACGACCCCGTAGTAACTCCGTGATCTCCTGCAACGCGTCGGACTACCTCTGCTGCTGCTGGCACATCTCATCCTGCGACCGACGAAGCTCATCGATCATGCGGGACTGCGACCGCGGGCTCACAACGCCCCAAGAGGAGGAAGAGGGATTAGCGGGTCCTTTGTCCTTGTCACTGACTGGCGCCATTGCGGTGCTCAGTATGGGGCCGAGCGTAAAAAATGCTCCAAACAAAAAACTGACAGCGTTTCTTGACGATTTGAGACGCTGGCAATTTTTGACTGTCCGGCCAAAAAATTGGCTAAGTATGGTGCTGACGGCCAGAAATTTGGCTAAGTGCTGAAATTAAAAAAACTTCAGCACTAAAAATTCAAGGTTGTCCAAATCAAGCGAAATTTGGACCATAGAGGCTCCTGAACATGGTGGTGAAGTTTTCGGTCGCAAAAAGTTGGAAAAAGTGGCAAAACGTCACTTTTCCCTGTTCTGCCCGAATTTCAGCAGAAAACAAATCTGCGTTGCACTTCAGTCTTTGCTGGTGGCGACAGAGCACGAAACTGAGCGTGAATAGTAGCTCTGGAGAGCTTGAGAGAAGAGCTTTTCAACGCACCCTCAAACGCTGAAAACGGCGTTCGTTTGAAGCCAGGGCAAGCTCGTGCTAACGGGGAGGTGGTGGCTGACGCGATTTTCGTCTGCGACTCCTCCACGTCCGTGCGGCTTCTAGGAAGTTGCACGGACAGGGGCAGCGGTGGCGCACGCTGCTGATGTTGCTGCTGCTGCTGCTGCCGTCGAGCTTGACGGCAGCGGCCTCAAGCCACTTTGGCGGCTACTGTTGCTGATGTTTCTGATGCCGCCGCCGATGTTGCTGCTGCTACTGCTGCTGTGGTCAAAACTGCCAGCACTGTTGCTGCGCTGCTGGACAGCTGCTATGGCGCTGCTGCGCTGGCGTGATGCTACACTGCTGCACCCCTCCTGCAGAACTCCTCCTTCACGCAGGTGTTGCGGCCTACACCTTGCAATGGCGCAGGTTGGTGGGTCCTCCCAGGGCCTGTCGCTGCTGTTGTGTGCTGTTGCCGTTGCTGCTGCTCACTGCTGCTGCGATTGCTGCATCTCTGCTGTGCAGCACAAAAAGCTCTGGCTTGTTGCTCTGATACCATTAGAAGATGCATAGAAGATTCCTAGCCACACTCCCGTTGACCAGGCGTCAGTGCCTAATCAGACAGTGACGACAGTCACAAGTCGTGCACGCAACGGCAAGGGTTTGGGTAGGGGACACAAGGCAAAGTGTCTGAATGCTTTGTAAGCATTTGCAGAGAGAGATAACAAATGACAGGTCCATGGCATAAATACCTGCCGCGGCGCACAGCGGGTGTCGCACGCGACGGTCCAAGAGCTGTCCTAAAACCGGCCCAAAACCACTGTTTTGGCCGTAACTCTGCGCACACATGTCAGAATGCTGCGCCGTCTGAACCTAGACGTGCAGAATCTGGAGCTGGACGCTACGACTGGTCACACGCACAAGTCCGGCATCAATCTGTGGAAGGACAATGCAAAACACGCAAATCGGCCTCAAGAGCCTGTCCACCGAGAAAACTCTAGCGTCTGCAGAAAAACTGGAGAGTACCCCAGCAAGCACCCGGGACGTCATGGCAGCCGCCTGGTGGCTGCTGGCGGGTGAATCCACCAACCATCAGTGCTCCAGCGCCAGCTGGGTCCGCATCAGGGATCTGCACGAGCATGGACACGGCCGAGTGGTCACAGTAAGCTGTACAAACGGACGGAAACAGCTCACATCACAACACAACCCCCCTAATTCAACTGAGGGGTTTGGGTTTTGTTTTTTTACTTACCCGGGGATATGCCGAGCCCCACGGTAGCGGAGCCCGGCAGATTTCCTTTCTTCTATCACACGTGCGCCACATCTTGCAAACCGCCCCCAATAACAGACAAAACCCCTAGTTACACTCGGGGGTTTGGGTACTATCTTTTTTCTTACCGGGGCATTTGCCGGGCCCCGCGGTAGCGAGCCCCGACAGCTGCCCAGCGTGCGCCGCATCATGCAAACCACCCCAAATCTACGACAAACCCCCTAGTTTAACTGGGGGCTTTGGAAGGGTCATCGCAAGCTCGCAGGGAGGTTTTGCCGCGAAACCCCTCCTGCGAGCTCGCGACGACGGGCGAAGTTTGACTTCAGGCTTGAAGTCAAAATCCATGTCGAATATGTTAAATACATGAAATGTATTACAACCATGCCCATTTTTGCTCGAAAAGCGCAAAACATGGACATCGCTGTCATGTCAGACTCGACTATGGTCAGCGCGTGCAAATCGACTGCAACGATGGACATACAACAACTCCGTCCTTTGGACTAATATGGCATGGAATACGAGCTGCTTGAATGAAATGAGGTCATGATGTTCACAAGTCCCTGCTCGTGTGGGCATTTCTATCCTTATGTTAATGGCCCACCATGCGAAACCTCAAGATTTTTTACCCTGACATGCGAAGGGCATTTTGGCCAGCTCACCTTGTGGATAGGGAAAAGGAGATGCTGCTGGTGTATGAACTTTCAGCTATCATGTAGCCTTGTCTAGGGAGAGCCTCCTAGATTGAGCCGATGGTTCTCTAGTGGCTACATTACTTCTTCCGTGACATGTATGGTGCATGCCAGCAGCTCAGTTTACCCATACGTGCTTAGTAGAGTTTTCTCGGTGGTCGAGACCCGGGTACTTGGTGATTTGTGCCAGTACACTGGGATGCCTCATAGAAGTTCACTGCATAGTCCCTGACTGGTGATGCACTCTTCCATGGTCGAGACCCGGGTACCTGGTGGTCTGTACCGGTACCTCGGGAGACCCAGCACTGAGTTGTCTAGTCTTCTTGGCCCCTTTTCAGATGTGTGTAGTTTGAATGTGGCTGAGACCCGGACGCCCGGTTACATGTTCCGGCGTCTCGGGAGGCCCTAAAAATGTCTCACCTAGCTAGTCGGTGATGCTAGTGTATCACTGTAGAGCTCTGATACGTTTGGGGTATATCGCATGTTTATTCTTTCGGCTGAGACCCGGGCACCCGGTTGACTGTTCCGGTGCCTCGGGAGACCTCTATTCTTGCTTTCATGTTCTATAACATGAATATTCCTCGTTCGTGCCTTGGGTGTGGCAAGAAGAGTCACAAATTCCATGCTGACGTCGGCCCATGGTTCCGTCCGAACGGGTAGGGGTTCAAGTAGACCAGGCTGTCACGTGCCCCAAGATTTTTGTCTCTGACAGGTGTCGCATGAGTTGTAGAAGGTTGCCACGTTGCTCTGCATCTTGTCCCACTACTAGTACTTTGTCAGCTTCTTGATCGTCTTGTCCTTGCCAAAATTTCCACAAGGACCGGTGTCGTGGCGTTCCTCCAAGAGCATCCCTTGCAGTTCCTTGTTTGGAGGAATGACAACATAGCGAGTAAATCGCTGTCGCCAATAGGAATCGTCAAACCAAAACTTGGCTTTGCCGTACCCGACGGAATCCTTGTAACCCTTTGCAAACACTCTCGCAAGGTACGGGTCTTGTTCGAGGAGCAACGTACACATCTCAGCCATTAAATCTGGTTGTCGACTAATAGCGTCCCCTGGATTTGTTTTTCCAGTCGGGTACACAATGTCAAAGTCAAAGTCGGACTCAAGGAACTCCATCCATCGAGTTTGTCAAAAGCATAGATCTGGTCCAGTCTCAAGATATTTGAGGGCGTGATGGTCGGTGGGGACGATGCATTCTCGACATTCCAAGTAGTGCAACCATGTCTTGAGCACGTACATGACTGAGAGCATCTCTTTTCCTTTCACCGCAAAGTGGAGTTCTGGACCGCATAGTTTTTGCGACATGTAAGCGGCTGGTTGTTCCCCACAGCCTTTGTCTTGAAGGAGAATGGCTCCGATGGCTCGATCAGAAGTATCGGTGGCCATGATGTAGTCCACCGGTGGATCTGCCAATCATAAGGCTATCGTCGAGGTCAGAGCATTTCTGAAAGAGTTAAACGCTTCTTGATCATTGTCCCTCCAATTCTACTCAATGATTTTCCGGGTGAGATTGGAGAGAGGCACTGACGCTGGCGCATAATCCTTTACGAATTTACGGTACGAGTTGCCAAAACCCCAAAACACCTGGACATCCCAAACATCTGTGGCCGTCAGCCAATCAGCAACCGCCTCCACCTTTTCGGATCCATGGTGATCTGCACGCCACCGATGATGTGGCCCAAAATTTGGCTCAAACGACGAACAAAATCCCATTTGAGAGTTTTCGAAACAACTTCTCTCTTTGTAAAATCTCAAGAACTTTTTGGAGATGTCCATTATGCTCCTACAGGGTGCTGTAGTACACCAGGATGCCGTCGAGGTATACGACGACAAAGTCATTGAGGTATGGGCGAAAGATCTCCCGTAAATGTTGTTGGGACGTTTGTGAGTCCAAGCGGCATGACCATGAACTCGAAGTGCATGCATCTGGTGTGGAATGCTGTCTTCTTGGCGTCCTCATCAGATATGCGGATCTGATGATAGCCGGTGCTTAGGTTAACTTTGCTAAAAATTTGGGCAGCACGAAGTTTGTCGAAAAGTTCATGTGATCGCCGGAGGAGGTAGTGGTTCTTGATGGTGATGTTCTTCAATGCCCGGTAGTCCACGCACATTTGCAGTTTGCCTGTTTTCCTTTCTTGCGAAAAGCATAGGTGCCAGGTAGGGTGATGTGGAGGGCCTGATGAATCCCTCATTGAGCATCTCGTCCACCTGCATTTTGAGCTCCGTCAACTTGTGATCACAAGCTGACGGAGCAATCACTCATCCGATAGGTCCCCTTCATCGTCGGTAGGCTGCCCAGATTCAAGTCAATCTGATTATGACATTGCATTATGGGGGTAACGCTCAGGATAGTTCGTCGGGAAAATCCCCTTTAAACTCCTCAATGAGTTCCGCATGAGTTCGCTGTGAGCCGCTTAGATGGGCGATCGGTCGGTGTAGATTTTTCTGATTGGATAGGAGCCTCACCGTCTACTCCCGTCCTTTGTCGTTTCCTGACTCTTCAATCTTTTTCTGTAACTTCCCCCCATTTTTTTTCTCGTTGTTGCCATTTTTGGCAGTCAAGCGAATGGCTCAATTTCCCAGAGGTCCAGCACAGCCGTGGATGGCACTGATCAACGACGTCAATCTCCACATAGGACAAGGTTTTCACTGACTACGACTTTCCTCCACCACGATAAGGATTGTGGCTTTGGGGCCGCCACCCATTGGATCCCTGCATCCGAGCGTTGTAGTTGGCGCTATCGATGCGATTGGCTGCTGAGATCAGTTACGGAGGGTTATCGTGGATGTCAAAAATGACAATTGCTTGCTGAATATCTTGATCGAGGCCGTTGTGGCAGAAACACAATTCGTTGGGGACGGTGTCACTGCCGGTGATGATTTGGCAGAAATGCCGAGTGTACTCTGCCACGCTAGACCGCTGACGCAAAAGTTGGAGTCTGTATTGTGCGTTAGACTTCTTGTTTGGGTTCCCAATGCGAGCGATGGTAGTTCGTATGAAGTCACTCCATGTTTTTGTTGGCATGAGGTAGTCTTACCACGTCAGATTTATCTTCTCCAGGGGTAGTATGCCTATGGTCGACAATGTGAGAGGGGTCGCGTGAGCCGTTGATCCAGCTCCGCCAGTCTCGTGCTGCTATTGGATGACCTTTAGTTTGGACCACCACCTCAAAGCCGTGTGGTGCAAAAGGGAGGCCGTAAGTTCAATGTTCTTCTTGTCCTTGTTGACCCCAGTAGCAATGAAGTGCATCTCCAAACTCGTTAGCCGCATCTTGACCTTCAGTCCGTTGGAGTTCGCGGGATCGAATGGCTCGGGAAGTGCAAGTCAAATACGGGGTTTGCTCAAGGGGTGCAATTGTTTCTCGGTGAGGATTGCTTTGCACGAACAACAAAATCAAAGCTCCTCTATTGCCACGTTGAGTTGTTGGACCAGATGGGTGTTGAGGCTCTCAAGTTCCGACAATTTCTGGTACAAGTCTTCGTTGATTCGAGCTTTTCGACCGGTGCCTCCCATCGTGCCAGGTGTCAACCCAACGGGTTGCACCACAGGCAAAGGGTTTGCCGAGCCTGAGGGGTGTGTCACCGGGTTAGTCATCGGGTTTGTCTGTGCTGTACCATTTGCCATGAAAGCTGTTGCTGCCACCTGGTTCAACTAGGGAGCGTCGTTGTTTGTGTGCCGTTGATCAGCCATCGCCGGAGTTCTCGTTGGGGACTACTGCTTGTCACCGGTTGTGTTCGCTCCGTTCATGGTTTTTGTCTTGAAGTCTGCAATCCTCTGAGCAACAGAGATGTGCTGAGGAATTGTACGAGGGTTGTTGCAAGGTAGTTACTGCATCGGTTGTCCCTCCAGTGTTGCTGTGCTCTAATACCAAGTGTTGAGCGCAACATAGGTTGTTCCGCTCAACTTTGGGGCATTCGGGTGTTTGGGAAAAATGGAGAAATTGTTTTAGGATTGAGTGTAATTCGATGTCACTTGTCAAGTGTGTCGAGCACATACACACAATGCCGAGAATAAGAATGAGGCATACGTTTGGGCATCGGTGTTTGAGTTGAGTGGCACATGCGAGGTAGCGCTGTGAGTGGCTGATTTGAGAAGCGTCGCCGATGATTTGGGGGGCTTCGAGAATATCGCCTTGCCCTTTTTTTTTATGAGTCAAGCACCGTCGGGAAGCTGACTGAACAATATGAAAACATCAATATGGTTCGTGAAACTTCTGTCAACCATTTTGGGAATGGGTCGAAGCTGTCACAAACTTATAGAACGGAACACCGGAGGTCATGGCAGTTGGCCAAAATGCCCTCGGTCAAACGGCATAACCATTTGGAAGTCAAAGCGTGGTGGCCCATGAATGTAAGGACAGAAACACCCACTGCAGAGTTTAGGGACTCCTGTACATCAAGTACGTAACTACAATGGAATCGGCGTTTCATTGATCCTCATAATAGGGGTGGTGTTGAAATGATCCTCAGACTAGGGACGACGTCTCAATAATCCTCAGAATGGGGGCAATGCAAAGATGATCCCAAGTATCTCCCCTCCAAAATGTTATTCCAAACGGAGCGTAGATGGTGAACAGGTAGAAGTCACGAGACAAAACATGTCTGAGAATTTGGGACACTTGAGAAACATATAACTAGCGGTTAGTGTACTTCAATGACATGTGTCGAAATGATCGAACACATGTATACAAGTGTAGAATTACAAGTGACACATAGTCGGGGTTGTTGGGTCAATCGTCATGCGACGCATGTGGAGCCGCGTTGTGAGTGGTCAGATTGAGAAGGTCCGCCGAGGAATTGGGGGGCTTCAGAAATTGGCGGCGAGGATGCGAGATGCATCTTTATAAATCTCTGAATTTCTCGATGCGTTAAGAAGCCGACTGAAAGGTCGTGACACTTCTGTCGTGGATTCTCGAAAGTGGTCAAAGTTGTCTGAAAGTGTAAGAAGGTTTGGCGGAGGGCGAGGGCAAATAGCCAAATTTTCCTTGACCATCGGGGTGAAAATTGAGGTCTTGTCGCGTGGTGGGCTATTTGTGTAGTGACAGAAATCCCCACTCCAAAAGATTAGAGAATCGTGTACTTCTGGTACGTAACACTTCTCCCGCCCTTTAGCCGCGACATCCCGAGTGCATACAGGTGTGGCCCGGTAACGGCGGTAGTACTCGTCAATCAGGCGATCGAAGACGCGGAGGTTGTCATAGGGTTCCCAGCTGCTATGCGCGACATCATAGTCGTGCCACTTGACAAGAATTTCTATTGTTTTGCCACGTCATCGATGGCCAAGGATGTCCTCGATGACGTACTCCATGTCCTCGTCTACTTGTATAGGTAGAGAAGGAGGCACATCTCTGCTGGATAGTTCTCTCCGGGGTCTCGGTAGTGCTTGAGTCAGCTGATATGAAACACCGGGAGAACTTGCATAGTGTTGGGGATTGTGAGTGACGGGCCCAACCATCAGGATTTAAGCTTCAAATATTCAGCTCAATTGATGTTCATTGAAATGAGGAGAAATTTGTCTCTTACGATGAGCATATCAGCGTAGCGATGTCGGCCAGCTGCTTGTTTCATCGCTGCTTGTGTCTTGACAAGTGTGCACCATGTTTCTTCCCAAATGGTAGAGAAGTCACGACACTAAACATCAACCACAGGAATGTTGCTTTTGCTGTGTAGTATGGCTGGTGTGGTGGAAGTTTTCCATACACCACTTTGCATGGAGTTTTACCCGTTGCGGTGGAGATCACCGAGTTGTATGCAATTTCAGCGGTCGGGAGTTTTTGTGCCCAATCCGTCTCGTAAGGTTCGCACAGTGTTCAGAGGAGTGGTTCAAGCATCTGATTGGTTTGCTTGGTTTGGTCGTCGGATTGAGGGTGGAATTCCATTGAAAGCTAGATCCGACTTCAGTAACGAGTCATCCATTCTTACCATAAATGACTGGTGAACCGATTGTCCATGTCGCTTGTGATGGTTCTCGGTACGTCATGGAGATGTACGATGTTTTTAGAAACAATCGTGCTATTCCTTAGGCGGTAACGGTGGTCATTGACATAATAAAGTGAGACATTTTGGAAAACCTGTGGACGACCACGAGGATTGCGTCATATCCCTCGAGTGTGACTGGTAATCGTGTGTCCATGGAGATGTCGGTCCACGGTTCTGTCGGAACGGAGAGGGGCTACAGAATTCTGGGTGGCCTTGTGCGACAAAAGTTTTGTCGTTGACACGTGTCGTAGGATTTACAGAAGTTGGCCACGTCAGTTTACATCTGGTGTCCCACCAATAGTTCTTCACAAGCTTCTTCAGCGTCTAGTCTTCTCCAAAATGTCCACCTGGACCGGTGTCGTGTCATTCCTTGAGCAGCATGCCGCGGAGTTCATCGTTCTGGGGAACGACCACCTGGCGAGTGGCACGATGGTCATAGCCTTATGTGAACAAGTGCTTGAGATACGGATCTCGTTACAGTTTTAGCATTGCTTCCTAAGCCATCAGATCTCATCGACGGCTAAGCGCATCTGCTGGGTTGATTTTTCCTGGCCAGTACTCAATAATGTACTCGAACCCAGATTCAAGGAACTCCATTCTTCGGGTTTGACGTCGAGTAAGGTTCGGCTGCATCTTCAAATATTTCAACGCATGATGGTCGGTATGCACAACACATCGGCGCCATTCAAGATAGCATGGTCATGTCTTAAATGCTTGTACAACTGCTAGCATCTCCTTCCCATGAACATCGTATTTGAGTTCCGGTCCTCAGAGTTTCTGCGACATGTATGCAACTGGTTGTTCTCAGTTGCCATGATCTTACAAGAGGACTGTGCTGATGGCTTGATGAGAGGCGTCCATAGCCATGACGTAGTTGATTGTTGGATCGGATAATCATAGGGCTAGCGCTAAAGTCAGAGTGTTCCGCAAAGTGGTGAATGCTTCTCGTTCGCTATCTCCCTTCCTCCACTCGTTTTCTTTTCGAGTGAGATCAGAGAGAGGCGCTAACACTCGGGTGTAATCCCATACAAAGTGCGAGTAGTCATTACAGAAGCCAAGAAAAACTTGAACGTCTAGGACGTTTGTCGGCGTCGGCCAACGAGCGACTACTGCCACGTTTTTTGCATCCACGGTGATCCGTCTGCCGTAGATGACGTGATCCAAAAACTCGATCAATGAGCGACCGGAGTCGCACTTCGAGAGTTTTTCAAAAAATTCTCTTTGTAAAACTTTGAGAGCTTTTTGGAGACGTCCATTTTGCTCCTTCGAGGTGTGGCTGTACACCATGATGTCATCGAGGTATGCAACGACAAAATTGTGGAGGTATTGGTGGAGAATGTTATTCATCGCTGCCATGAACGTCATCGGGGAATTCATAAGTCCGAACGGCATGACCATGAACTCAAAATGCCCAAAGAGTGTTTGGAACGCTTTCTTCTCGATGTTGGCGTCTTCCATGCAGATCTGGTGATAACGGTTGCGTAGATCAATCTTGGTGAAGATTCGAGCCCTTCGGAGTTGGTCAAAAAGTCCGTCGGCTCGAGTATGGGGATAGCGGTTCTTCATCGTAGCGTCGTTCAATGCTCGATAGTCCACGCACATCTGCATTTTTGCCAGTTTTCTTTTTTCAGAAGAGTACGGGTGTGGTGTATGGTGATGTGGATGGGTGAATGAATGCTTGACCGAGCATCTCTTCAAGTTGCCTTTTCAGCTCGATCAGCTCATGATCGCTCATCCAAGAGGCACCTCAAACTGTGGGTCGAATGCCCGGTTTCATCTCAATGTGATGGTCGATGTCGCGTTGAGGAGATCGGGTTTTTTTGGATTTTGCCGGGGAAGACATTCGCAAACTTTTGGATGAGTGGTGCAACCACTTCAGGAACCATCGCGAACTTTGTTGACGTCAATGTGGCTGATGAGTCAGCTGCTACCACTTTAGTTTCCTCCATTGGCTCAAGATGTGCGAGCCATGCATGAGCTCCTCGTTGTATGTGATGCTTGGCCACATTGAGCGATATCAACTGCACATGTTGTTGCTTCTTGGTTATCGTGGCTTCCTTTACTGATTCCACCTCTGTTACTTCCGCTGTCGTCTATTGCCCCACTCGTGGAAGTTGTCACTTGGTGCCGTTGATTTCCACGTAGACGTTGCCACTGTTCTGGTCAACCTGCGGATTTTGCTGGTATAGGATATCGCATCTGTGAATGATTTTGTGGTCACTCATTGGACATGACCTCTAGGCCGTTACATCTCATAGATCCCCTACTTCTAGTGGTAGCGGTTCTAAGAGTCTCCGTATTTGGAATCTTTTGTCAACGGTTTTTCCTTCAAACACCCCTAGTTCAGTCTGCAAACCGAGCTTGCAAACCATGTCATTTCTTACAAAACGGTGAGAAGCTCCTCCATCCAATAGTTCCGGTACCGTTATGCAACTCGTGCAACCTCGGTGTTGCACTTTTTGTCATATCGCCGGTTGGCTGTCATCGTACCCCTCGTCAAACTTTGCGATCTTATAAACCTTCTACGGTGTCGTAAGGCATTCGGATTGGCGATCGTTTGGCACATATCACTCCTCATGGACAAGATTCATGCCTTTCATTCATACCCTTTGTCGTTTCCCGAATCATTTTCTACGACCCCCCCCCTTTCTGGCCCGCTGCTTGTTCCCGCAGTTACGAGCAATGTGCCCGACTTTTCCACAGTTGAAGCAAGTGCGTGTATCCCTCAGGTCGACGGTGTCCAATTCCATTCGAGTCGAGGAGTCCTCCATCGTACTTTTTCCATTCCCACGATATTGGTGGTTAGGAGGTCATCAACCGTAGGATTCCTGGATTCGAGCGTTGTAGTCGGCGTTGTCGATCCTTTCTGCTGTTGCGATCATCCGCAATAAGTCGTTTTGGATGTCAAAAATGGCGATCGCTCGCCAGATGTCTTGTTTGAGACCGTTGTCACAGTGAAAACACAACTCGTTCGGAGTGATGTATGTACTAGTGATGATCTCATGGAATCTCCACATGTACTCTACCACGCTGAACTGCTATTGGAGACGCTGGACCGTGTACCGAGCATTGGACCTCTTGTTCAACCGTCAAAATCGTGTGAGCATTGCGTGCAAGAACTCATTCTAGTTGGTTGGTGGCGTCAGCACGTCTTGCCATTGTGGGTTGATTTCCTTAAATGGGACCCTACTGCCAGATGATTTCGTTACTAAATAATTGTTTTTAAAACGATTTTAAGTATTCGTGTGTGCAAGCAATATGTTATTGGCTTTTTTGTGTGCGATTTATTATTTCTCTGTGATCCAGTTTGACTTTTGGACCATAAAGCGCACTTCGTCGCTTTGCGAAGGTGGTTGTCCACGACGTTTTCGGCCGAGAATTGAAGATTTGAAGTGCGAAGTTGTTCGGGATGTAAACACCCTCCACGAAATTAGTGTGCTGGTTTGACCAATTTTGTTGTATTAGTGTGCAAACCCAAAAATATTTTGCATAACAAAATTAGTGTGCACCTTGAAAAACATTCTAAACAACGAATTCATTTGGCACTAGGGTATAACGCCTGCGATTGGCGATATGAGACCCTGTCTGCGATACCGTTGGCCGTCGATGAGGCCCCGCCGGTCTCTTGCCGTCGTTGAATGGTCTCTAGGTCAGATCACCAACTTAGTGCCGTGCCACACAAAAGCACGGCCGGGAGGTCAATCTTCTTTTGATCGTCATTGACCCTAGCAGCGGTGAAATACACCTCCAAACTCACCAGCCACAACCGAATCGTCGGTCCTTTGGAATTTGCAGGATCGAACAGGTTTGGTGGGGCCGGACGAATTTTGGGTTTGTTTGAGAGTTGGGTGTTTCTCTCCACGAGCACCACCTCTCGTGCGCTTCCATTGCGAGGAGCCTCCATCACGATGTTGAGTTGTTGGAGCAGATGTTTGTTGATCCTTTCGAGCGAGGAGATACTATTTGCCAGCTCCTGGTTGATTCGCACCTGTTGTCAAGTGCCACCTGTTGTTCGTGCTATAGACGTCGAGGCTGTGAGTAGGAGCGGTTGGTCTACTACCATTGGATCCGTGACCGGGTTGGTCATCGAAGCCGTCGGGGTTGAACCGGCTGCCACATAGCCTGCCACGCCAGCATTTGCTGCCACTTTAGGGTTCGCGTGCATAGGCATGTTTTGCTATTCCATTGTCGAAGTCGTTGCCGAATGCCCGCTCCTAGTCGCCGGATGCGCTCACTCGCTTCACGTCGTAGTCACCAAGTCCACAAAGTTTTGATTTACGAGATGCTCTGATGTCTTATGCAAGGTAGACTTCAGGATGGATAAAGTAATCATATGCCTCTCCAGGACCGCTGCGCTCTGATACCAAGTGTTAATGCCGAAAGGAGCGTAGATGGTGAATAGGTTGAAGTTGCGAGGCAGAACACGTTAGAGAATTTGTGACATTTGATCAATTTGTAATTAGCAGTAAGTGTACTTTGATGACAAGTGTTGAAATGATCGAACACAAGCATACAAATGTCGAGTTACAAATGAGACATAGTCGGGGTCGTTGGGTGGATCGTCGAGCGACAGGTGCAGAGTCGCGTCGTGAGTGGTCGGGTCAAGAAGCTCCGAGGAATCAAGGGGCTTCGAAGATCGACGGCGAAGATGCGAGCTGCATCTTTATGAATCTCGATATTTCTCGATGCGTCGAGAAGTCGACCGAGAGGTTGTGATACTTGTGTCGTCAATCCTTGAAAGTGGTCGAAGTTGTCAGAAAGTGCGAGAAGGTTCGCCGGACGGTGAGGGCAGTTGGCCGAATCGCCCTCGACCGTCGCGGTGAAATTTGAGGTCTCGTGGAGCAGTGAGCTACTTGTGTAATGACAGAAATACCCACTCGGAAAGGTTAGAGACTTGTGTTCATCTGGCACGCAACACAAAGGCCGGCGATCCCCCATCCCTCACCCCCCGAAGCCCCCCTCCCCCCCCCCTCCCAT